>OX377204.1:14240106-14364598 GCA_947396885.1 Heligmosomoides polygyrus polygyrus
AGATTAATGTGACAAATGGAGTCTAACCCGAAAATAAACACCCAAGTTAGTCGGCCGGCCGACTACGTTCCCAAGGGGATTGTTGCTTGTCGGAAGTCTTATCACGCGGTCTATCCGCCCTACGCTGTTTCTGTCTCACCTACCTTCCTCCGTAATCCTGTTGTGCGTATTACTGACCAGAGCCTCATTAGCCGCTCATCGTCGAGAACTTGTTATCGCGCTCCGTTTCCATCGAGGCGTGTCGTTCTTTCAACGCAGCGAATGACGAAGACTACGTTTTTGAAGAGATAAAGTAAGCTTTGACGTTATCAGATTCTTTTGGAGTTGCGGTTTCTTCGCACATTTTCAGCCTTCGGATTTCATTCAAATATTCCGCGCCGGCTGCTAGAGCACAGATTAAAACATCCAGGGGTGTATAGTTCTTCGAATATCGAAAACGCAACAAGCTAGAAAATCGACTCGAGGCGATTGGATTCTCGGCCAAGTTATGCCTTTAAATTTAGTTCTGAACAATACTTCTGCTCATCCTCCTTTTGTTTTCTCTGATCACAATATAGTTGTCTACAGTGAAGCACTGCCGTCAATCATTTGTAGTAAGTTACCCCCCTGGACGCGTGGTAGTGCTGTGAGAAGTCGTCAGTTGTCGAGTGTAAGGTTATCGGTCCGGTTCCCACCTAGTATGTATCACCAAGTCTTCTATCACTCTGGGTCGGTTAACCGGCTCGACTTGTTGGGAGAGAATAAAACACTAACTTGTCCATCGGTTGCCCACCGCAAGCCATTAAACAGGAGAAAGCCGCATTCAAATTGCCTCCATGATATCCCGTCAAAGTAGAGTGCGTGGCGCATCCCTATGGGAATCACGAACGCCACTCTTTATCGTTCCTCAGCTTTTTCATGTTGTAGCGTATTCGGAAGAGGCTGCGGCTGTGACGTACCCCGAGAAGCGAACGGTTGTGCTTCAAGCTTTGCCTGAGGCAAACCATATCTTCCATCCCTTTACTGGAGATGGTACCAGAGATCTCTGGGAAGGATAAAGCACGGACTTGTCCGTCAAATGCCTCCACAATATCCCGTAGAGACACAATGCATGGCGTACCCTGTAAGGAGACGCATCTAACGCTGTGTTGAGAGTTGAAAGATCCGACTGATCTGCATCGACGTGCAGTGTAGTGGCAATAACTTTCTACTGACCCCAAATTTCTCTGAAATAATACACTTCTTGAAGCTGTTCCTTGCGCCAGAGCGATCTTTCAATCAGCAGGTTTTTCATCCCTGGCACATTCACAAAAGTAGAGTTGTTTTCCTTAAATATTTTATTCCAAATTAGATCGCACTCCATTTACACTTGCAAATTTTCTTAACATTACTTATACCGCCACACTGTGGTGTGTTAATTTGAAATTTTCGGTCTCTTCAACCATAGGACCTTCGATGTGTTCTGGGGAATGGGAAACGATTCCTGCTTGTTGACGACTTCGAGATTCTCTGCCATTCATCATGTCTGACAAAATCGCGGATATGTTTCAGCGAAAAGAAAGCATCAAACGTGGATTTGTCGCTCGTATTTGTTTTGAAACGTTTCTTATTGTTTGCGATGGACGAAAAAATCTGAAGCTAAAATCTGTTTGAGATCTTTCATTCACTTCTTCTGATAGCGGAGGTAATAATAATAGAGCGAAATGAAGGCGAAAAATAGAAATTTGCAATTTTTCGTTCTTTAAAGTAGTTCGTTTTTCCATTTATCTCCATATGAACCTTTTTTGTTGTGCTGCAGCCCGTTGGATTATAAGTTAAGAGGAAGATGTCATAATTATTTTGAACAATCAAAATTGTTAGGTGTAATTCAACAAAATTTAGTGTTTCTTAAACGAAAAACCTTAAAACTTTAATTGGTATTCTATGTTTAGCTTTATATTTTGTTATACGGTTCAAAATTAAATTTTTATGCTGCTCATATATATTTACATATAGTTTAGTCAATTTCCATTAGGAGTCACATTAGAACTATGAAGTCAAACTTACAGTAGGGCGAGAAGCTGACTCTAGCCTTCGCTTTACTAAAAATAACTCCGCTGTAATACAGTATTCGCTACCAGAAAGATGACTCATATCATACTGTATTATAAGTCATTATATTTCTTTTGGCGCGTGGAGCGCAGTCAGAGGAGGCGCCGGCTGTCGCCTGCACCCGATATCAGGTTCATGGTTCGGATTTCCCGCCCAGGCCAACCAAGCCTTTCATCCTTCCGGGGTGGGTGAATTGGTGCCAGACTTGTTTGGGAAGGATAAAGCGCTGACTTGTTCATCGGCTGACCACCGCAAGTCATTGTATGGCCAAATACGCATTCAAATCGCATCCACGACATCCCGTAGAAGTAGAATGCGCGGCGCATCCTAAAGGGGATTGAATAGAGCCGTCCTTTATCCTTTATCCTTTATATTTTTTCAAGAATAACGTAGGAAGTGAAACTCATATCATACTGCAGTATAAGTCATCATGTTTCTTCCAAGAATAAAATAGAAAGTGCACTCTTTTACAGGGACTACACACTGAGCTGCCCTGAAAGAGAACCCATCTGTGCAGTTTCCTCCCGGCGATAGGCCGCCGTGATTGTGTTTGTTTCGCTTTTCTCGCTATGCCCTCCCCTTTCCGAACAGGAGAGATCCGCTGTTCGACGCAGCCTTTTGAGCATTCTCATGGCTGTCATACTCAAGGCAGTGATTTCCTTGAAGTGTGGGTGAGGAGTAGTGCAGCCGGATTAAGCGTTGGCTTGCGTGCGCACGATACCAGGTTCCTGGTTCGGATTTTCCGCCCAGGCCAACCAAACCTTCCATCCCTTCGGGGTCGGCGAATTGGTATCAGACTGATCCGGGAAGGATAAAACGCTGCATAACTTGTCCATCGACTCGCTACCGGAAGTTACGTAGGCTAGGTACGCATTTAAACCGCATCTTTGACATCCGTAAAACCAGAATGCGTGAAAATTACCTATTAACGCCGGCTTTTACCCTTTTTTGCTCTGTAAAGTGTGTAGTGTGGATGAAGGTGCTCTTTTCGAATTCACCGACCGGCTTCGCACCTAGCTTGGGCATAGCTTCTATCCCTATGAATTGACTGTTCTGAAGCGGCTACAGACGAGAATTTGGATTCGACGCCGATTCGGATAATTCGGATCCGTAACTTTCTCAAACCCTGACTAAACGATAATGCGTGCAATGGGCTCTTTGAAAAGCTCGAATCTTAGAGAGATTGAAATAGGGGAGATTTTCACCAGATCGGACTTTCGTATAATTCTGATAACCGATTTTGATCAGAAATCTTGGAGCGGATTCATCAAGCAGTGGGTATAAGTAGAGATACCGAAGGAATCGCACCCACTACTAGCAGTGGTTAGCAGGTATGATTCATAGTGATAAAAGGAATCAAGGGTAAGGTAGGACTACCCTAGTAGAAGTGCAATAAATTGTTTCTGCAACTGTAGGAAGCAATTTATTAGACGCTTAGGCCCATCGATAATCAGCGCGCCTGTTCTATTTTTGAGTCTCTTTTGTTGCTTTTTAATTGCGCGCTGATTTTATCGCTCCGATTTTTTTAAGACGACATATTCGAGCAGGTTGAGGGTGATTCCACACTCACACGACTGCCTTCGCTTTAATAAGGCTCCTTATGTCTACTCACTCAATATTAGGTAGTTGCTTTTTGATTAACCCCATGGTCCTTCATTGATCTATCACCGCAGCACTTTCATTAAATGCATACAGAATATATGAATCAAATATTATTTCATGAAAAATTTTATTATTTATTTTAGTGTTAAAAAATTTATTTTATTATTATATAGAAGGCCGCGTGTAGCGCAGTCGGAGGAGGCGCCGGCTCTCGCCTGCACCCGATACCAGGTTCCTGGTTCGGATTTCCCGACCAGGCCAACCAAGCCCTCCATTCCTCCGGGGTCGGTGAATTGGTAGACTTGTCTGGGAAGGATAGAGCGCTGACTTGTACATCGGCTGGCCACCGCAAGTCATTGTATGACCAAATACGCATTCGACACGCCTCCACGACGTCCCGTATAAGTAGATTGCGTGGCGCATCCCAAAGAGGATTGAATAACGCCGTCCTTCATCTTTCATTATTTTTATTTTTTAGGAAAACGAAAAAATTTGCATACCCTCTCGAAGACAGCTGATCTCACTGGAACGCTTTTTATGAATGGGGGGGGGGAATCCTCGCGGGTATGCGGATATACCCACGACGATCGTCGAGTATTCTCTTCCCTCTGATATACCAATGGCGTGGCGGATAAGGTTTATCACAAATGCCTCGTCGTGGAGACGTCTACCCCTACCCCGCTCACCCGTAGGTATAATCGTTGATGAATCCGGCCCCTGATGTCCAATCCGATTCGGATACCTGATGTGAGATTTATAGATAAATCTGTCATTTGGATAATCTGAAAATCCTTATTACTAAAGCTACTCTTACCTGAATCACTCCAAAATCTCGGGCTGTTTGAAGATGCCAGTATTTGCACAATCCTTCTAATCGGTTTGAAAAAACTGACGTATTCCATTATTCCGAATCGGCTTCTGATCCAGTGTCTACTACAGACCTCAATGAGTGTAGGAAGCTTCTTCTGGCCTAGCCGTTACATATCCGTTTTACTTCAGGCTGGAAGTATTCGCGTGCACAACACGCTCGTGAGCCCTAATGCATTTGCGATGAACCCTGCTTATCCTTTCTGTACCGTCAACAAGAGCAGGGCAGCACTCCCGTGGTCATCATCGAGAAGCGGCAGGTTGTTCTGTTTGCCATTCACGTGGTATCCCCTCCCTCTGAATGAAAGTGCTGATGGGAAAGCAAAGTCACATTGATTCGCAGTGTAAACACTGCTGCTCCAGTTGATGCCGATGCGAAATAACTTCGCTAGCCGTTCTTCGTTTTCTGATCATTCCTTGGCATCTGAGCTTTTGTCATGAAATTCGTTTGTTTTTCTGTTTTTCCTTTCATTTTGCCGTTGATTTTTTATTGTAGAACTTGCGCACCATTTCCCGTCGTTGCTGAAAACTCTGCGTGGCCAGAAATTCGTCGAGCTCATCGTAACCGAGCGTACTTTGAGTTGGGGAAAAACGAGAACTTTTTGTCATCAGCATCATATGCTCAACATTCACTAATGAGCTTTTCCCTGTAAACTTCAGCGTATTCTGCCGTAATTGGCTATTAACTACCGGTTTTTTCTACAACTTTCGGCTATAAAGGATAACGGACGGCGTTACTCAATCCCTTTTGGGATGCGCCACGCATTCTACTTCTACGGGATGTCGTGGAGGCGAGTTGAATGTGTATTTGGCCTACAATGACTTGCGGTGCCAGCCGATGAACAAGTCAGCGCTCTATCCTTCACAGACATGTGTGGCACCCATTCATTGACCCCGGACGGATGGAAGGCTTGGTTGGCCTGGGCGGGAAATTCGAACCAGGAACTTGGTATCGGGTGCACACGACAGCCGGCGCCTCCTCCGACTGCGCTACACACGCCCTGTGAAGCTATGTGACATGAAAATCAAACTTTCAGTTCTCATAATGAGCGTCTTGACTCATTATGAGAACTGAATGTTTGATTTTCGGTTTTCGAAAGTACCGTATAGCCTGAGAAACTCTTGATATAATATTTGAAAAAATTCTCCACTCTCCATTATTTATCGGTCCAGCGATCTAATATATGCATAGTGGTTGCAGATTATTCTAGAAGCTTCTCCGTGATAGGCATGTAGAGCAATACAGCTTTCCATATTTTTAATCACGATGTCAACTCCACATGAGCATCACGGGTGCATACAAAGTTGTGGTCGTTAAATTTCTAACGAATTTTTTAACAGATATTTTTTGTTAGATTTCTTGTAAAAATTTGGATAAATTTTGTATAAAAAAAATACGATGAGCTGCGAACTAGTATTTCAAATGGAAATAATGAGAAGAACGTTTTATGTTCCAACTTCATCAGGTTCGAACTTCGACAGCTATAGTCCAACGAACACAGCATAACATATTATAAAGCGCAAAGAATTCAGTGTAAACAAAGAGTGAACAGCAAATAAACCAGCTTTCAGCTACAAATCATCTTCTTAATTCAGAAGACGTTGGACGACATCTGCCGTACGTCTTCCACTACGTTCTGCACTTCATCCTCTTCCATACCCTGACGCATTTCCCCCTGAATATATTGTAAACTTGGCTGATCCGCCACCGAGGGCACCGGCTTCGCCGGCGTCGTGTGTGGTGAGCCATGTGGGGTCAGAAACCCAACCCAACCTCGAGCCCGCTAAGGTCCCCACAACCCAGCGTCGGTTGCGGGCTTCGCCCGCACCCGACTCTGGCCGGGCGGGCCACGCTAGGCTAGCCGGCTTCGCCGGCGTCGTGTGTGGTGAGCCATGTGGGGTCAGAAACCCAACCCAACCTCGAGCCCGCTAAGGTCCCCCACAACCCAGCGTCGGTTGCGGGCTTCGCCCGCACCCGACTCTGGCCGGGCGGGCCACGCTAGGCTAGCCGGCTTCGCCGGCGTCGTATGTGGTGAGCCATGTGGGGTCAGAAACCCAACCCAACCTCGAGCCCGCTAAGGTCCCCACAACCCAGCGTCGGTTGCGGGCTTCGCCCGCACCCGACTCTGGCCGGGCGGGCCACGCTAGGCTAGCCGGCTTCGCCGGCGTCGTGTGTGGTGAGCCATGTGGGGTCAGAAACCCAACCCAACCTCGAGCCCGCTAAGGTCCCCACAACCCAGCGTCGGTTGCGGGCTTCGCCCGCACCCGACTCTGGCCGGGCGGGCCACGCTAGGCTAGCCGGCTTCGCCGGCGTCGTGTGTGGTGAGCCATGTGGGGTCAGAAACCCAACCCAACCTCGAGCCCGCTAAGGTCCCCACAACCCCAGCGTCGGTTGCGGGCTTCGCCCGCACCCGACTCTGGCCGGGCGGGCCACGCTAGGCTAGCCGGCTTCGCCGGCGTCGTGTGTGGTGAGCCATGTGGGGTCAGAAACCCAACCCAACCTCGAGCCCGCTAAGGTCCCCACAACCCAGCGTCGGTTGCGGGCTTCGCCCGCACCCGACTCTGGCCGGGCGGGCCACGTGTCCCCACAACCCAGCGTCGGTTGCGGGCTTCGCCCGCACCCGACTCTGGCCGGGCGGGCCACGCTAGGCTAGCCGGCTTCGCCGGCGTCGTGTGTGGTGAGCCATGTGGGGTCAGAAACCCAACCCAACCTCGAGCCCGCTAAGGTCCCCACAACCCAGCGTCGGTTGCGGGCTTCGCCCGCACCCGACTCTGGCCGGGCGGGCCACGTGTCCCCACAACCCAGCGTCGGTTGCGGGCTTCGCCCGCACCCGACTCTGGCCGGGCGGGCCACGCTAGGCTAGCCGGCTTCGCCGGCGTCGTGTGTGGTGAGCCATGTGGGGTCAGAAACCCAACCCAACCTCGAGCCCGCTAAGGCCCCCACAACCCAGCGTCGGTTGCGGGCTTCGCCCGCACCCGACTCTGGCCGGGAGGGCCACGCTAGGCTAGCCGGCTTCGCCGGCGTCGTATGTGGTGAGCCATGTGGGGTCAGAAACCCAACCCAACCTCGAGCCCGCTAAGGTCCCCACAACCCAGCGTCGGTTGCGGGCTTCGCCCGCACCCGACTCTGGCCGGGCGGGCCACGCTAGGCTAGCCGGCTTCGCCGGCGTCGTGTGTGGTGAGCCATGTGGGGTCAGAAACCCAACCCAACCTCGAGCCCCGCTAAGGTCCCCACAACCCAGCGTCGGTTGCGGGCTTCGCCCGCACCCGACTCTGGCCGGGCGGGCCACGCTAGGCTAGCCGGCTTCGCCGGCGTCGTGTGTGGTGAGCCATGTGGGGTCAGAAACCCAACCCAACCTCGAGCCCGCTAAGGTCCCCACAACCCAGCGTCGGTTGCGGGCTTCGCCCGCACCCGACTCTGGCCGGGGCGGGCCACGCTAGGCTAGCCGGCTTCGCCGGCGTCGTGTGTGGTGAGCCATGTGGGGTCAGAAACCCAACCCAACCTCGAGCCCGCTAAGGTCCCCACAACCCAGCGTCGGTTGCGGGCTTCGCCCGCACCCGACTCTGGCCGGGCGGGCCACGCTAGGCTAGCCGGCTTCGCCGGCGTCGTGTGTGGTGAGCCATGTGGGGTCAGAAACCCAACCCAACCTCGAGCCCGCTAAGGTCCCCACAACCCAGCGTCGGTTGCGGGCTTCGCCCGCACCCGACTCTGGCCGGGCGGGCCACGCTAGGCTAGCCGGCTTCGCCGGCGTCGTGTGTGGTGAGCCATGTGGGGTCAGAAACCCAACCCAACCTCGAGCCCGCTAAGGTCCCCACAACCCAGCGTCGGTTGCGGGCTTCGCCCGCACCCGACTCTGGCCGGGCGGGCCACGCTAGGCTAGCCGGCTTCGCCGGCGTCGTGTGTGGTGAGCCATGTGGGGTCAGAAACCCAACCCAACCTCGAGCCCGCTAAGGTCCCCACAACCCAGCGTCGGTTGCGGGCTTCGCCCGCACCCGACTCTGGCCGGGCGGGCCACGCTAGGCTAGCCGGCTTCGCCGGCGTCGTGTGTAGTGAGCCATGTGGGGTCAGAAACCCAACCCAACATCGAGCCCGCTAAGGTCCCCACAACCCAGCGTCGGTTGCGGGCTTCGCCCGCACCCGACTCTGGCCGGGCGGGCCACGCTAGGCTAGCCGGCTTCGCCGGCGTCGTGTGTGGTGAGCCATGTGGGGTCAGAAACCCAACCCAACCTCGAGCCCGCTAAGGTCCCCACAACCCAGCGTCGGTTGCGGGCTTCGCCCGCACCCGACTCTGGCCGGGCGGGCCACGCTAGGCTAGCCGGCTTCGCCGGCGTCGTGTGTGTGGTGAGCCATGTGGGGGTCAGAAACCCAACCCAACCTCGAGCCCGCTAAGGTCCCCACAACCCAGCGTCGGTTGCGGGCTTCGCCCGCACCCGACTCTGGCCGGGCGGGCCACGCTAGGCTAGCCGGCTTCGCCGGCGTCGTGTGTGGTGAGCCATGTGGGGTCAGAAACCCAACCCAACCTCGAGCCCGCTAAGGTCCCCACAACCCAGCGTCGGTTGCGGGCTTCGCCCGCACCCGACTCTGGCCGGGCGGGCCACGTGTCCCCACAACCCAGCGTCGGTTGCGGGCTTCGCCCGCACCCGACTCTGGCCGGGCGGGCCACGCTAGGCTAGCCGGCTTCGCCGGCGTCGTGTGTGGTGAGCCATGTGGGGTCAGAAACCCAACCCAACCTCGAGCCCGCTAAGGTCCCCACAACCCAGCGTCGGTTGCGGGCTTCGCCCGCACCCGACTCTGGCCGGGCGGGCCACGCTAGGCTAGCCGGCTTCGCCGGCGTCGTGTGTGGTGAGCCATGTGGGGTCAGAAACCCAACCCAACCTCAAGCCCGCTAAGGTCCCCACAACCCAGCGTCGGTTGCGGGCTTCGCCCGCACCCGACTCTGGCCGGGCGGGCCACGTGTCCCCACAACCCAGCGTCGGTTGCGGGCTTCGCCCGCACCCGACTCTGGCCGGGCGGGCCACGCTAGGCTAGCCGGCTTCGCCGGCGTCGTGTGTGGTGAGCCATGTGGGGTCAGAAACCCAACCCAACCTCGAGCCCGCTAAGGTCCCCCACAACCCAGCGTCGGTTGCGGGCTTCGCCCGCACCCGACTCTGGCCGGGCGGGCCACGCTAGGCTAGCCGGCTTCGCCGGCGTCGTGTGTGGTGAGCCATGTGGGGTCAGAAACCCAACCCAACCTCGAGCCCGCTAAGGTCCCCACAACCCAGCGTCGGTTGCGGGCTTCGCCCGCACCCGACTCTGGCCGGGCCGGGCCACGCTAGGCTAGCCGGCTTCGCCGGCGTCGTGTGTGGTGAGCCATGTGGGGTCAGAAACCCAACCCAACCTCGAGCCCGCTAAGGTCCCCACAACCCAGTGTCGGTTGCGGGCTTCGCCCGCACACCGAATCTGGCCGGGCGGGCCACGCTAGGCTAGCCGGCTTCGCCGGCGTCGTGTGTGGTGAGCCATGTGGGGTCAGAAACCCAACCCAACCTCGAGCCCGCTAAGGTCCCCACAACCCAGCGTCGGTTGCGGGCTTCGCCCGCACCCGACTCTGGCCGGGCGGGCCACGCTAGGCTAGCCGGCTTCGCCGGCGTCGTGTGTGGTGAGCCATGTGGGGTCAGAAACCCAACCCAACCTCGAGCCCGCTAAGGTCCCCACAACCCAGCGTCGGTTGCGGGCTTCGCCCGCACCCGACTCTGGCCGGGCGGGCCACGCTAGGCTAGCCGGCTTCGCCGGCGTCGTGTGTGGTGAGCCATGTGGGGTCAGAAACCCAACCCAACCTCGAGCCCGCTAAGGTCCCCACAACCCAGCGTCGGTTGCGGGCTTCGCCCGCACCCGACTCTGGCCGGGCGGGCCACGCTAGGCTAGCCGGCTTCGCCGGCGTCGTGTGTGTGGTGAGCCATGTGGGGTCAGAAACCCAACCCAACCTCGAGCCCGCTAAGGTCCCCACAACCCAGCGTCGGTTGCGGGCTTCGCCCGCACCCGACTCTGGCCGGGCGGGCCACGCTAGGCTAGCCGGCTTCGCCGGCGTCGTGTGTGTGGTGAGCCATGTGGGGTCAGAAACCCAACCCAACCTCGAGCCCGCTAAGGTCCCCACAACCCAGCGTCGGTTGCGGGCTTCGCCCGCACCCGACTCTGGCCGGGCGGGCCACGCTAGGCTAGCCGGCTTCGCCGGCGTCGTGTGTGGTGAGCCATGTGGGGTCAGAAACCCAACCCAACCTCGAGCCCGCTAAGGTCCCCACAACCCAGCGTCGGTTGCGGGCTTCGCCCGCACCCGACTCTGGCCGGGCGGGCCACGCTAGGCTAGCCGGCTTCGCCGGCGTCGTGTGTGGTGAGCCATGTGGGGTCAGAAACCCAACCCAACCTCGAGCCCGCTAGGAATGCTTCCTTACCCAGCGACGGCTGCCGGCTTCGCCGGCAACCGACGCTGAGTAAGGAAGCATCCCTAGCGTTGATAGCGAAAAAGTGCAGAAAAGAGTAACTGGCCGTCATTGTGCACAATGGAGAGAGGTTCGGTATTGAGGACAGATTCGTCAACAGACAACAGGGTAATGGTCAAGGTAGGGATGTAGACATAGAGGAAAATTGAACGGAAGAAATGCCATCTGCGATGCATAATAATACTAAAAATGTGCAAAAAAGAGCAGCCGGTTGTCATACTGCACAGTGGAAAAGGATTCAATTTATTATGGAGTCGTAGCTTCCCTGGTAGTGGGGTAGTGGTAAAAGTATGGCGGCAAACATAGAGGTAAATTGAAACAAAAAACGGCGTATGTGAGGCAAAATAGCAAAAAAATGCAGAACGGAGCAACCCGTTGTTATATTGAACAGTGGAAGAGGATTCAATTTCTGTAGTAGCAGCAACCCTGGTAGTGGGGTAGTGATAAAGGTATAGTGGTAAAAATAGTGGAAGGTTGCACCACACAGGAGGGCTGGGAAGGAACATTGAGGTATGACCACTAGACACGTATTGGGAAGAGAGCTCTTTCGAAATCACCCTACGTCATGCAGTCGATGGTAGTCGATGGTAAACAACAGTGGTGGTTGGGAAGAGACCTCTTTCGAAATCACCCTACGTCAGGCAGTCGATGGCAGTCGATGGTAAACAAAATTGGTGGACAACTGTCAAGCGTCTTCGTTTGGACAACTGGCAACCGCACCGCAAACTTGGGTGATTAAACCGGCTAGCTAGCCAGTGTACGAATTGCGGGTGGCTAACATCGGACAAAAAACCCTTCCTCTTTTATATATGGGGGGATATATATATATATATGTATATATATATATATATATATATATATATATATATATATATATATATATATATATATATATAAGGCCTCGTTTATACTTCAACGCCGAGCGACGCCGTGAGCACGTTGAGGCCAAACTAGTTAATCGCATCGTCCAGCGTCGATGCCATCCGTCCGGAATGAATTGTGTGAATTCCCGATCGTGATGTGCACGCTACTGCTGCTCCAGTTGTTCTTCGCAGTGTGGAGGCGGACCTGTTTTTGCTTTCTTGCTGTATGTTATCTTTTTGTGTCTAAAAACAAGGTAGAACATGTCGGCAACGAAAACGATGAAACATACAACGAGAAAGAAAAAATCTCAGGAAAACTGAGGAAGCCGTGGTGGGAACGGGAAATCTGTGCACAATTGTGCAAGTATGGAATTTTGTGTAATCGCGTGACCGCATCACCGGACGTTCGGAGTACTCATGGCCTTCCGAAACAGCGCGACGCGATAGGACGCATCGCTCCGCTCGGTCATGTCACTTGGCGATGAAAGTGTAAACGGGGGAGCGATGCGTCCTATCACGTCGCGTTGTTTCGGAAGGCCACGAGTACTCCGAACTGCCGGCGACGCGATCACGCGATTACACACAAATGCATATTTGCACGCACGTATTTGCGTGCTTGACCTTATGTTGGTGTACTCAGATTCAGATGTTTGGGTCTGGGGCCTTGTGCATTTATTCCAGTTATCTTCTGGACTCCACGGATCTCCCTCGATAGAGAGCCTTCGGGCTCTCTTGCTAAGAGGGATCTCGGGCCGCTTGTCGCAGGGCCACGTGGCGCGTCCCCGGGTTGTGGATAGGGGAATTAAACGCGAACCAAATGCGACCGTGTACTGCCCAAAGACGCAGGTGGGATGCAGGGGATGGACTCCTTGCTCCTGCTGTGTCGGGTCGATGCGTTCCTTGTGCGTGGGAGCGGCAGGTTCATGCAGTGCGTGGATGTGTTTGTGCCTGTGCGGATTGTAACTGTGTCGGCTCGGCCAAAAGCTTGCACTCGGTAGACTGGGAGTACATCGTAAGGCGATTCGAGGCCGCCTCAAAAGTCTCGCCCCGTCCCTTCGGGCAGTCTGGCTGGCTGCCCGGAGTTCTTCGCCCGCACGACAGAGCCCGACTAGCTACCCGTGTGTACTCAAGTCAAAAACAGCAGCACTAAAGGGCCTCATTCCCCTGACCCCGAAAGAGCCCCCATTTCTGCAGCGATGGGAAGGACGAGTACGGAGAGGCTGCTAAAATCTTAGGGCCTAACCAGGCTGCGCAAATTGAGAAGGACTAGGATGACGATCTGTACTTACAACACCCGCACGCTTGCATCGGAAGCATCCGTCGAGGACCTGATGATGCAAGCCAGGAAGATTAAGTACGACGTCATCGGACTGACCGAGACGAGAAGACACCACCCCCTACACGCCGCCTACGACTCCGGAGAAGAACTGTTCCTCGGAACATGCGACAGCAGGGGAGTAGGCGGCGTTGCTGTCCTCGTCAACACGCACTTGGCCATGAACATCGATTCGTACGAGTCTCTGACAAGCCGAATCGGACGTCTGCGACTGAAGCGAGGTGGTTCCGTGCCAGCTTTGACTGTGTTCGTCGCGTATGCCCCAACATCCGACTACGACGACGAAGAGGTCGAAGCCTTCTACGTGGAGCTGGAGAAGTTCTATAAGGAAGATCACACCTTCTACAAGGTGATCGTCGGCGACTTCAACGCCAAGATCGGACCGCGAAGGTCGTCGGAAGAACTTCACATCGGAACCCACGGTTTGGAGTGGAACGAGCAAGGTGAAAGGCTGTCTGAGTTTATCATGTCGACCAAGACCATCCATGGAAACTCGCAGTTCCAGAAGCCTCCCTCCCTACGATGGACCTGGGAATCCCCCGGTGGCCAGTTCCACAACGAGATCGACCACATCATTTTCAATCGCAAGTATTGCCTGACCGATGTCTCCGTTGTCCCCAAGTTCTACACGGGATCGGACCACCGCCTCCTTCGCGCGAGGTTCCGCTTTTCGCGTCAAGGAGAGAAGGCCGCGAAGTTCAAGAAGAGGAGTCCCAGAACGACCATCAACTGGGACCTCTACACCTCTCTTGCCGGCCTTTGGGAAGATGCCGTCATGGACAACGTCGACGAGGAATACGACCGCTTCTTGCACCATCTCCACGATAGTGCTAAGGGAGCCGAGAGCTTGAAGACCACTAAGAGACGTCTGCCTCCGGAAACTCTCGAGCTGATACGCCAGCGTGGAGCAGCACGAGCGTCAGGCAACTACCAACTGACGTCCGAGCTTGCGAAGCTATGCAGAGAGGCGATAAAGGAGGATCTTAAGGAGAGAAGGGCGGAAGTGTTGGCTGAAGCTGCAGAGGCAGGGTTGAGCATCCGCAATGCCCGCCGGAACTTCGCCAACTTCAAGACCAAGATGACCGCTCTCCGACGTCCCGACGGAACCGTCACCTCTTCCAGAAGGACCATGGAGAAGGTCATCCACGACTTCTACTCCGATCTCTTCGATAGCCACGTCCACCTGCCTCCATGCCATCTTCCGCAGGATGGATACGTCGTCCCCTCTGTTCTCTCTTCCGAAATCCGACACGCCATCTCGTCGGTGAAGAAACGTACAGCACCCGGTCCCGACAGGATTAGACCCGAACACCTGAAGAACCTCCCGCCAGCGCTCATCAACACCCTGGCGCGGCTCTTCACACGTTATCTGTCGGAGTGCAAGGTTCCATCTCAGTGGAAGACCAGCAGAACCGTCTTGCTGTACAAGAAGGGAGACGTGCACGACATTGGCAACTATCGCCCGATCTGCCTGCTGTCCGTTGTCTACAAGCTGTTCACTCGAGTTATCCTGAATAGGATTAGTAGAACGCTGGACGAAGGACAGCCATGCGAACAAGCAGGATTTCGGAGAGGATTCAGCACGATCGACCACATACACACCATTACGAAGCTCATCGAAGTGTCGCGAGAGTACAAGCTGCCGCTGTGCCTTACGTTCATCAACCTGAAGAAGGCATTCGACTCTATCGAAACTGAAGCGGTCATCGAAGCCCTGCTCACTCAGGGCGTTCCTACTCAGTACATCAGAGTCCTTCGAGGGCTGTACAGTGGATTCACGACCAAGATCTCACCATTCTACAACGACGTCGTCGTCGACGTGAAGAGAGGGGTTCGGCAAGGGGATACCATATCCCCAAAGCTCTTCAGCGCCACTCTCGAAAACGTCATGCGCGAACTAGAATGGGAAGACATGGGAGTGAAGGTCGACGGCCGGCAACTACATCATCTTCGCTTCGCTGACGACATCGTGCTCATAACACCGAGCATCAGCCAGGCGGAGCGAATGCTGGCCGACTTCGATCGTGTATGTGGGAACGTTAGACTGCAGCTGAATCTTACGAAGACGATGTTCATGAAGAACGGATGGGTTTCTGATGCCCCATTCTCGCTCAACGGAACGAACATCTCCGAATGCTCCAGCTATGTGTATCTGGGTCGCGAAGTCAACATGGCCAACGACCTAGCACCAGAGCTGAGCAGGAGGAAAAGAGCGGCTTGGGGAGCTTTCAAGCGCGTCGAAGAAGTCGCGAAGAAGACGAAGAACGTCCGACTCCGTGCCCACCTATTCGACTCCACTGTTCTTCCTGCCCTAACATACGCCTCAGAGACCTGGGCTATACGAAAGCAGGATGAACACGCGATCAGCGTCGCGCAGCGTGGAATCGAGAGGACGATGCTCGGAGTGAAACGACTCACGCAAGTGAGAGAAGGCCTCCGGAGTTCCGAGCTTCGCCGACGTTCGAAGATCAGAGACGCTGTCGCGTGGGCCAAGTCGTCGAAAATTAGGTGGGCCGGCCACGTAATGCGCTTCGCAGACACCCGCTGGACGAGAGCCATCACCGACTGGATTCCGCGGGATGTCAAAAGAACACCAGGACGCCCACCAACGCGTTGGTCGGACTTCTTCGTGAAAGCCCTGAACGACCGATATGACGCTCTTCGTGTCCCTCGAGCGAGGAGGATCCATTGGACCACTCTGGCACGCGACAGGGACGAATGGAGACGCTGCTGGCACCCGCTCGAGCAATTCGATGATCAACGGGACGACAGGTGATACAGGTGATCTTCTGGACTGCTTATAGTTTTTCTCACTTTGTACCGTGTTCTTGTTACTCAATCGTCCCATGGGTCTGTATTTATTGCAAGCCGCTTGTCGCCCTATGCTTCGTTTTTTTCTGACTTGTTTTGGTCCGATTGATTCGCACTTAGGCGGACGCTTTCACAAGGAGAGCCTCCCGAATGGCGGTGAGCGTTTGCGATGCAATTTCTACAGGATGTAGGCTCCCTCGTGGGGAGTCAAAAACCATAGTTAATTTTTTCGGAGTACTCTTCTGTGGTCGAAAAAAACGTGTGGACGCGTGAGCACGAAGTTCATGGCGCCCTGCTGCCACCCAACCTGATTTGGTTGGCGTAGTGGTGGGGGGGGGTTGGCCTCTCGGGCGCACCGTGCGAGTTTGATGGTTCGGTCCCCGGTGTCGCCAATGTTTTTGCACGCATCGGGTCGTTATTATTACCTGCTTGCGTGACCACAGGAGTCAATTTGTACACGATTAATGCTTTTAGTATTTAAACCTAGCCTTTTGGGCTTTCATTTGAGTTACCACTCAATGGATCGTATTTGCACTATATCAGTCTATTGGATCGCTAACATCAAAAAATTTCTTGCTTACATGAAGTAACTGTGTCTATCGCTGACAATGATAATCAACAGTTATGATATAAGGATAAGGATAAAGGACGGCGTTACTCAATCCTTTTTGGGATGCGCCACGCATTCTACTTCTACGGGATGCCGTGGAGGCGAAATGAATGCGTATTTGGCCATACAATGACTTGCGGTGGCCAGCCGATGAACAAGTCAGCGCTTTATCCTTCCCAGACAAGACTGGTACCAATTCACCGACCCCGGAAGGATGGAAGGCTTGGTTGGCCTGGGCGGAAAATCCGAACCAGGAACCTGGTATGGTACGCGACAGCCGCGCCTCCTCCGACTGCGCTACACGCGTTTAAATATTTCGTAGTGCTATATCACAGTTATGATATAGAACTGTGAAGTATTTAAAACCTAATCGCTTATCACACCAGCAGCATTTTACAAACCTTAGGGGCGAACAATCTTCCTCTCCCTGACAAGGCATCCACTACTTCTTCGTCGTTGAAGGCATAAACGGTAGGCGTAGAGAAGGGCCTCGGGAGATCATCAAAATATCCTGCCGCCACCCAAGCGTATGCTAGACATGGGCGGAATATCGGAGCGATTAATCGTGCACAAATTGACCGCTGTGATCACGCAAGCCATAATAATAACGATCCGATGTGTGCAAAAACGCTGGGCTCACCGGTGATCAAACCCGATCGGTGCGCCCGAGAGGCGACCATGCTACCACTACGCCAACCAACCACATTGGTCTGGGTGGCAGCAGGGCGCCATGAACTTTGCGCTCACGCGTCCACACGTTTTTTTTTCGACCACAGAAAAGCATTTCGAAAAAAGTAACTAGGGTTTTGGACTCCCCACGCGAAACCCTACACCTGTAAAAATTGCATTGCAAAAGCTCACCGTCACTCGGGAGGCTCTCCTTATGAGTCGTCGCCCAGGCCAATGGCGCATGGAAAGGGCGATGACCAAGAGCGTCCGCGTCCTTCAAGTGTTCAGATAAGGGGGCTGATTCATTATACAGAGGGTTTTTGATTCTTAAATCATGACATATCATGATTCTGATCTACTTGCCCTAAATAAAACATGAGTAGATGGGCCTGCAAAACTGTTTATAGGCACTTAGTCCCCATGCATGCTCCTCTTCGAGACGTAAAACCGCTGAGAGACCGCTTTCTCGCCACAATTTTTTGGGAAAACGGGTTATATTTCTCTAATGGAGATGGCAGACGCTTCGAGGTATGGTCTCGCCCTGTCCACACGCCATTGGCCTGGGCAATGACTCCGAGCGTCCGCCTGAGTGCGAATCAATCGGACCCTTGTTTTTGCGTAGCTCTTTGTTGTTGTTCTCTGGTGGTGTTTGATGTTATTTACGCTTTCTCCGCACACACTTTGAGACAGAGCGGAGGTGTGAAGGAAGTGTGAACACAAAACTGCGTCAGAAGCTGTTGAAGGAGAGAGTTAATTACTGCAGATTAAGAAACGTTATAGTTCGAAAACAACTAAAGCCGTCAACACGTACCTACATGACGTTTAATGAATAGAAAATAACGAACAGCGACAACAGAGTGAAAGAGATAAATAGTACTATGGTAATAACCGTAGATACTGCGCTCCAATCGACCACGATTAAACGTGCGCACCTATTAGGGCAGTCGCGAGCAACGAGACCTGATTGAACACGTTCGTATGCGATGCAGCTTGATATGAGAGACGTGATCGATCAATTTGGCCACTTTACTATCGCGTTAAGCTGGGAGTATAAACCTAGTGAGAATTTTGAACGGTGATGAAGGGAGGATGTGCAGTGTAGCACCGTTTCGTGACACTCTCAAGAGCCATACTGACGCGAGTAGCACAGGATCCTGGTACTGAGAGCAGATAGGTACATAGCGGTGTTCTATGTGCTACTGTATTCAGCAGCATAGGTCTTGGTCGTTAGTCGTTCTCGACCTTTGTCTCAATCCCCACACCATCTTTTCGCGATCACTGCTGTTAACTCAGCGTCGTCAACGTTGTCAGCTTGGCCAGCGTCATCAAAGCTTCACTTTAGTTTCGCACGTCGCTGCAGGGATTTCGAACTCATCAAGTGGATCATCGTCCAACTGCGGCCGAGCGTGCCGTCTTCTTATATGAGAAGTTCTTGGAGTACAAGATGTGTACGTTCTGAGTTGACTGTAACCGACGAGGGGCGGGAGTATAAAAATTCCTTTGTTACACTCAATTAAGATGCGCAGCGCGATTGCTGTGCCGCTCTCCCAAAGCTGTTGACGAACGCTTTATCGTGCTGCGCCTTGATTCTCCGAATACAGTGTCCCAAAATTTCGGCAAATGAGGTGGGTTACGCCCCCTTTATACTTCCATCGCCAACCTACGCCATGCAACCTCATGGTATTCTAATTTGGGCTTTATTGTTTCTTTGACGTTACGTTTCAATCTATGGAGGAAGTCCACAACCATTCTTCCTTATAGAATCCTGGATTTATGTTCAAAGTTAAAGCATTAATCACCAGCACATGCACATCATATATTGTAGAAGGTCATCTAAGCAGGTACTACAGTTCTGAATTCATATTATAATATAATATTTCTAGTTCCCAGTAAATGTGTGGAGGCTATACACCATTTCACAGCATCCATTCCGCCAATCTTTTCTGTCTCCATATCTCTGCGATGTAACGCAAAGGTGAAATACTTGACTCATCCAAGAACAATGAACCGTTACTGAAGTTTAGTGCATTGTTTTTTTTTAAATGAAGACATGATGCAGCAAGGACGTAGAGTATGCCTTCGCGAACAAACACTGCGCATCAGCAGAGCAGAATAGATACTTCGGAGAAACACCTATTGTCTCTTTGCACATCGAGATATCTTACGACATTGGTCATGTTTTTCACACCGCTCACTACTTGGTGCAGGTTAACCACATCATTTTAGAGGAAGCCTTTAATTGAAGCGCCACGCACGTCATTCTTTGATTGAAGCTAATGTTTGAATGGGTCGTTGTAGTAGGGATACGGCAAAATACTTTTGTAGTGTGCGTTTTGTAGCTTACGAAAGGGCTTTTATGTCATGCTCTATTAGTACATCTAATAGTGCAATGCCTTTTTTGGATCGCTTGTCGCGTTTTGGCACAAGGCAGTCACTCAAACCGCTATCTGGGATTATTGGCAACAACACTGACAAGAGAACTGTCTGAACGGTACGCCGGAACGGCAAGAGGGAGTACTATAGGGAGAATCCCCATCCTCCAATTAGTAACAGAACATGTTTTGTTTTTGCCAAATCTTTGAGGCAAAGGAGTACAAGGGTGTAATGGTTAAGGGTCCGCAGAGCGAGCTCTTCACGGCAGCGCAAGATCCCGCTGTGGTGGACTGGGTGGCGCAGTGGTAGAGGGCACGCCCTGTGTTCGTGAGGTCTAGGGTTCGGTTCCCACGCTATGTTGCGTTTTTGCTCTTTTACCATAGTATCGGATTTCCATAGAGATTTCCATATCTGAACTTGTTTTTGGAGTTTGTTACGGTAAGATGTTTTTAGTACATATTATTTGTCGACATCTCGTAGTTCACCAGCAATGTCCGAAACTTGCCAAATGCGATTTTGTATGAAACTTTTACTCCAATAAATTGTTCTCATTGTCAATGTAAGAAATGTTGACACAGGAGCAACATGGAACAGCGGCAGAATGCCAGAAAAATGCTTCAAATGCAATTTATTAATGACGGTGAGGTGAGTGCCACCAGTGTACTCACAGTGTATGAGGGGCCACATGATCTTCAACTTGATCTACCACCTCGATCAATATTCTCGCCTCCGTTATGCTTACAAAGTCGCGCGGTTATAACAAGCTGCTGCCGCCAACACGGACTCTACAATGTCTGCTAACCCTCGAGCGGTCATTCACCTACTGACACTGAAGTGCGGATCTCCACTGAATGATGTCCCTTCGAAAGACGGAATGAAGCTGGCGGAAGGAATAGCAAGTATCCTGCAGGATTTCGAACTGCGACAGCTGGAAATTGACGAAGTGGAGAAGTTGGAGGTAGTGGAAGAAGAGGACCAAGAGTTTCAACCAGAAGAGGAATGTGCCGGAGTGATGACACCACTAACCAGTGAAGGCACTATCACGTTTTCGGGAGGGCAGATCGTTTCGGGGGAAAAGGTTTGCCTGTTCTAGAAATGTTATCCTATACAATTTTGAGAACTGGGGAAAGTAGACTTTATCGCGATTCCAGGCTTGGGTTGCAGCGGAGTACCACCGGGCAGGAACTGTGAAGCACCAGAGTAAGTACTAGCGAGTACTTGTGAATGAATTATTCATTCGTCCATTTATTTACTCGATGCATTCGAATGCTCAAAAGTTTTGACCAACGATGCAAGGCAACGGTAGAAACCCTGGTGAAGTGAAGAAGACCAGCTAAAGCTTATTCCAAACGAAGAATAAAAAT
This sequence comes from Heligmosomoides polygyrus polygyrus, assembly GCA_947396885.1. Classification (NCBI taxonomy): domain Eukaryota; kingdom Metazoa; phylum Nematoda; class Chromadorea; order Rhabditida; family Heligmosomidae; genus Heligmosomoides; species Heligmosomoides polygyrus. The sequence goes on from OX377204.1 coordinate 14,261,146, forward strand.
AGTAAAAGAAGCAATTAACGAGCAAACAAAGTACTAAAGCATTACATGACGATAACGTAATAGTTCCGTTCCTGCGCATTAAAGAAAAATCTGCCTTAAATCGAATAACCTTTATTATATTAGGTTGGCGAAAGAGTGTTGCGCAAGAATTTTGAAAAATTTTGTGCGAAGTTCATGGCGCCCTGCATCGGACTACCACCTCCCTAGCTCTGAACACCTAAGGGATAGGTGCTTCAACGGCCGAACCGAACTGGAATCCGAGGTGGCGCACTTCTTCGAGTCACAGCCGACTTCATTCTGGAAGAAAGGATTTCATGATCTCCAGATGGAAGGAGGTTGTAGATGTAAATAGTAACTACTTTGTAGATTGAAGTCGCTCACAAAGGAAACAATAAAATTTTGAAAAAAATTGCGCTGTGGTGCAAGAATTTTTTACCAGCCTAATACAAATAACAATATTACCATTAACATTGTGAAAAAGGAAGAGAAATTAGGAGATTGTGCAGACATTTTTCTTCCAATTCCAGACGCAATGCGCACTCTACGTTGAAGTCTAAACAACGACCTAATCACGTTGCGCATTGTCACGACCTTTATCATGTTTGAAATACAGCTGTTGATAAGCAAAGAAAACGTTTTCGTGAAAAGCTAAAGACAAACGACAGCATTATTAGCTCCTCTTCGGGATGCGCCACGCACTCTACTTCTACAAGATGCCGTGGAGGCGATTTGAATGCGTGTTTGGTCATATAATGACTTGTGGTGGCCAACCGATGAACAAGTCAGCGCTCTATCCTTCCCAGACATGTCTGGTACCAATTCATTCACTCCGGAGAGATGGAAGGCTTGGTTGACCTGCACGGAAAATTCGAACCAAGAACCTGGCATGGGGTGCACGCAGCAGTTGGCATCTCTGACTGCGCTACACGCGCCCGTTAGCGCAAAGAATACAGAGAACAATTAACTTATCAGCGGACAAATTCAAGATAAAAAGGAATTGCAACAGATTCTCCTGAGTAAATAAATAACGTGTAGTAGGAAAAGCGTGGTCACTCGTCAACTTATTCGGCGTTTAGCTCCATAATAATTTCATCGCTTCAGTCGTCACCGTTAATGGAGTTGGCGACCTTTCATAAATGCGGCGATGATCTTGGCTCTATAATCAAAGAACAGTACTCGAAATGGGAGGGTTTGAGAAAAAGATGTTCGACAACATTTTTTGCAGGAAATTTGACTAGGATAAAGGATAAATCACGGCGTGGCTCAATTTCTTTCAGGTTGCGCCACGCATTTTAGTTTTACGTGATGTGGAGACGATTTGAATGCGTATTTGGCCATACAGTGACTTGCGGTGGCCAGCCGATGAACAAGTCGGCGCTTTATTCTTTTCAGACAAGTCTGGTACAAATTCACTGACTCCGGAGGGATGGGCGGCTTGGTTGGGCTAGGCGGGAAATCCGAACCAGGAACTTGGTATCGGGTGCACACGACATCCGACTCCTCCTCCGACTGCGCAATACGCGCCGCTGTGCATGATAATCGCACAGTCAATAGGCACATCAGAGTAATTGGTTTTCTAAACATTTAAGGGTTTGTAGATCTGAACAATTGTCAATAAGCCAGAGGTTTGTGTCAAGTGTCAAAATTTGAGGGTTTCTAGAGACACGAAAGTGCTGCAGCATTATTACATATATTTCTAAGGATCAGGATTTCTGTGAGGTACTAGATGGATCACATTGGTCGAAATCACGAATGGACTCGAGTACTACTGTAGTACTGGGCAGTTTTAAACAAAAATTTATTGTGGAAAACCTTATAAATAGATGATAAGGGTGACGTTCAGAACAAGATTGACGTCGGACACGTCGCTTGCGCCCCATTTGAGTGGGCAGCTGCGCCAGGTGCTCCGCGAAATGAGAATAGCGACATGAATAGTAAAAACTTCAGAAACTAGGTAACACCAGCTATTGACTGTAATAAAACACGCATAGGAAATGAAGCTTGGCGCTTTCATGTTAGGAACCCACCACGCACTTCACCTCATATGATGTTTAATTATTAATTTAATTTAATTTATTTAAAGGAAGTTTGAAAGCGTGCTTGGTCTATACAGTGACTTGAAGGGTCAGTCGATGGACAAGTCAGTGTCTTATCCCTCACAAACAAATCTAGTACCAATTGACGAACCCCGGAGGGATAGAATGCTTGGTTAGTGTCAGGAGGTTCGCAACCAAGAGGTACGCCGCCACTTCCAACTGTACTGCGACGCTCTCGGGGCCGGATCTACCAACAGTTAAACCCGCGCGAATGCGGAGTATGCGGGGTAGAGATGAGATAGGATAAAAGATGGCGTTATTCAATCCCTTTTGGGATGCGCCACGCATTCTACTTCTACGGGATGTCGTGGTGGCGATTTGAATGCGTATTTGGCCATAACAATGAATTGCAGTGGCCAGCTGATGAACAAGTCAGCGCTCTATCCTTCCCAGACGAGTCTGGTACCAATTCACCGACCCCGGAGGGATGGAATTCTTGGTTGGCCTGGGCGGGAAATCCGAACCAGGAACCTGGTATCGGATGCACGTGACAGTCGGCGCCTCCTCCGACTGCGCTACACGCGCCCAGCGATAAGATAAGAAAGGGAAACGCAGGCGTCATCGTGGGTATCTCAACACCTATACCCACGGGTTAGTCGTTGATAAATCCGGCCCCCGGATTCATGACAGTCGGGCATGCAGAATTATCCTACCGGGTTTTTCAGCCGTTAATTTATTCACTGCTCAAGACACCTTATAATTTCGTACCTTGGCGGTGGTATTCTTCAATGTCCGTATATTGCATCAGAAAGCGGGTTGAATATCCGCAGAAGCCAGCAATTTTGCTCACGTCCCCGTTTATGCTTGCTCCACCGCACTACTTATAGCATATGGAAGAAAAACTATAAACTGTAGTGAGGGGTTACGATCTCGACTATACTAATAAACTATATATGTTGACTATGCTTACCTCAGAAACAACTCCGATATGAAATTGTGGCACTAGTTAAAAGTTCCGACTCCACCGGCACGACTTCGGTCGAAGGAAAAATTTCCGCTGAAACTTCGTCTAGGGCGTTATTTGGGATGATGATCACGAATCTTACATTCGCTTTTCACGATTCGGTGGAGACCACCCGTACCGTTAACAAGGGTGGTCCAGGAAGGGCCACCGATTTCGCTGAAGCTTTGCCTAGGGGCGTTATTTGGGGTGCTGATCACGAATCCAACATCCGTTTTTCGTTTTACGCTGGAGTACGGTAGGTTACGGAAGATACGGGTGACTAAGGTAATGGTGACCGATTTTGCCCAAACCTCAGCGTAAAACGAGAAACGGATGTCAGATTCGTTATCAGCACCCCAAACAACCCCTCCCCCTAGACGAAGTTTCAGCGAAAAAATCTTTTTCGACCGAAGTTGTGTCGGTGGAGTCAGAACTTAACTACTGCCGAAATTGTTAGCAAGCTGGGTAGAGTCCCCAAAACGAACTGCGGGGGTGCGGGAACTCTTTGGTTGCACCTACCGTAACCGCAGCAAACAATCAGGCAATGGCTCAGCCGTGCAGGTAGTGCACACGATTGGCTGCGCGGTTGCGTCCAGAGCTGGCGATTACGGAGGGAGCAACCGGCGGGTTCCAGCTGCATGTTCCCACACTCCTACTTTGCGTATTCCAGACGCCCGCTAATATAGGATAGATGGATCTACAGCATCAGTAGAAATCACAGAATCACCTTTACCTAAATGTAAAAGAGTAATTGAGAAGAAGAAAAAGGACGGCGTTAATTATTCCTCTCTGGGATGCGCCATGCATTCCATGCTTGCTGCTTACACAATGGCTACGTTCTTTCCAGACAAGTCTGGCACTAACCTGCCAATTCTGAAAGAAGTAAAGGCTTAGTTGGCTTGGGGTGAAGCCGAAGAGTCAATAAGGCACTAAGGGTCTCCGCTGAGATGGGTTTAAGAATTTACAAATAATAAATGGATGGAATAATACATTTTTAGTATGACTTATTTTTTAAAAACTGTCGTATTTCTGCAGATACATTCTGGACGCCTTAATAGAAATTCAAATATTCATTTGAATTCGAACATCGAAACGGAGCCATATTTGAATATTAGTCTAAAATCGAATATTCCAACTTTATTCAACAGACGAATAGTTTTATTGGAATATCGAATAGACTTTGAATCTTCAAGCACAAAACCTGATTCGAAAGAGTTACTTGACCATTCGAATTTTTGAATAAATGAAAATGAGGCTTATCGATTTTCGTGAAAATTGTGAGTGAATAAATTTGTGCCTTCATTCGCTAGAAAATTTTCGACGACGAATAATTTCGCTCAATAAATCGTTCGATAAAATTTTATAAAAACACAACTATATGCAGGACAATCGGAAATGAGAGAGGTCTACATACGTCTCTAAAGGTATTTATAAGGCGAAGTGACCGCATCACAAAGTAACACGGCCAGCGGCGTACGTGGTCGCCGCGTCGAATTAGAAGTAACGAGATCCGATGTATATGAGTTGATTGAAACGCACAAGGTGATTACAACCACTGCCTGGCAACCATGTGAAAATGCCAGAAAACGCGCGCGCAGTGTAGCCGTTGAAAACGCCCTCATTCGAGGAACGTGCAAAAGAGCACGTGGGAATTGTTGCGTGGAAGATCAGATAGAAACGAAGCATAGAGCGGGAAGGGTGTGGACACGTCAACGGCTTACTGACAGTACAGCGTGTGTTGCATGCACGACCAGCACCACCTATTAGGATTGTGCAAAAGCTCTCGGATATTTGATCCCTCCTGAATTGAAAGCGCATTTTCCCGCCAAATTTCTCACATGTATCAACGCGTAAATGATCGATCGATAGAGAAAGGAAAGGGCTACAAAACTGTTCCTAACATTTACTTCTGCGTTGTTAACGTCAGCTATTATGGCTAAGCAATTCATCCCAACTGAGACGCATATTCGGCACGTCATGTTATTCCTGCATCAATCTGGCCTCAGTGCCAACGAATCGTATCGTCGCCTGAAGGATGTTTACAACGAGAGTGCTCCTGCTCGAAGTACTGTGTACCAGTGGTTCTCGAAGTTTGCAGTTGGTGAATTCTCCGTTGAAGATAATGAACGAGAAGGGCGCCCGATGACACTGGATTTGGATGGCCTCCGAAGTAGACTGGAAGCGGACCATACCAAACCACTCTCGAACTATCTAGCACTCTTGGTGTTAGTCACTCAACAGTCGTTCGAGGATTGAAGTCGATTGCAAACAAGGTACAAGGTGCAAACATTGGATCGCTGGGTACCTCACGACTTGACACAACATGACATGGATCGCAGAGCCGATGTCCTTCTGTCTCTCCTTACCCTCAGACGTACCCACGGATGGCTGGACAACCTTGTCACCGGGGATGAGAAGTGGATACTCTACTCTAATTATAACCGGCGTGCACAGTGGGTTGACGCAACTGGAGAGGCAGAGGACGTTCCGAAACCCGACTTTCACGTGAAAAAGGTAATGCTATGCATTTGGTGGAGCGTTCTTGGCGTAGAATAATGGGAGCTGCTGGACGAAGGGATAACAGTGACGGCAAAGGTTTACGTCAACCAACGGAGGAAGTTGAGGGACCCACCTTCAAGCCACACGAGGAGAGCAAGTGAAGGTGTATCTTCAACACGACAACGCTAGACCACATATTGCTAGAGCGACGGCAGCTGAATTGGCGGACTGCGGATGGACCGTTCTTCCACATCCACCTTACTCACCGGATCTCGCTCCTTCTGATTATCATTTGTTTTCAAGCCTTCAACGCCATTTGGACGGCCAGCAATCTAGGAACCGAGAGGATGTCAAGGAGGCACTGCTCACATTTTTCGAATCACAACCGGCCACGTTTTGGAGAAAAGGCATCCATAACTTACCAGCACGTTGGCGAAAGACAATTGATGTAAAGGCTGGTTAATTCAAATGATTTGATATTGTTGTTCGTATGTTGTGATAATAAATATTTCATGCCCCAAATGTCCGAGAACTTATGCACCAACCTAATACAATACCGGCCGTCCCTTTTGGTTTTCGAGAGAAAATGCGCTAAAAACGCCTTTTCTGCCGCCCTTTGATAGCGCTCTTCAAGCTGCGTGCATTGAAAAACATTAGGTTTTATTTATTTATTACACAAAATGTGTGCCATAAATAATAAACAAAATTAATACAATGCCGCTCAAATTCTTTGCAAAAAAGACGCTTTGCGACGGATTAATCCGTCACAAAGCAAACTCAGCAATCCTCTATTGTTTCAGCAGATTTGTATTTGTTACGCATCAAGTGTCATTGTGGTTCTTAATAGTGCCAAGTTTGAATAACATAGGCCCGATTTCAGATAAGCGCAAACGCGCAGAAACCTAAGATTCAGTTATGAATTACCCAACTAGTAGCCTGCTACAGAAGACAGTATTCTACTTTATCATTGTGGGAACGATGGTCTTTAAAAAACATGTAAAATGGCTTTAAGAAATAGACAGAACTTGCTAGATTTTTTTTTCCAAGGGATTGGTCCAATCTCAATATGCGGCGTAGGATCTCTCCTGTCTTTGAACTTCGGTTGCTCCTGTACAGGATAGGTACGAAATCCGTGTTTTTTGTGGTCTACAGTAGACCACAAGCACATTCAACCGCAATTTAAGAAGAACGAAAAGATTTTGGCCGTTCAAAGTAGATTTCTATGCGGCCAGAGTTTGACGAAAACAACAGAAAATTTTGTTTCAGTCTTACCTCTTTATGGATGAGTTTATTCCAAAAATCAACTGGACAGCATTTCTCAGCTCGTTGCGAACTTTCCACAGATGTAATATTGTCCGTATTCAAACTGAAAGCCATTTTCACCTCTTCGGCCGCCGAAACAAGTTTGGGGCTGTGCTTCGGCCCGATTCCGGACACGGCGGCGGGCCGCTCGCTGCCCTTGCGACCTCCCGCGGCACTCGTATCCGGGGTGATCACTGATAGACCGCGGCGCAGGAGGTGTGAATACTGTACATAGGCGACATACGACATGTGGAGTCGTTTTAGATGATGTTTAGATCGCTGGATAGAAAATGAGACGAGGCTTCTAATGGTGTTAATTAGATTTTAGGCAAAGAACTTTGAAAAGAGTTATGGCAATGCGACGCTTTGTGACGGATTAATCCGTCGCAAAGCGTCTTTTTTGCGTCTTTTTTGAATTTGAGCGGTATTGTACTGTAGATTAAGCCAGACAACATACATGACATATGTTCAGTTTGAGTGTTTTTCAATCCATTGGTGAATGTGGGAACTCCAGTTTGAAAATGGATAAATTGAGATCGTTGTAAGTTCATTGCCTGGTTCATTGTTAATGAAAAAGAGGATTGTCGAAGAGTAGTCCGCACTTGTTTCTTACAATGGAAGAAAAAACCTGCAAAGGCTGTTGAAAATAGTAAAAAGAATATAAAGCGTAGATAAAATTCTTTCCGCGAGGAAGTTTTGCATGCGAATTATAAGATGCGCAAAGTCTACGACCTTCTACGTACACGACCCCAAGGCGGGCCCTGTATCTCAAAAGCCTCTTTAAACTGGTACGCACCTCAGGCGGTAGCATAGAAGGGAGTTGCGCATACAATACCGCTCCTAATTCGTAAACAATCGACGCTTTGCGACAGATTTTTCCATCGCAAACCGTCGCAGTGCCATAACTTCGTTCAAATTTAGTTATATGAAAACTAAATTGCACCATTAGATTCACCACCCACCTACCAATCCAACTACCTCCTTGGACTGTAGAATTGCAAACTCTTGACCTAGTTGTGGAGCTCGTCCTCCCAAACGTCCGCTAATTGATTTACGTCCTCTCGAAAGGCGCCATTGGCGTCTTCCTTGACCACTCCACTAGCCAGCTTTGTCGAAATCCGGAACTCACTATTTTTCTCAAAAAATCTGAATTCAGCTTGTTGTAGCTGTTGCTGCAACATTAAACACTAGCAGATTTGGTTAATTTTGATCCCGTCGCAAGTTTAATCCAAATACGCTGAAGGTCCACCATCAGGCCGTTATTCCACACCGAATATACTCTCCCGTGCAAACATTTATTTATGTTAAGCCAGCTGGGAAAACCTCCCTTAAACTCTGCCAAAACAGGTTTAAGAGCTAAAAAACGGCCCCTTATAATTAACTCCAAGTACGCAGTTTTCTTCAGCTGTAATGGGTTTTCCACATATTTAATTGGTTGCAAGATGTGTAGTAGAGCAGTGACGGAGCCCGATCCTTTTTAACTGGACGACATCGTTGGTCAGCATTTGAGAGCTGGCAGGTGATGAAGCAGTCTCCATCCGAAGTGGTCATTTTATGGCCTTAACTGGGACCTAGTTTTGCGAATTTCCTTCCTTTTCTTCGGTTTAGTCTCCAGGTTTGCTCTGAATGAGAAAACGGTTTGGCTGGTGATTTTCGTCACCCTAGCAGCTTTCCGACGACATAATATAGCTCAGATGCGAGATGGTCGAAATTTTGCCGTATCTGCACCCTGTCGACTATGAGACCGGGACCTGGACTCGGCCTGAGCCCAGCTCTCGGTGACGGCGCGCCGCCGATGACCCTTGTTCGGGCTCGCGCCTGAGTGCGATGCCCAGTGGCAGTGTCCTACTAGCAATAAAACCAACTCCGATCGGTCTTCTAAGAACAGTTTCATGTTCCGCCTTTGCTCTTAAATTGTTTGTGTTTAATTGCCCTAACCCAATGTAAATTCTGTAAACAGTCGCTATTTGTTGTTGCAAATATAGTTCGTCTCCTCAAAATCGAGATTCAAAGAGTTCTCATATTCATCACTTTTGCCTCCCTTTATATTTATATTATTTTTTATATTTATTTTGACAATTTTGAAGCAAATTACACACTTTTTAGATCAAATTGGACACTTTTCAAACAAAGTTGGACACTCTTCTATGTAAGCTCGACGCCTTTTGAATCAAACAGAACATCTATAAAATCAAAAAGAGCGTCTTTCAGATTAAATAACGGACTCTCCAACATTGTTAGAACAATTTTTGTTTAAAAATTTGTTATTGTTTAAAAAATTTAGTACTTTTAGTACTTCTTTATTTGAAATTTTTAAATTCACCTGTACTAATAGGACATTGTTTGATGTTTTACAAAAATTTTATTTTTCAAGTAAAAATAATAAATTCGATTTTGTTTTGAAGCATACAAAGCAGCATATTTTTAACATATTAAAGAGATCGTGCTTTTTTCTTTGAAAAGTTGTAAAGCTTTATTTTAGCTGAAAGGATAATGATTTGTGAAAATCCTTTTAGACGGTACAAGCATTTTTAAACACACCTTGTATGGAGCTGAAGGAAATGAACCCACGGCTTCACATTTTTACAAGAAAAGAGTTCGTTCGAAGGACAACAATGCTCTGAATCAGTTTACTGAGAAAAACAGACGAACGCTACGGGGATGAGTAAATGTTCTTCTCAGTACCTTAATACAGGGTGTCCCAAAATGTAAGCACTGTTTGAAGTAATTTCTCCTTGAAGGGACTGGTATTTTTTAAGACTTGGCAAAAACAAAAACTTAAAAGCACATTACGCCTTGCAAAGAATGCAGATTCTATTTGAAAGGTTCTAACATTGCTGCTAGCGAAGCTTTGGAAGATGTTTGAGACTCATGTGAAGGCACAGGATAACAAGATTTCTGTGGCATGCAAATGGTCAAGATTGCTCTATGCACCGCCCGAAACCTTGCAATTCAGACTCGATTGACTGTGCATGAGTGGGTGATGCCTTAGAGAATTAGTCGCTGAATCGCGTCCGCACTTCAACGATGTTTCCGAACTTCCAATAGCACTTCAGGATAAACTTCTTCTCTTCTAAGGAAGCCTAGAGCTAGGCATGACTCTTGTTATAGGCTCAGATATGTAGAGAGCGTTATTAGAGCAATAGCCAGATCGATGCAACCAATAAACTCACATGTCACTTGTCTTTCACGTGATTGCCAAGTTCTAAACATTAAAAGAAGCATAGCACAGGTTAACTTGGCCAAGTAGTAGCAAGACTGTAAGACGCGTTCAGCGCATGCAATAAAATCGGGTCTAAAATGTAAGATTTCGGACGAGTGCATGGTGCGATCTTGACCATTTGAACGTCACAGAATTTTTGCTATCTTGTGCTTTCATATGAGTGTCGGACAGCTCTAAAAACTTTATTAGCAGCAATGTTAGAACCTTTCAAATAGAAGCTGCATTTTTTTAAGAACACCCTGCATTTTTCAAGACATAGTGTGTTTTTAAGTTTGAAACTTTAAAAGGAGCACAAATTAATCAACACGGCCCATTTAAGGAAAAATTACAACAAGTATTTAAGTAAAACACAATCAATCGAGTGCAAAATGCAAGAATTTAGACGAGTGCATGGCGCAATCCATATCTCTCATACGTCAGAAAATTTCTATTTTCGTATGCTTTCATATGGGACTTTATCTTCTTCAGTACCTTTACCGTGAGCAAAGTTATCACCTTTCAAACAGTGCTTACATTTTTTGGGACACCCTGTAGTGCCTCTCGCGCAGGCCAACAAGGAATTCCATTCCTACGGAGTAGGTGAACTGGCCTCCACTTCTCTGGTATGGGTACGTAGGTCATTGTAATGGCCAAATACGCCTTTAAATTGCTCCCACGATATCCAGTACAAGTAGAACGCTTGGCGCAATCTAGAAGAGGTCTGGTAACTACGACACCTGTATCTTTTGTCTTTATTTTATCTTGATGCTTCTACATTTTGCTAGACACTAAGAACACTAAGGTAATAGCAAATTTTTTCGAATGCGCCTCGCATTCCACTTCCATAACCAAAATTCACATAGTAGCTTATACCTATGTACATCGCTATACCTATGCTATACCCACCCACCATAGCTTATACCTGTGCACATCCACCTTGTAAACTATTTGGATCATCCTGTGAAAATCGTTTTTTTTTCGTTTACCGCATGTCGTGGCGCAACATCCTATTCAGTAAGCAGACGGTACAGGTTTGGCTCTCTTCTGAAGCGAGAGGTTTGGTCGTAACAAGGTATCCTTACTGCAGCAATTTGTGACCTATACAACTAATACTAAGTAGACGGCAAATAGCGGTGGTGGGACAAACGCTGCTCTAGCAAAGCTGAGGCCGCAGCAAATCAGTTTTAGTTGACTCGGGAGTACGTCGTTTGGGTATGACTTTCGCGGCTCCAGCATTGGTATTGAATAACAATCCCTTATAGAAAGCACATAACAACTGCGTCGCCTATTATATTTATTTAATTATTTATAACTGCATCTTAAGTGTGCTCCTAAAAAATAGGGTAAAAACAAAACAAAGCAATCCTGCACAATTTTAGTTGACATCGTTGATCAACAAAGTAAAAACATCATTATGCACTGCAATTTCCTATTTTTCAGCAATGTGTTGCCATTAGAAGCCCTAACACTAGGAGCCTGCACAATGAATGGTCGTAAAAATGAGAATAAGAGTGATAAGCCAATCTCATTTAATGTAATTAAATAATAATATTATTAGTCACGATATACCTTTCATATTTCTATATTTTTGTTCCCGAAAACGATCACGTATCGAGGGCATTCCCTGGAGCAACCCAAGGGACCTTAGCAGCTGTCGATCACCTTTATAGCAGCTGCCGCTGCGAAAGCGTGGAACCGCTACCTCAGGCACAACAACCGTCATTTGTCTTTTTAAAGACAGTCATTAAGATATAATAAACTGCAATGTCTATTAAGGAGGGATGAAGAATTTCTTGATGGCAACTAGCGTCAGCAGCGAGAGCAGTTTCAGTGTGACGTGTGCAGCACAGCGCTAGCACTTTCTCGAAGCCTTTTCTGGCTTTCTTGCAAACTTCGAGTAGTGTGGAACACAGAGATCAAAAAGGCAAGGTAGTGCTGACCTGTTGAGCAGGTGCACTTCCTTTTCGATTGTGCTCGCAGGAGTACTTGTATCTATCTCAATCTCTCTAACGTTCTTATAAGAACTTTTCTTAGAAGACCGATCGGCGTTGGTTTTATTGCTAGTAGGACACTGCCACTGGGCATCGCACTCAGGCGCGAGCCCGAACAAGGGTCATCGGCGGCGCGCCGTCACCGAGCGCTGGGCTCAGGCTGAGTCCAGGTCCCGGTCTCATAGTCGACAGGGTGCAGATACGGTAAAATTTCGACCATCTCGCATCTGAGCCATATTATGTCGTCGGAAAGCTGCTAGGGTGACGAAAATCACCAGCCAAACCGTTTTCTCATTCAGAGCAAACCTGGAGACTAAACCGAAGAAAAGAAAGGAAATTCGCAAAACTAGGTCCCAGTTAAGGCCATAAAATGACCACTTCGGATGGAGACTGCTTCATCACCTGCCAGCTCTCAAATGCTGACCAACGATGTCGTCCAGTAAAGAAGGATCGGGCTCCGTCACTGTTCTAATACACATCTTGCAACAAATTAAATATGTGGAAAATCTATTACTGCTTAAGAAAATTTCGTACTTGGAGTTAATTATAAGGGGCTGTTTTTTAGCTCTTAAACCTGTTTTGGCAGAGTTTAGGGGAGGTTTCCCCACCTGGCTTAACATAAATAAATGTTTGCACGGGAGAGTATATTTGGTGCGGAATAGCGGCCTGAAAGTGGATCTTCAGCGTATTTGGATTAAACTTGCGACGGGATCAAAATTAACCAAATCTGCTAGTGTTTTATGTTGCAGCAACAGCTACAACAAGCTAAATTCAGATTTTTTGAGAAAAATAGTGAATTCCGGATTTCGACAAAGCTGGCTAGTGGCGTGGTCAAGGAAGACGCCAATGGCGCTTTTCGAGAGGTCGTAAATCAATTAGCGGATGTTTAGGAGGACGAGCTCCACAACTAGGTCTGGAGTTTGCAATTCTACAGTCCAAGCAGGTAGTTGGATTGGTAGGTGGGTGGTGAATCTAATGGTGCAATTTAATTTTCATATACCTAAATTTCAACGAAGTTATGGCACTGCGACGGTTTGCGACGGAAAAATCTGTCGCAAAGCGTCGATTGTTTACGAATTAGGAGCGGTATTGTATTCAAACGCACGAACGAAAGACGTCTGTACGGAGAATAAGATTCGTTTAAGTTGAACAAAAGCAAGAGAAAATGTATAAAGAATATTAAATGCAACCCGAGAGTACTCTTGCTGGCGCCGCCTTTACATAGATACACACATATACATCACCCATAAGACAATGAACTCGCCTACGATCTGAGAATTATTATGTTGGTTAGAAAAACACTCATTGTAATTAGCAATCATGATTGAGAACTATATTCTTAAAAATCTACTGCTTCATTGGACTGCTGGTATCTTCTTGAAGACTGGACTGCGAGATGAAGAGCGGGGCCGGCAGATTGTCTCTGACAAGCCATTGCAAGAATGAAAGTGAAAGTTAGCTGCAATCAAAGACATCATCGTTAGACATTATTATTTTCTAGAATTTGCAAAAGATCAAGCTTTTCCAACCTTGCTTTGAAGATGTGGCTATTTTGATCGATCTATTTGATTCGATCTATCTATTCTATTGATTCGATCTAATTTGATTTGAGGTTGATCGAAAAGTCTTGCAACCCTTTACGCTACTGCCTGTTACATTTGTTAAAGCTCTTACAGTATTAATCTTGTGTGGTGACGTCACAGTGCATTCTCTAAGCTTCTTCAAACATACTATACAAATCTTCATCGAGTAGGAATACAGAAACAATGTCAACGATAAGCAGCAGCATCCTACGACCTATCGTCTACTACGAATTTCTGCAAAGAATTCCACAGTAAGCTAAAAAAGTTAAGCAGTCTCTAAGCCGTCTAGTCGATTTTTGAATCAGACACGGTCCAGTGAAGGTTCCTGAGAAAGCTCGTACTCTTTCAGAAAAACATAGGGGAGTTCACATCTTTTCCGGCTAAGGCAGGAGGTGCGGGTTCGAGTCCCGCCAGGCGCTCGAGCTTTGACCGCAGCAAGACATCGATAAAACAGTTCACTTCTGTTTCAGGAAAGCCGCGCCAGGGCAAGCCAGTAGATTTGGAACACCGTGGGCGAACATCATCCCAAGATGGACCAGATGCATGGTGAATACGATGTTTTTTCTTTGCACAAAACCAGAATTTGGTTCCTATGAACTTTATGGTTAGTTTTGGCAAATGAGACAGGCGAACGCAATATGTTCACAATGGTGCACAGAGCTCGCAGTGTTCGAGACAAATCGCTTTATCCTGTATGCCAGCGTGTACCTTTACTCACGATACACATTGTATTGAGAAGCCATCTCTACAAAGCCGAATGACGTGTGCGTGGGTAATCTGAAATAGCCGATGCATTACAGTCTTCTCCATAAAAAAAGCAGATCAAGCGTCTCAGCATCTCTCGAGCAGCCTATTACTTGCTTTGTCTTTGGCTGCATTTAATCTTGCAAATGAAAAGGGCATTTTGCCGCTGCTACTCTTCTGACTACGACTGAGTATTCTCTCCACTGTCTTCGGTTTCCACATTTGGTCCTTGTCGGGAATTGACCCGTGTTTTTGGATCAGTAGGTTTTCTAGTTCATCCGCCGGTTGCTCTAAACTGACTTGTATGCATTTCAACCTTGCATTTCATTTATTGACAAAAAACAAGACCACACGTTTAGATAAAACAAAGAAGAAGTGACAAACAAGAACGTTAGATAAACAGTAACACATAGCATAGCCAGGTGAGGAGACAGGGAAAAGGGCTTTATAAGAATGCAAGTCAGTAACTGTAGCTAATTAACATGCAAATCTACCAAAATTGATACAAAATCAGTTGAGCAGAAAATAGTGCAGCAAAAGTTGGCTTCTTGAAGATTATCAAAAACGAAGGACATGTGAAGATTGTTGGCTGTGGTGGTTCAGTGTAGTTGTTGTTGAATATTGACTCGACTACGAAACAACCAGTAGTTGTACACTTTATTGGTACCTCACACTTGGATAATCAAACCTTTTTCAATAACATCATACATTAGTATCATGTAACGAACTGTGTAGGGCGCGTGTAGCGCAGTCGGAGGAGGCGCGACTGTCGCGTGCACGCAATACCAGGTTCCTGGTTCGGATTTCCCGCCCAGGCCAGCCAAGCCTTCCATCCCTCCGGGGTCGGTGAATTGGTACCAGACTTGTCTGGGAAGGATAGAGCGCTGACTTGTTCATCGGCTGGCCACCGCAAGTCATTGTATGGCCAAATACGCATTCATGTCGCCTCCACGACATCCCGTAGAAGTAGAATGCGCTGGCGCATCCCAGAAGGGATTGAGTAACGCCGTCCTTTATCCTTTATCCTTTTAACGAACTGTGTTATGCGAACTAGAAGAGCCTATGCGAACGAGAACCTAACACAACCAATGAATAAGTAACAATGACCGGGTTAGCACACTGGGTGGCGCCTTATATAGGGTATTTTGACCACCAATAATCAAATATAGATCACCCTGAGAGACGATCAACCAGTCAAACGCGATCACACTGGAAAATCATCTGGTCAAGTCGCGGCCTCCTATGGTCGGTCAATTGCTCGAATCGCGGACCATTCCGGACAAATATTGTGCCAAAGTGATACAAAATCAGTTGGTCACAAAAGATTACAGGAATAGCCTGCTTTGCAAAGGTTTGCAAAAAAACGATTTCTTCCATGAATTGCGGAACGCGAAAAATGCTTTTTTAAGGCGACTCAGCAGTTTTCAGTTTTTCAGCCATTCGGTTTTACAAGCTCTATGACTTACCCTCTTTAACGGATTACATACGAATTCCTAATTTGAACGTGGGATTTGTAGGCTTGTAAAAGTAATTTGTGGTCATCTATAACTTAAACAGCAAATAGGACCTGTAATTTGCTGCGTTCACGATTTCGCCGTCTTTTTAGCATGAAAACAACCATATTTCTTCCTTTGCCTTTCCACGTTTACGTTCGACGGACTAAATTTACGGCTGCTTCGATGACGACTAAAAATTGTTCAGTAGTGAGACAAAACTGAGAATTAACTCTTTTACTGTATAGTATCATGCGAATGTTAAAAAGAGCACTGGATGGCGAACTCTACCATACTTTATTCACACCATATTATTCCGGATTGTTATTCACACTGTCCAGCTGACATTTGAGCGCAAAAGGTGTTTTCTGCGCCTGGAAAGGGCGGTGAGAAGTAGGAGACTATAGTGTATTTATGAACTCTCGACAGGTCCAGATCTCCTAAGATCCACTTTTAATGAAACTAGAAAAGCTTTTGTACGAATGCATTCTCATAGACCCTTCTTGTTTTCCAGCCTTTCAGGGAGGTGCAAACGTTGATTGCATAAATTGTGATTATCAGTTTCATAAATTAGGCTCACCATTAGAGTTAGCTGATGTTGCTGATATCACTGTTCAGCGAAATTACAAAATTCTGCTGAAGTCATCTCCAATAGACCAGGACGGGAACTGTGGATGGTCGAGACAAGTCCTGTGTTTATTGTGATGAAAGGAAGTGACTCCCCTTCCTATGAATGGACGCTAATGTCTTTCCCGCATTAGCAGATGGAATGCCTTCTCGGAGTCAAATAATGAATGAGAGGGAGCTCTTTTCTGTAAGTTCACTGCCTGATTTCCTTGGGACTGCCTTGTTCTTGACCAAGGTGGACATCGCGTTGGTGTAATGACCCATATGGCTCAGAAAATTTCCATCTTCCTTCCGGCCTTAAAGAAGACGTTTTTTACATTGATATTTTTTAAATTTTTAAAAGATATTTTTGATCTCTGGAAACTTCAATAGCAACAGTGGATCGTTTAACCATCCTGGTAGGTACAGAAGTCTAAATAAAAATTCCTTAACCAATTAGGGACAAAGAATCAAGGTCGGTATTAGTTCTTAGCTTATACACCCCTGGAATTCCTCTTCCATCTTGGCCATTTTCATCCACAAGTTCCTAAGAAATGGAAGCATTTATGTCTTTTTTACGTCAAATTACACGTTTCAAAATAAAATTGGACGCTTTTCAAGCCAAAATGGATACTTTTCAAATCAAATTGGACATTTCCCCTCAAATTGGAAGCACTTCTAGCGGCTGACGTAAGAATTTGGAACTAAAATGAACGTCTTCCAAATCGAAATGAGCTTTTCACAATTGAAACCGCAGCCTCCTAAAGATGCTTAAAATAAATAATTTTTTGTTCAAGCAACATTCCGCGTAATATTTTTTGATTTTTTTAGCTCGTCTGCCTGAATGGGTGTAATAATTTCATAAAATTTTTATTTTTTGAGAAAAATATTAAATCAAATTTTGTTTTAAAGCGCAATCATCTACAGCATCAAAATGCCAGATTGTGCCGTGCACTCGAAATGCTAGTAACGATTTTTTGTTTGATACTGTAAACGGGCGCGTGTAGCGCAGTCAGAGGAGGCGCGACTGTCGCGTGCACCCGATACCAGGTTCCTGGTTCGGATTTCCCGCCCAGGCCAACCAAGCCTTCCATCCCTCCGGGGTCGGTGAATTGGTACCAGACATACGTGTCTGGGAAGGATAGAGCGCTGACTTGTTCATCGGCTGGCCACCGCAAGTCATTGTATGGCCAAATACGCATTCATGTCGCCTCCACGACATCCCGTAGAAGTAGAATGCGCTGGCGCATCCCAGAAGGGATTGACTAACGCCATCCTTTATCCTTTATCCTTTATACTGTAAATGGTGCTTATATGAATCATCAAAGTAAGGATATGTGTGTTTTTTTTACAATTTTTCTTTTCTTTAAAATAGTTGCTGTTGTATGGTTTACAGATGTGAAGCTACATGCAAACAGAAATTTTGCTATCAATCGAATAAAAAACGTAATGTCAAGGGTAAACAAACATATCAGTCCTTTCTTGTGGCACTATACTAAAAATAAATTAATACATAAATAAATAAATCAAGAAAATCATACTACAATTTTCTCTGAGTAAAATGTAATTCTATCTTTTTTGGAGTGTCTCCAATTCAATGTAGAACAGACTCATTTCGATTTGGAAGAGTTCGCTTTGATTTCAGAAGCCTTAAAGTTAGCTTAGAAGAGTTACATTTTGACGAGAAAAGTGTCCAATTTGGTGCGAACGTATGTAATTCGCTGCAACGATACCTAAGGAGCCTCCTCACACTGATCCTTCCAGCTATAGACCTGTTAGGCCTATGTTATACTTTGGCGACGCTGTTGTCGGCGACGTCGGCGACAGTGTTGAGCGGGCGCAACCCCCGCATACAGCGTCGCCGGCGCATCGCCGAAGTATAACATAGACCTTAGTGTTACATACATCTGTCTGCTGTAGTCTCTTTGAAACCTTTTAAAAATAGGTATCACTGAGCATCTAGTTTCCCAAAAAAATATTATCCAATCAGCATGGTTTTATCAAATTGGAAATTTTCCAATTTCCGCCATTTTTCCTGTTTCTTTATGGTTTAATAGATTCGCGAACGGTTGGGGTACCGTTCTTCAGTTGATATGACACGTAATGGGGAGTGTTGGTGAACGATAAATGAGGATGGTGATAGGGACGACAGGTTTGGGATGCAGCTCTAATAGGTGGAGTTATAAGTGTTATGTGCGTTATAAACTAAGTCTCCCCGTCTGTTTTGCATTTTATTATAAATTTCACTGAAAGCCTTTTGCACATTTTTATAAACCGTTCGAAAAAGAGTGAGTTGCTCTATCAGAGAGATGTTTCGCATTTTTTCTGTTCTGATTTGTTCTTCTTCTTAGTACTGAAGAAAATGGCAAAATACATGTATTTATTGACAACGATTCGGGCCTCAAGCCCTTCTTCAGGTCTAAAATAACTTTGATGCTAAATGGCAACAATAATCGAAGCATCACGGACCTGGGTTCCACCGACAAGAAGGGGGGAGTACAAGGAGTTCGAGTGGTACGGCTTAGCCAAAAATGAAGTGCAGGGTCTCTGTCAGTTGTCAATAAATATTTTGCTATTTCGAGCTTCAATCCTAAGAAGGAGAATGTGCAAACATAAAGTTCAAGGAAACAACGATATTAAGTATTCTGATTTATGTGAATTTTAGGTTAATAAGCTGGAATATTAAAAAAAGGAAAGATGACTTTCGCAAACAGCACCTTCTCTCTGCTTACACTTAAGTTTTTTTGCACAATTTCATACACCATTTGAAGGAAGATGATTTGCTCGGTAAGAGCATGTGTGGGTTGTTTTCATTCATTCTTATTTTCGTTAATTTTTAGGCTAAAAGTAGAGTGTCCAGAAGGCATATGCACGGTTTTTCTACCTCTAGCTCCTTTTCTTTGGTAAATTTTTGACCTAAACTTCATGACCTAAAAATGAGCGAACTTCGGAATAACCAAATGACAAAACATATATTCTGATAAAGAAAACACTCTCTTTCAAATATCATTTTATTTATTTATTTATTTATAACTGCACCTTAAGTAAACTATGTTACTATGTTATGTTCATATGTTACCTTAGGTAAACTATGTTACATGTGTTTTGAAAGAAAATGTATTGCTCTATCAGAGTGTGCGTTGAATTTATTTGCTCACGGCGATTTTTGCTAATTTTTAGCGAAATGTAAAAAAGAGAAGTACCTTTTGATAATTTTTATTTCACGGAGTGTCATATGATAATAGTTACATATGATATGACACTCCGTGAAATAAAAATTATCAAAAGGTACTTCTCTTTTTTACATTTCGCTAAAAATTAGCAAAAATCGCCGTGAGCAAATAAATTCAACGCACACTCTGATAGAGCAATACATTTTCTTTCAAAACACATGTAACATAGTTTACCTCTTTTGCTTAAGAAAGCAAAAGTACATATTCCATCTGGGAGGGAGCAACTACAAAGCGCCCTACCAGATTAAAGGGATACCTTTAAAAAAGGTTGAGAAGCTTGGTTGGCCTGGGTGGGAAATTCGAACCAGGAACCTGGTATCGGATACGATAGCCGGTACCTTTTCCGACTTCGCTAAATGCGCCCATCGCAACACATAGATTATAAAATTAAAATTAAGGTTAAAAATAGCTGTAGAAATTATTATTTAAAGCTCTTAATAGAATATTAGGTTGTCCCACGCGGAATGCCGCACATTGTGGCCTTTTTTCACAGTTATTCGCTAAGTTGTGAGCTCACTTAGGGTTAGTTTCTCGCGGCGTTTCATTTTCTACATTTTCTATTTTTCAAACATTATTCCCACATTGGTTTCAGAAATTATAGTCCTCAGATTACAATGGACCAGATATTGTGCGCGCGTGCCTGCTCTGCGACTTCAACCGTTGCGGAAACTCATCGTTCATTGGTAGCTGCAGGTAGTTTTCAAAAGACAATCCGAGCGGTGGTTTCAACGTTTTGCCGCCGGCGACGAAAGCCTTGAAGACGAAGAGTACGGAAGACAGGCGCCTATACTGGATAAAGACCTTTCACGGACTGACGATGAAGCTGATCCGAGAAGATCGATCGAGCTTGCAGTAGGGCTTGTCTGCTCCAAATCCTTCTCCAAATCCTGCTCCAAATTTAAATCCAAATCGAGTCGACACGTCCTGTACCAACTTATTGAATGATAATGCGAGGCTCATGCCGTGAAAGTCGTTTAGCAGAAAATCGAGAAACTTGGTTGGACCGTTTTGCCTCATCCGCTGCGCAGCCCTTACACTGCTCCACCCCACTATCACATATTCCGCTCGATGCAGCAGACCTTGGATGGGAAAATGTTCCCTGACTACGACGAAATCCGGATTTCGGTGACCAACTTCCTCGATTCGCGGTTAGCTCATTTTTTGAAGACGGGATCCAATCTTTGCGTGTACGTTGAACAAAGGTTATTTACAATTGTGGAGTATATATTAGGGGAGGGCAAAAGTAATGAGACTCTCCATGCCGTGTCCATATGTCTTGTGACTGCAGTCTGGTTTTGTGCTTATCGTATTTGTATGTTTGTATGCTACCTACTGAAGGCCACCTAAGAAGTTACCACTTCCCCCCTTTCCAGAAGCATGCCAAAACCGCAGTCTGTCTTGTGCCGAAACCCCAGTCTGACGAGTTGACCTGTGTTGCGCAAATCTCTCCCGATTCCCAACTCCGAGCAGCCTGGACTCAATCTTAAAGCAGGATGAGAAGTACGTCTTCTGCCTTAACCCTGCCAAGCAGCCAGTCTGGGTGAGGCCTGTTGACCCGTTACCGACCTTCGTTCGGCGAGATGTTCACGGCGATAGGCACCTTCAGAGCTTTTCGGTCCGCGCCCATGGACCGGTATTCTGGAAGCTGTTTTCCAGGAGCACTACGATGAACTCCAAGGTCATGGTGAACGAATTAGAAGAGATGGGCAGGCGACTCGCTCTTATTCATTCGCAGCGCTTCAAGAAGTCCTCCTCTTCGGCAACGCCGCACCCCATCGAGAACAAGTAACCGCGGTATAAGCTTGGCCAGCTGGGCTACATTCACATGCCTCACCCACCATATTTGCCGGATATCTCTCCATGCGACTACCAGCACTTCTTGGGCCTACGGGACTTCCTGGTCGGAAGGAACACAAGAACCCAAGCAGTTCTTGGCAACCATATCGAACAGATGATCAACACCGGGCCCAAGCAGTTATGGAAAGGTTGGAAGCAGGAAGCTGGCTGAGCGATGGCAGCAAGTTATTGACCTTAATGGCATACATATTTCTCAGCATCGTTGATTTGCAATTGAGTTATAAAGGGATTTATTTATCTATTTATTTTATACACAAAATGTGTGCCATAAATAATAAACAAAACAAATACTGCAGATTAAGCCTAACAACATACGTGACATATATTCGGTTTGAGTGCTTTTGAATCCATTGGTGGCTGTGGGAACTCCAGTTTGAAATTGGATAAATTGAGATCGTTGTAAGTTCATTTCCTGGTCCATTGTTAATGGAAAAAGGGGTTTGTCGAAGAGTAGTGCCCACTTGTTTCTTACAATGGAAGAAAAAAATAACCTGCAAAGGCTGTTGAAAATAGTAAAAAGAACATAAAGCGTAGATAAAATTCTTTCCGCGAGGAAGTCTTGCATGCGAGTTATAAGATGCGCAGTCTACGACCTTCTACGTACACGACCCCAAGGCGGGCCCTGTATCTCAAAGGCCTCTTTAAACTGGTACGCACCTCAGGCGGTAGCATAGAAGGGAGTTGCGCATATTCAAACGCACGAACGAAAGACGTCCGCACGGGAATAAGATTCGTTTAAGTTGAACAAAAGCAAGAAAAAATGTATGAAGAATATTAAATGCAACCCGAGACTACTCTTGCTGGCGCCGCCTTTACATAGATACATACATATACATCACCCATAAGACAATGAACTCTCCTACGATCTGAGAATTATTATGTTGGTTAGAAAAACACTCATTGTAATTAGCAATCATGATTGAGAACTATATTCTTAAAAATCTACTGCTTCATTGGACTGCTGCTATCTTCCTGAAGACTGAACTGCGAGATGAAGAGCGGGGCCGGCAGATTGTCTCTGACAAGCCATGGCAAGGATGAAAGTGAAAGTTGGCTGCAATCAATGTTAGACATTATTATTTCCTAAAATATGCAAAAGATCAAGCTTTTCCAACCTTGCTTTGAAGATGTAGCTATTTTCGACACAAAAATTTCTGCTGGAATGCGATGGAACCATCTGGCAACTCGACAAAATAGTGAGTTAAAGATTTTTCCACGACATTTAGTTGTTGGATGTTTAGAGTGAATGGTGAAACTACCAATTCTCTCGCTACATGGTCTGTAAACCCAGTATTTATTGGGGTTAAGACGAGTCTCTCTGCGAAGTACTCGAAAACAAAAAACGAGAGCAATCGCCCTTCTGCATTGTAAATTTTTCAGGTTAAGTATTCTTAGTCGGTCAGAATAACATGGTATGTTAACATGTCCAGAGTAATTATTAATTTTGCAAAAAAAACTATTTTTGTAAATGTTTTCTGGACATTTTCAAGTTGGAGAATGTATTTTTTGCGCAGGGATTCCATACTGAAGAGTAGTAATCAAGATGTGGCAAAACTTAGGTTTTGAGCAGACGAACGAGCAGTGCTGGATCTTTAACATGAACATTACGAAGAAGAGAAAAAAGCGCTGCATAAGTTTTTTTTTACAGTGTAGTTGATATGCTGTGAAAACCTTAGATTTGTATCCATCAAAACACCCAGGTCTTTGGCGATTTCAGATTTCGTAAGTGTGACTCCCTTTATACAATATTCATTACAAGACACTTTTCTTATGTGAAATACAGAGCATTTGTTCAGATTTACTGTGAGGTCCCATTGTACCGAATATTCATTTAAAAGTTGCACACATTTTTTTAGAGCAGAACGTACTTCATCACAGTTCTCTTCATCATAAACCCCATAGATTTTGACATCGTCAGCGTATATCTGGAGTTTTACATGTGTTGAACGCGAGCACCTTAGGTAGATCGATTATGTAGACAATAAAAAGTAAAGGTGAAATTACTCCGCCTTGAGGTACGCCACTAGTGCAGTGATGTCTTTCAGAGTACTCCTTCCTTACCAAGCTTAACCGTCATGTAACGATCGCAAAGGTACGAAATTATCCACTTCAACAGATTATCCGGAATCTTTAGGAGCTTCAGCTTGTGAATAAGTTTGTTATGGTTTACCTTGTAAAATGCTTTAGTTAGATCAATAAAAATCACATCAACCGATTTTCCTCTACTCAGAGCTGATGTCCAATCGTGCAAACTGTCCACCAAATTTGTTGTATTGGAAGCTCCACTCAGGAAGCCATGCTGCTCAGAGGGGAACGGATGGAAATTATGGATCCATGACAAGAGCCGTTCTTTAATAATCTTTTCCATGATTTTGATAGGCGTCGGTGTGATACTTATTGGCCGGTATTCAGATACTAGTTTGGTGTTATTAACTTTCGGTATGGCTGTAACCAGAGCCTCCTTCCAAATTTCCGGCACTTCTCCTAACATGAGCAAACATTGAAAATATATGCAAGTGGTTCAGAAATGAACTGAGCGCATTTTTTGAATACTATAGGTGGTATACCATCATAAGGCCCCGTCACGGAAGTTTTCATATGCATAAGTATTCGAGTGATAGCAGAAGGATGGATGTATAGATTTTCTTGATTACATGTGATAGAGAGATAAAGAATTTTTTTCAATTTGTCTCATTACTTTTGCCTCCCCCTAATATTACCAAATTAAGTACGGTTTTAATTGCTTTGTATGAATTTAACTTTCTGGTCTGAAGCGACATTCCGTGTGGGACATCCTAATAGAACATTTAGTTTTGATGAACCCTGCTGACATCAGCACATCGAAAGAAGATGTAACACCTCCTCCTTCACTAATGAGCCAGCGGGGAGGTGTTGCTACAAAGAAGGTTCGCCCGGAGATAGGTGGCGGAATGAACCACTTTGAAAGAAGTAAGAATCTGTAACTTTCTGTTCTTCACTTTCCCTTTGTTTCACTCGAAAGTTTGAGGTTATTCTCACTAATACCGCTGACAGATGCACTTCTGAACGCACCTCCTCAACAGTGTAACAACGAGCTTCCGGATGTCGTCCTCTGCTGCAGATTTTTGCACGCTCGTTTTGCTGGAATAGCATTCAGCTCTTGTTCTACACAGGTGGAAAGAGCGATCATTTCGCTGTACTGGCCGTGAAGCTGTTCGTGGCCTTTTTCACCACGGTTTCGACATTCCACGAAGAGCTCCCTAAGGTGCTCGCCTCGTTCCGCTCATTTCCGGCGTCTGGTCGTTTGTCATGCTCAGTGGACCAAAAAATGCGAAGAGCCAACGCTAGCACGGATTCATCCTCGGAGAGCCGCCTTCACAAAGAGCTTCCAAATGAAATGTCGTGCCTATTCAATGCTCTGCTGGGCTGCTGCTGAATCCTCCTATTGATTCAGAAGCTCTGTCCAGAAATCCTCTATTGAGCTTTCCTTGCACCCATGCTTCTTGTACTAGGAATTTACTTCTTCAAAACTGGCGGCTTTTCAGCTATCTTTTGTTTGGAATGCGCCGTGCATTCCATTTCTTCACAGCTTTGCGGAGACCAGTTTTAAATACCACGTGATAGACCTGGTCAATTGTTCTTCATCTTCGGCTTCAAATCTCTTAAAGGAAACATGTATTCTTTTCTTTAAGAGGGAGACAAGATCAGACCTAAATATAGAGGGTAAATTGTAAACATTTCCGTAGATAAGGTTCATTGCACGACAATATAATATGTGTCGTTAGTAGGAGATTGCGTGGCGCATCAAAGAAGGAGCTATTATCAGCTTCAGCTACTATTGCTTGATTAAAAGGACAAAGATCGCCACTAGGCAGTGCGTTTGTGGATTGCGCCGTGCAT
Organism: Heligmosomoides polygyrus polygyrus; assembly: GCA_947396885.1. NCBI lineage: Eukaryota > Metazoa > Nematoda > Chromadorea > Rhabditida > Heligmosomidae > Heligmosomoides > Heligmosomoides polygyrus. The sequence goes on from OX377204.1 coordinate 14,286,574, forward strand.
TCCACTTTTTTCGATTATCGCGAAGGCAACTTAAATGCACATTTGGCCTCTACAATGAGCTGTGGCCAATCCACGGGCGACTTAGTATTGCTGTATTACATTGTCTCATCAAACAATCAATCCTGACCAGAAATCGACAGTATTTATTTATTTATTTATTTATTTATTTATTCATTCATTCATTCATGACGTGGACTAAGGCCACACGTGAAAATACAATGTTAGAGTAAAAAACCCACAAACGTAATCAAAAACCAGTAAATATAATTGAAGACACTCACTGTACATGTAAAAGCAGTTTCTTGAAACTATGCAAGGGTAGGCCTAACTAGGAAGGTCAAAGAGGTTACCGTGGAGTTTCATAACGCGACCTATATAGGTTCTCGGGCGTTGTCTGAAAAGCACTATAGTGGTTTCCAAATTTCCTGCGGACCTCTGGGGAGGTCAAAAATTGCAAAAAAACTGTGGCGCCTCAGTGCGGTGGGTGAGGGACGTTCTGCCTGAAAGCGGCGCGGGCAAAGACGCGGGACGCGATACTGACCCAGCCAACCACGGGAGCCTGTAGGTCGACCAGATTTGGTGTGATTACAATCGATAGAGGGATAGGAGGCTCAGACGGCTTGCATTGGCAGTCCAGAATATGGGACTGATCTGAGCTCTACCATCTTCTATATTAGAATTTCGAGCTCTATCGAATGAGCCAGGAAAGAAGCTTGCCTCAATAACCCCTACAACAATTTTTTTCATGCGCTGTTTACCGTTCGTTAAATATCAGTTTTTATTTATATCAGAATTAAATACGAGGCATGCTTCCAGGCTACTGATGTGAACTCTGCCATCTCCTGTATTATAGCGTCTAAATAACCCTTGAGGCGACTTTCTAAGCGTTGTTTGTCTTCGTTAAATATCAGTTTTTATTTATACCATGATTAATTGCGAGGCATGCTTCAATACTAGACCTACGTAAACCCTACCATCTCCTATACTAGAGTTTCGAGCTCTATCAAATGATACAGAAAAGAACCCTGCCTCAATGACCCTTAAAGCGATTTTTTTAATGCGCTGTTTATGTTCGATACATATCGATTTCTATTCACATATATCAGGATTAAACTCGGGACATGCTTCCAGACTAATAAAATTGCACGAGGATTTCAATTAGATAGACGAGAGCTCTTTTAACTGAAGTTTAAAGCCTTAGTTTCAACAGGGCATCTCTTTAGCATTTCGTAACTTTGTTCTTTTTCTATGGAACCTTATAATGCACACATCACATATTTCGAGACAAAGACTGGATAAGTGCTTCATCGAATCCAATGTTGACAGAGAATAAATTTCATCATACAATACTTCAAATTGCTCGTCCAGTCGTCTGTGGCTTCTAGCGATGTTTTGACCTCGCGTCCAACAGCCAATGTAATTGCATAGCCAATGTCTCCTCCACCAATTAACGAGTTAGGAAACACTCATGAAATTTCTTGAGAAAACTAGAGTACTTTGGTGTTCTTTGGAGGTCTACCGACTGCCAAATCGAACTCATCGTGCAATTTAAAACTGGGAATGTGCTCTACGCACTGAAGGATCATAATGCCGTTTTCAGAAATGCTGAGCACTTGGGGTGCTCTTAGAAGGTCTCTCGTCTATCCAGTTATATTCCTCACGCAATTTCAGCCTGGAAGCATGCCTCACAATTAATTCTGATAGAAATAAAAACTGCTATTTAAGGAAAGTAAACAACGCCTAAAAGCCGCCTTAAGGGTTATTTAGGCAGAGTAAGTTCTAGCTCATTCGATTGAGATCGAAATTCTAAAACAGGAGATGGCAGAGTTCACGTCAGTAGCCTTGAAGCATGCCTCGTATTTAATTCTGATATAAATAAAAACTGATATTAAAAGAAAGTTGAACAGCGTCTGAAATAAGCGTTGTAAGGGTTACTGAGGCAAGATTCTTTCCTGGCTCATTCGATAGAGCTCGAAATTCTAATACAGGAGATGGTAGGGTTCAGATCAAATCCAGTTTCTGGACTGCCACTGCAAGCCGTCTGAGCCTCCTATCCCTCTATCGATTGTAATCACACCAAATCTGGTCGACCTACTGGCTCCCATGGTTGGCTGGGTCAGTATCGCCTCTGCGCCGAGGGCTGTCTGGCTGAGCGCGAAGCGGCGGGTGTCGCTGCGCGAGTGGACGCTAATTGCCTCCGCAGGCACTGTCCCGCGTCTTTGCCCACGCCGCTTTCAGGCAGAACGTCCCCCTCCCCAGTGCGGTCTGATAATGCAAGACTGACACCTGGAATACCCTTGCCGTACCCAGAAATGATCCTGCAAAAGGTTTAGAGCTCCCATCATTGCTAGAACATGAGATTCTCTAATCGACGAAAGCTAGCTTAGCACACATTTCGTAAGAGGTCAAGGACGGATTTTTCCTTTTATCCTTTTTTAATTTGTAGGAGCACGGTAGATCTATTACAGCTGGTTACCGCAGGCCCAGACGTGTTTAATTTCATGGAGAAAATAATTCGGTCTTCAGCAGATTCCTTGAGCAAGGAGCGAATATTGAATTTGTCGGGCTAGATTGTCTCCTTGTTGCCCAGACGTCTTCTAGCGTCTTCCGTGTTGATGTCTTCGGTCAGTCCAGCTTCCTGATTAGATCAGCTGCAGACATCAAACGTCGTCGATCGCATGCAAGAGGTCATGCAGTGGTGGACCACCATGACCTAGTCGATGGGATGAGTTGTTTTCTGCTCTTCACCACGCCATCACTTATTCAGAATCGCATCGACCTCCTCAACCCGTACCTCTTCTGCATAATTCACTCCTTTTATCCATCCATCTCGGCCGATTTGACGCGAACGTTGTCAGATTCCCTCGGCATTGAATTGCAATTTGCTCCAGAATTGAAACGTCGTCCTGCAAAAATTCTCTTCGCCAGTGTCTGAAAAGGCCACATCAGAGGCTATTTCATGTTCAAAGACCTTGAGCCCTTATCTATCAGAGAGCAGGTTTCGCTTTTTTCCATTTTGAATTTTGCCAATTTAGGTAGATAAAAAGGAAGGTCAAAAAAATACCTTCGACGGCAGCTCCTACTCTCTAATTGCGTATGAGATTTTCTACACAAGATTATGCACCATTTGAATTTTTTTAACTGTTTGTTTTTTTTGCTTTTGTCAGCAACTCGGCAAATTTGCGATTGAAAACGTGAACCAACCGGTTTGAAACCGTTGGTTAGTAACCGACCATGAAAGTGTTTGGAACCGAGTACAAAAGGGCGGCCACGCCCCTCTCTGCGCAATAGCAACACGTGCTGCAGGGGCGTGGCCTCCTTTCGTCCTCGATTCCAAACCCTTTCATGGTCGGTTACTAACCAACGGGTTTCAAACCGGTTGATTGGTTTACGGTTACAAACGCATACTGTCTTGAGAACGCCCCAGTAGCACGTCAGAACAACTCAGTGGTCCTCCTTCTTCGATCGTAAGGAAAAAGGCTAAACCGCTGCTGACTGAGCGCCTTCGTACATACCTTTATGTCTTTACACTTCAGCTGATTTCTAACACTTCCACGCACTCAATCGATATCGGATACCATTAGCTCTGCCTAGCCAGTGGACCGTGTAACTTCATCAGCGAAGTGCAAAAGTCTCGCGTGACGTTTTCCAGGGTGGCGCTGAAGAGCTTCGGGGAAATGGTATCCCTTTGCCGAACTCCTCCCTTAGCGTTGATGACGATCGATTCGTTGTAGAATGGCGAGATCTTGGTCGTGTTCGAGGACCGCTTCAGTCTCGACGGAGTCGAATGCCTTCTTCAGGTTGATGAACGTAAGGCACAGTGGCAGCTTGTACTCTCGCGACACTTCGATGAGCTTCGTAATGGTGTGTATGTGGTCGATCGTGCTGAATCCTCTCCGAAATCCTGCTTGTTCGCATGGCTGTCCTTCGTCCATCGTTCTGCTAATCCTATTCAGGATGACTCGAGTGAACAGCTTGTAGACTACGGATAGCCGACAGATGGGCGATAGTTGCCAATGTCGTGCACGTCTCCCTTCTTGTACAGCAAGACGGTCCTGCTGGTCTTCCACTGAGATGAGACCTTGCGGTCCGACATGTAGCATGTGAAGAGCCGCGCCAGGGTGTTGATGAGCGTTGGCGGGAGGTTCTTCAAGTGCTCGGGTCTGATCCTGTCGGGACCGGGTGCTGTACGCTTCTTCACCGACGAGATGGCGTGTCGGATCTCGAAAGGGAGAACGGAGGGAACCACGTATCCATTCTGCGGAAAATAGCATGGGGGCAGGTGGACGTGGCTCTCGATGAGATCGGAGTAGAAGTCGTAGATGACCTCCATCACAGTTCTAAAAGACTCCAGAATCTGCGTAAATGTACAATGCGTGGCGCACCGAAAGAGTTATTATCAAACTTTACTCTCTATCCTTTAGGTACGGATGCTCACGTTACGTGTCGCGAGTGAAGTAAGGTCTCTTAAAAACGACTTTTTATTAGGAAAAGGAACGTTTCTTTATCGGTCAAGCGAAACGCCCTTACCTTCTATGAACTTCCGAATGAGAGCTTTGGTTGACATCCGGTTTTTTGATTTCCGGCAAAGGGTTGTCGAGTGCATACCCGAAAAACCTGCAACCCATTCATGAGGCAAACACTTCAGCCCCCTTGCTGGATGTCCCCCTCGTCGAAATCCCTTTTTGATAGCTTTTGTCGCCCTGGGGTTCCATCCCTTCCAGCCTAGGCCTACAGAGTAGGCAGACAATGTCAGTGTTCTTTCCCGGTCGCAGCCGCGTTTCTTTTCTTTGCCCAGAGCTGCAACATAACGAAGCATGCAACGGATAGACAGAGCTCGAATGTTGAATGAGGAATTCCAGTGGAAAAACGAACAAATTCCAGCCTGCATCGCCGCTCAATAAGATCGACCGACATAAAGCGCTCTCTGGACTGGGCAGAGTTAGCCGCTGTCGTGTAGTGTGCTTCTGGAATGTCGCGCTTCTTTCATCGCCCTTTCCAGAATCAACCCTCACAGCTGTTGCGAAATTATTGGCCGTTTCAGCTCTTTCCTCATGTTATGGGGTTACTAATATGGTAGGATAGAACCAGCAACTAACCCATTACTTGCGTAGGAAGAATGTTCAACGTTTCCTGTCTGTGTCACTGAGCTTATTAGCCTTTCTGACAACCACGCTCATGGTATCGTATTTCATTTTGCCTTTGTTCGTATTCAGTTTTTTGGCGATGATGTTACAGAAGCAGAATGAAGCCTTGGTCAGGGATCGAGCTTAGGCATTATTGCAGTCGAATTTGAACCTAAAGAGAATCGGAAGACACGCAAAAATTTCGAGTGCAATACCATGTCCAGGCAAACTTCCGGCACAAGCAACCTTCCGACTCATTTTTCTACTCCATTGGTGACATCTTATAGCCTCTATCAACCAAAAAGATTTTGCCAAGATTAGAATTGAACCACTCTTAGTAGGAATGGACCGAAGTCGGCTTTCAAAAGCTACCTTAGGTCACGTAATAGTGCAATGCGAGGAGGATCCGGCTGTCACGTGCACCTCTATTCAAGGCTCTTGGTTCGGGTCTCGCCCAGCCTAAGCAAAGACTCCATCCGTCCGTGGTCTGATAGTGCTATCAGACTTGTTTGAAAATGATAGAACACGGACTTGTTCATCGCTGAGTCACCGCAGGTCATTGTATTGAATACATTTTAGGTATTATTGTCGAATATATTGTTATCATTAATATTAATTACTCTATTTGTCTCCACCATATCTCGAAGACGCAGAATGCGTGGCGCGCCCCACGAGGGGATTGTTTAACGCCTGTCGTCTTTTACCCTTATTCAGATGTTACCTTCAGGCACGTGTTGTACAGTCAAAGGAGACGTTGCCTATCCGGTCCTCTTCGAAGTAATCGGACTCTAACTAGACCAACTAAGCCTTACTTCTCTCTGGGTATTTGAATTGTCTACCAATTTTGTTTGGAAGGACAAGGCAGAAGTCTTCACCTCCATCAACTGCCCTTCACACCTCTTGGCACATGTAGGCCATGTAGGCTGCTCTCAACTACTTCAGGGACTTCGCGTAGAAGTAGAATGCGAGGCGCATCCCGGTGCAAAGTTGATTGACAATAACCTTTATTATCTGTTCACTGCCGTTGCCTTACAACGTTGAATGCACCTGGGGGGCTTCTTCAGTTGTCTGGCTCAGCATGACAGCTACTTTGTTGTTGTCTCTATCTACTTATCAAAGCTGTATCTTGCATTTTTTGGATAAGATCAGTTAGATTGCAAATGTAATAAACAATGTAAGAAACAGCATTAGTTGTCGAGGAATGAACGAGGAATAGTTGTCGAGGAATAGTTTAAAGTAAGCCAAGTGCAAGTGCACTCCGTATCTTTTTTGTGCAACTATAAAGGACGTCACTTACGGACGAAAGATTGCTTTGACCAAGTTCAACTCCACATCCGGGCAAATAAGCCGCTTGCTGTTCAGCTACACAATAGACGAGACCACCGCAATTCGCTGTACATTCTACTTCTCTACTTCGGGATGTCGTGGAGGCAATTTGGTCTATGCAATCACTTGCGTGGTCAGCTTTATTCTTCCCAGACAAGTCTGGCACCAATTCACCGACCCAGAGAGATGGAAGGCTTGGTTGGCATGAGCGGGAAGCCCAAACAAGAACCTAATGCTGGGTGCACGCGACTGTCAGCACCTCCTCCCACTGCGATCCAGGCGTCTATCTGCTGTTCATTTATTCATATCAGCGCATGATGAAGCAGTCAAAGGAGGCGCCGGATGTCGTGCGCACCCAAACCGTATTCTTGGCTCGTACGACCTAGGCCAACTAAGCCTCCCACCCCTCTAGAGTCCATGAATTGATGCGAGACCTGTCAGAGAATGACGAAACACTGTCCATCGGCTGGTCTCCGTCATTGCAGAGGACAAATTCACATTCATATTGCCTCCACGGTATCTCATAGGACTAAAATGTGTGGCGTATCTCGAATACGGATTGACTGACGTCATTCTTTAAGTATTATCCTTATTTATTTATTTATTAAGTTAGCCGGAATGGCGGTTTTGACTGGTCCATTTCATTTCAAGCGGTCATAGCTTTGTTCATACTTACAGGATCCAGTCTAAATAAGCGCCATCATTTGAATCAGCACGTTTTTTTTTTTACAGCGCGCAGCTAGTTCAATAACTCCATCAGGAACAAAATTGGTGATCGAGATGCAACAAATTCTAGAAAGGCTGTTTTTGCGTGGTCCTGATTGGTGAAGGTTTTACCAGCGAGAAGGTACTGAAAGTGTTTGAAAATGTGCTAGCCGATTGGTACCAGGTCTGGTGAGTGTGACGGGTGAGATAGAACTTCGACTCTACGTCCGTTCAATCTTCGCAAGGTGATCTGCGAAACGTGTGGGCGAGCGTTGTTGTGCAGAAGAATAGAACCTTTTCTGTTGATTAGTTGCAGCTCACACCGATCGTTTGAAACCTTAAATTTGCTTCTGCTCGCAAGTTGCGGCGCCCCCTTCTTCCGCCTTCCATACCTGTAATACCTGGGATTATTTAACAAAAAATTATCGGCTGATGTAGTGCCAAAAAAGATTTTTCTTTATCTCTCATTTTTTATTTTTATTTTATTTATTTACTCAAAACATAGAATAAGTAGAATGCTAAATAAAACAACAACATATGCACTAGTCAATCATTTAAACTCTAAACAATCTACAACGCACCTAGACGTCTATTCAAAGCAAGCAATTTTTGCCAACAGTAGCTCTTCTACACGCTTGCAGAGACATCCTCGATAGGTCATCGTACTTCCCAAGCAAAGAGTTAAATTCTTGAAGAACTCCATAGGTCAGGAAATTCGTCTTTGCTGTCGATTTTTCAATAGGTGCTCGAAGTTTAAGCTTACCTCTAACTGTTCTCGAGATTGTTTCACCAAATAAATTCTGTTGTACTGATAGATAGCGCTCCGGAGAGTAATTTGACAAGATCCGAGGTTTTTCGTCTATTCTTCAATGAGGGGAGACCAAGCTGGACAGACCGTTGATGTCCATTAGGTAACTTTGTCGGAAAATTTCTATTTTCTTAGGCCTTCATATGTTTTTTCAACTTTTTCAATACCTTTATTGTGAGCAAAGTTATCACCTTTCAAACGGTGTATAAATTTTTTTGAGACATCCTGTATATACCTCTGGAACATTTGATTGTAAAGCTCTGAAGAGATTGTAGATGCGATAACTGGCTCTTTTCACTAGAACCCTACACCCCACAGTGTTTAGAAAAACACAGATCACTTGTAATTTCGAAACCCAGATCATAAGTTTCTTGAACTTCGTTTAGAGCTTCCTCTTTAATGCTATGGATTTGGGTCGCTGTTTGGCATCTATTAGGTTGTCCCATAAGTCTTCGCCGTTTTTTTTCAACGATTCACTGCAGATTTCGCCGGCGGTCTCTTCCATAGCACTGCATAGCTTTGAAAGAGAATGATTTGCTCTATCAGAACGTGTATTGCATTTCTTTTTTCATCATGAATTTTGTCAATTTTTAGGTCGGTGAAGTGAAAAGTGAAAAAGTGAAAAAGTAGCCATTTGCGCACTTGTTCTCTCCGCTTAGGTTTGTAATTTTTTGCGCAGTTTTTTTGAGCACTTGGAAGACAATGTTCTGCACTACAAGAATATGTGTTAGTGCTATTTGCTCATTTGCCTTTATTGATTTTTAGGCCATCAAATTGGGACGTCCGAAGGAGGATGGTTATTTTTGCCGACAGCTCCTGCTCTGTGGTTGAACTTTTTGGGTTGGTGTTATACGTCATTCGAAAGAGAATGTCTAGACCTATAAGAATATGTGTTGCATTTATTGATTTCTGCTCAATGTCAACAAAACGCCAAAAAGAGAAAAATCGTCCTCACCAACTCCTTCTCCTTCTTCAGTTGTTGATATTCGACAGAAATCAGCGTGAGCCAATAAACGCGACACAAATTCTTACTGAGCAAGACATCCTCTTCCAAACGACATATAACATCAAGCAAAAAAGTTCAACCACAGAACCGGAGTTTCGGTAAAAATTCGGACGGAAAAATCGAAATTCCCAATTTGATGGCCTAAAAATCAATAAAGGACAAGTGAGAAAATAGGACCAACACATATTCTTGTAGTACAGAACATTGTCTTCAAAGAGCTATAAAAAACTGCGCGAAAAATTACAAACCTAAGCGGAGAGAACAAGTGCGCAAATGGCTAATTTTTCACTTTTTCACTTTTCACTTCAACGACCTAGAAATTGACAAAATTCATGATGAAGAAAGAAATACAATACACGTTCTGATAGAGCAAATTATTCTCTTTCGAAAGCTATGCAGCGCTATGCAAGAGAACGCCGGCAAAATTTGCAGTGAATCGTTGAAAAAAAGGGGAGGGACTTATGGGACAACCTAATAGTTCCAATCACCAGAAGGTGCGTCTTTTCAGCAGAAAGTGGGAGGTCCCATTTTTCTGCCCAATGGCTTATTGCATCAACCGCCGTCTGAAGAGAAATTGGGTCTGCAGCACGCTCAAGTTGTTTGTAAGTTTTGACATCGTCGGCGAACATCTTGCATGCGACCCTCTCACATGAGCAGGTAGTTCATAGGTATATAGAAGAAACAGAATAGGAGACAACACACCTCCTTGAGGCACACCACTGTGCACGGAGAACACCTCAGTGTATTGTCCTCTGACCTTAACCTGATGACAATTTTACCTCTGGCTTACTGCTTTAACTACTGTAAAGGCTATATTCGTTTGTTTTTGTCATTATTACTTTATTCAGTGACTTTGAAATGTTTTTACAAGCTTTCTACGATTGTCTTTCGACGTCTCTGCTGTTGTTCGGCGCGTTGAATGTAGAAGCACTTTCACGCTGGCTATCCAATCAAGTTCAATCCATCTCTTCCATAGCTTTAGAAAACCAACATTTGCATATTGAGCGAGGAGGTAATACTTTTTGGGATGGTGCTTGACAGCTGTCGCACTTTTGCGACTTGAAAAAGAAGCCCTAAGTGACGTTTGCACGAACTTCATACATCAATTTGACTGACATTTTTCAGTCGCAGCACTACGACACCAATTTTCACCCCTGGCTATTCTTACTGATGCCACTCATTAGACTCGTCAGTTGTTTCAAGCAATGGTTTTTCCTTACCGTTAGTGCATCACGGAGAGAGTCTTGAATGTAGTCCGCTCCGGTTTTGGTACGTCTGAAGGAACCGGAGATTGGAGTCGCGCCTCTACTTTTACACTCTTTCATGTAGAAATTTATCTAAAATCGTATAGAATGCCTAAATAGAAATAAGTAACCAAAAAGAAGCTCGTAGCATCAAGAAACTTCAGAAGAACATAGCTACTTTCGCCCTAGAAGGCCCTTTCATCGACAGAACATAGAACATTATTAAGCCAAAAATGGTAGGAAATCAGCTGATCACAAAAGATTACAGGAAAAGCTCACTTTTTGATGATTTGCAAGGAAACGATTTGCTCCATGCATTGCGTAAGGCCCCGTTTATACTTCGACACCAAGCGACGCAACGCGACGTATGGTGTCCATATTGATTGACCGGCACGATCGATCAATATGGCCACTTTACTTCCCCGTCGCGTCGCTCGGCGTTGGAAGTATAAACGGGGCCTAACGCAAAAAGTACTTTTTTCAAAACGACTTAGCAGTTCACTCATGAAAAAGGCATGCCATCAAAACATCGTTTATTCTTTTTTTTAATTAATTAGCGAATTTCTCAAATGTCCTTTCTGTTAAGATAGCTTTTGACTAGTAGTTGAAGGGCGCGTGTAGCGCAGTTGAAGGAGGCGCCGACTGTCGCCTGCACCTGATACCAGGTTCCTGGTTAGGATTTCCCGCTCAGGCCAACGAAGCCTTCCATTCCTCCGGGGTCGGTGAATTGGTACCAGACTTGTCTGGGAACGATAAAGCGCTGATTTGTTCATTGGCTGGCCACCGCAAGTTATTGTATGGCCAAATACGCATTCAAATCGCCTCCACGACATCCCGAAGAAGTAGAATGCGTGGCGTATCCCAAAACGGATTGAGTGACGCCGTCCTTTATCCTTTATTTTTATTTAGTTGAAGGTCCTTGTTAAAGAATTGCGAAACTGTGCAGGAAGTCCAAGTTCTAAGTGCAGCCGAAAAAGATTCGTGAAACACTTCTGTGTGCCGCTTTGCATTTGACAGAGGCCACGAATTTTTTGCAAACACAGATATTCATTCAGCCGAAATAAACAACACTAATTCATTTAAAAAAGCTAAGCACAGTCTCGCATAAATAAAAAGTTGTTTTTAAAAGAAATCTTCATTTAACCATTTAATAACCTTGTAATTTAAATAACGCCTACTGAAATATAATTTCTTCGATCAACTTCTTTATCATCTCTTCATCTTCTTTTTGCAAGCTAGTTTCTCTAACTTGATCAAGTTTGCGGATGGCCACCGTACCCCACCGATCTAACTCCGACGTAGCACAGCGATTATTCCATTTTGGAGGCCAGCTCTGTGCCAAGCGCCACCACAGTCTACAGTGTTCGTAAAAATTATTGAAGCACTAAAAGTGAACGTTAGAAATAACAAAACATAGCCTCAATTGCGTTTTATATGGGCTTCTTTGCTGCGAATGCAGGGGCGAAGACGTCGAGGGAAGGATCGACGGTGCGCCGCAAGTAGTCCACGTCGATTTCGTTCCATGCTTTGACGAGATCATCCTTTGCTGACTTCATACATTTGTGAGAAGTAGCGTAGTCCTTGTTCTCCAAAACTTCCTATATAGGATTCAAATCTGGTCTGTACAGAGGTCATTCCTCTGCCGAATTGAAGTCCTTCAAGTTGGCGCGGCGCCAGTCCTGAACAATCCTCGACTCTGCGCAGGAGTCTAATCCTGCTGGAAGACATACGGCATCCTCTCGAGGTGGGATTCGAGCCAAGGAACCAGCTGCTTCTTCAGAACGTCAATACAGATAGTTCTACTAATTTATCTTCACTCCTGTATCCACGAAAACGAGAGGCGCTTGTGATGAATGCACAAACCATGATACTGGCCGGATGCGCACCCCTTGCAGCGAGCCCTCCGCCAGAATCAGCACTTTGGAGGTCCTTCAAGAGTATGCACCACTTTTACAGGTTAAATGCACAAAAGTATCAAGTCAGTGAAGGTCAAGGCATGGAACGAAATCGACGTGGACTACTTGCTGCGCACCGTCGATGCCTTTCCTCGTCGTCTTCGCCCCTGCATTCGCAACAAAGAAGCCCATATAAAATACAAGTGATGCTATTCTGTTCGCTAGATAATTGTTGACACTTTGTATATAAGCTTATTAAATTTTATGATGTGTTGTTATTTCTAACGTTTACGTTTAGTGCGTCAATACTCGTCAATACTTTATGCACCCTGTATGTGATGTCCCTGAAAGGACCTCTGCGCTATCCCTGAAAGAACTTTGTGAGAGTGGTCCGACTGCCTCCAGATGACCTGCGGCACATCGCCAAATACTTTTCCCAATCTTTGGAGCTTTGTCTTCGCGCCAATGGGGGCCACCTGGAATCCGGTCGAACATTGTGTTGCCTCGCATTTATGTTGTTGTTATTTATGCGTTGTTCTGTTAATTTGCTAGATGTTTCATAGTAATAATAACAAGACTTCCACCACGTTATTCGAGACCATCCTGTATTTCGCTGAAGCTCGAAACGCTTCCTAGTTTTTTTCGCACTACATTTCAGGGCACATTTTTGGTGAATTTGGAGACCAGACTTGATGGCGGAGTGTCGTTCTACCCCCCGCCCTTTAAAAAGAGGCGTGGCAAATGCCTGCGTCTTCACTATTTCGTAAGGCTGCCGCTGGACTCTCGATCAAGCCCAGGGGTTGGGGGTGGGCGGGCCAGAGGGGCGAGGGGGTAGAACGCTCGTCCCCCAGACTTGATGACCCAATTATTTACACGGCATTTGGTCCCATCTCTCTAACATATCACTGACGCAATCTGCCTAAAGCTCCGACGTAAAAGAATAAAGGAAGACGGCGTTATTCAATCTCTTTTGGGATCCGCCACGCATTCTACTTCTACGGGATGTCGTGGAGGCGATTTGAATGCGTATTTGGCCATACAATGACTTGCGGTGGCCAGCCGATGAACAAGTCAGCGCTCTATCCTTCCCAGACAAGTCTGGCACCAATTCACCGAACCCCGAGGGATGGAAGGCTTGGTTGGCCTGGGCGGGAAATCCGAACCAGGAACCTGGTATCGGGTGCACGCGACAGCCGGCACCTCCTCCGACTGCACTACACGCACCCTCTGAGCTACACGCGCCCTCAAAGCCCCGACGTATAGTGGACAAACAGATCGATTGCGTCGCTCGATCAATACGCCCAAAATACGTGGCGTTGCGTCGCTCGGCGTCGAAGTATAAACGGGCCTAACGTTGATCGATAGAAGATACTATATAGTGTATGGACAGAGGATGAACCCTATCATCACTCGCGAACATCAATACCAGCCTGTACGCTTTGCAGAAATAGATTAAGATCTTCACTTTTTCGCCTTCGTTAGTGTCTCTTGTTCTCAAGCTATGTGAACTGCTTCCGCCCTTTTTCGGCGTTCCAACAAAATCCGTCTTCTTCTACCAAAGAACTAAATGGATCACGTGAGAAATTTATGTTCATGCGCCCCGTAGCCGTTCAGAATTTGCGGCAGTCGTTTCAGGAGCACATCCGCCAACTGATCCATGACTAGCTGAATCCACACAGCGATATTTCTCGAGGATGTTGTTCGACAATTCCTTTGCAAAAAGTCGGGCAACTGCCCAACAACTGCCTTTGAGAAAGGCGTAAAACATCGCTTGCATATGGGATGAATTAATTTCCGCTTTTTATTGCAGAGTTCTGACATCAGTAGGAAGCTCGTCTGTCTGTTGTTTTCAAGGGCTGCATCTTGAATGTGACTTTGGGGCGGCAAAGGGCTTGATATGAGAAGCTTAGGATCTATGGGGAAGGTTTGTTTTTGCACTTTTGCAATTACCAGGCTGTCCAATAATTCTTGTCCGAAAATTTCACCATTTTTATTTCTTTCAACTTTATTGAAAAACAAGTCTAATCAACAGTATAATCACCACAGTTATCCACAACAGTGGCCCATCGATTGGGCAGGTCGCCGATGCCCTTCACCCAGAACTCCGGGGGCTGCGACTCGAAGAAGTCCGCGATGTCGGATTTGAGGTTGTCGTAGTTGGTGAATTTTCTTCCGGCCAAATGGTGCTTCAGCGGGCGGAACAAGTGGTAGTCGGAGGGGGCGAGGTCCGGGGTGCGTTGGGACACTGCATCCTCCTTGCACGCCCTGCAGATGTTGGTGATCGCGGTGCCCGTGTCGTTGCCCAGCAGCCACCCGTAGTACACGAACGTACGAATTCGACCTTGGTCCATTTTAGCTTGTACTGGTAGCTAGACGCGGCGACTGCGCCTTATATACCCGTAGCGTGGAACTCTGGAAAACCTTCTAGAAGGTTTTTACACTTGCCCGATATTATAACACTTCTAAGGAAAATTATAGAATTTTGAAAATTTTCGAACAGGAATTATTGGACAGCCTGGTAAAAAACATCAAATATTATACTATCTTCACCTTTCTTCGTCAGGCGAACTACAAATTTCGCAAGCGCTATTCGCAAACATCTTGGTGGCTAGAATATGTTGTTCCAGAAATCCCATTTCGTGTCGCGTATATTCTGCTCTCATTGCGTTATGCTATTTTTTACGGTTTTTTCACCCTTCAAATCACCCTTGTAGCAACGTTTATCTGTGTTGGCCCGTGTCGAAGATAAAACTAGAATAGCATGCTATAGCTCTCTGTATCTCCAGAATGCAGCGATATGATGCACGTTCTTTAGGAATGCAGGTCTCTTTGCTTTTTTCTGCCCTTTGCTTGATATCCTGTCCAAATTTTAGCGACTAAACTTCCGATAGAACAAAATGATCTACTCATCTCTAAAGCTTGCTAGAAACTTCATCTGGAGCTCTTCGATCGCGCAATCGTTTCCTTTCAAAATCCATTGCATGAGAAAGACAGTGCACTTGAGCGGAAGAGTCTCTGAATAAACGAGCAGGCGCCAGTCGCTTCGCTCAGCTCAGTGAGGTCCCTTTCCAAGTCATGGTGAAGCTCTACGCGGAACTATGTATCTAGCTAGCGTCTGTTTTCATTCTTAAAGAGTGGAAGAACGGCCGCATAATTCATTGCGAGCCTTCTCTTTGTGTAAAATTAGGTTGGCTCCCAGTCATTTATCCGCAGCTGCGTCGGAGTGTTACCCTACAGCACGTGGCTGAAGATGTAGAAACAGGCATTTCTCTATCAGTGAATGCAGCGAGCAAGAAGCAGCTATAGAATTTGTCTTACGATACAGGGTGTCTTGAAAAAAGTGTGCACTGTTTGAAAGATAATAACTTTGTTCACAGTAAAGGTACTGAAGAAGTCAAAGCTTAGGAAAACAGAAATTTTCGGACATTCGAGCAGCCTTGAGCTACGGCTACGGCTTGCGAAAAATACAGGGTATCTTAAACAGTACAGGTACTGTTTGAAAGGTTCTTGCACTGCTGTTAATGAAGCTTTTGAAGAAGTTTAAGGCTCATATGAAAGCGCAGGGCAGCGAGATTTCATGTGAATAGTCAAGATTGTGTCAGTCCCCAACTTGAAACCTTGCATTTCAGACTCGATTGATTGCGCATCGCCTGGATACCTGTTCCAAGCTTGAATGTTGCTTCATCAGTTCACAGAATTCGTCTTGGAAAATGGGGCTCCTGTTCACATTTGAATTGTGCAATCGATAAACTCGCATGTCGCGTATGCAGCACATGTTAATCTGCTCAAGTAATGACCATGATAACAAATACTCCATGTACAATCTATCGAATCTGAAATGAAAGGCTTCAGGCGGGTGCATGGCGCAATCTTGAGCATATGCATGTCGAAGAATTTTCGTTATTCTGGATTTTCACCAATCAGTGTATACATTTTTTGAGACACCTTTTGTATGTAGTGCATAAGAGGAGCGCGGTAGCACAGACGAAGCAGGTGCCGGCCGATGTGTGCACCTCATTCCATTTTCCCGGTTCGGATTTCCCGCCCAGGCCAACTACGCCCTCCCTCCCTTCGGGTCAATGAATTGGTACCGGACTAATCTGGGAAGAATAAGGCGGTGACTTGTTCATCGACTGGCCACCGCAAGTCATCTTGTGGCCATATACGCGTTCATGGAAATGGAGTGCGTGGCGCATCCCAAATTGAGATCAACTAGTGCCGTCCTTTCTTCTTTAACGGAGGCGTCTTGCTGTCATCTAAAGCTCAAATCGTCCCTACAAACCCCCGAGTCCCCGTGTCTTCAAGATTTCAGCGTTTTTGCGGGAGTTCCACAATTAGTTTATTCGTGAGGTGCCTAATGAGGAATCGAATTCGACGCATCTAATCGTCTACATCTGAAAGTACAACATGCGTCTACGGCCAGTGTCTAGTGTTCTCTTGCACCCATGCCCCCTTCTTGTTTTCCGGAACGCGAGCAGCGCCTGTGCGTTCATTATAGAAGCACAAGGCAAGTCCTTGAGGCCTGTTACATGAAGCGATGGAATCTTCGAGCAACACTGCACACAATTGCCGAGACGCAGTTAGGAATCCTTGCCTTAGTGGGTTTAACGTGGATTCTGAAGCACTCTGCTCATCTGTCAAGAAGCATCAGTACTTCCCTTTTAATTAAGGACGTAGTGTGACAGAGCAACATGCGAATAATTTCGGCGCATGTCTTCGTCTTATCTGTGAGCAACTGACGATGACGAAGTACACTGAAATAGCTGCCATTCAGTTCTGTTCGGATACGATGGGATCGATGTTATGACGAGCGCGCCTCGTCTCTCGTATCATCGCCCCGGTCCTTTCCTCCTTGAACGAGCTTCGTCACAGCTATTGAGAAGAGATAAAAAGAAAGGTTTAAGGAGTGCTTTCTGTAGACGTGCCAAGCTTGTCACGAGGTTGTTAAAGGGATTTATTGGCTTATATCTCGGCTGGATCGCTTTCTTCAGAGCATGAAGGGGTCAAATCGTTATCCCACCACTTCGCTTTAACCTTACGCAATTCAAAACTCTTGCGCCAAGAAGGCTTCGATCCCACATCTTCTGCTTTCCCGGCAATGATGCTGCTCAGTATTGAGCTGATTAACCTGAAAGTAGAGGATATCGCTGATGTTACGTGCGGAAACAAACAGCGCCGGTAGTGTAAGGCGCAGCATCGCTGCTCGAAAAGCAGAAGGTGCGGGTTCGAAAAACGCCTTGCGCAAAGGTTTTGATCGCAACAACACATCCTGTAGCAACATATGACCTCTGTACCAGCCGGTCCAGGATTAAACAAATGTGTCAAAACATTGTTCCGGGCAAAATTCAATGTCAGTGTTTTGAAAGTCTGACCAATAGAGAGAGGATCTAGTGGTAAGTACCGCACCTTACCATAGTTGCCAGTGAAGAAACAGGAACCAGCAGAAGCCTCACATGGAGACTAGGGATACAGGACACTAGCTACCCCAGGTTAGAATGCGGGATTGAGGTAGGGATTGAACTCGCGCGTTATGCACGAGCATTCCCCCCCCCCCCCTCCCCTTCCCATTGACTACCATAGGGGCCTGTCCATACTTCGCGATAAAAGCGACAAGAGCGACTGGAGCGACTGGGGCGAC
Organism: Heligmosomoides polygyrus polygyrus; assembly: GCA_947396885.1. Classification (NCBI taxonomy): domain Eukaryota; kingdom Metazoa; phylum Nematoda; class Chromadorea; order Rhabditida; family Heligmosomidae; genus Heligmosomoides; species Heligmosomoides polygyrus. The sequence goes on from OX377204.1 coordinate 14,304,322, forward strand.
GGATGTAGTGTGGTGTACGCAAATAACTACGCATTTCACACTACATTCGTCGCGGACGGAGTGTAGAGTACGCAATTATTTACGTACACCACTCTACATTCGTCGCCCCTGTCGCTCCAGCCGCTCTTGTCGCTCTTGTCGCTTCTGTGGCTCTTGTCGCAATGTATGAACAGGTCCTAGGATCACTGGAATAGATCCAGAACGTCTCAGCAGCATTGCGCGCAGAGAACCTTGTGCCCAGAATCCTCACCTCAACGCTAAAATCCTTCCCGCCAAACATCCGATTCTGGATCTGAAGCAGTTTAACAACTTTGTGACGAGCTTAGCAAATCAGTAGAAAGCCTCAACTATATCGAGGTTCAAAGAGAGTCGGAATGCCTACTGCTACGTGATAAATAAAGGAGTGCGTTAATCAATCCCTTTTTGAGACGCGTCACGCATTCTAATACTTCTTCGGGATGTCGTAAAACAAGCATAAATGCGTGTTTGATCAATGCAGTGACTTGCGGTGGCCCTTCCCTGGAACAAGTCAGTGTTTTATCCTTCCTAAACAAGCCTTGTAGTAATTTCTCCATGAGATGGAGGACTTGGTTGGCCTGGCGGGAAATCTGAACCAGCAACTCAGAATGGATTACCACACAGCCTAAGAAGTTCTAGTTCTTGACATTAAATTCAAAGATGTAACGCTCTAGCTGTAGGGGCGTGACAGCACAGCCGGAGGAGGCACAGTCCGTCTCGTGTAGCCGATCCAAGTTTCGGACGATTAGTTTCCGATCCGGTCCGGCCAACCATGCCATCCATGTCTTTTTTCATTCAATTGAACAAATTGTGTTTTACTAATACGACGAATAGGATCGAGAAGCAGCATTTAGCAGTATTTAGAACGCATTCTACTTCTATGGGATGTCGTGGAGGCGATTTTGAATGCGTATTTGGCCATAAAATGACTTGCGGTGGCCAACCGATGAACAAATCAGCGCTTTATCCTTCCCAGACAAGTCTGGTACCATTTCACCGACCCCGGAGGGATGGAAGGACTGGTTGGCCTGAGCGGGAAATCCGAACCAGGAACCTGGTATTGGGTGCAGGCGAAGTCGGCGCCTCCTCCGACTACACTGCACGCGCCCGCAATAAATTAATAAATAAATAAATCGAGTGCACATAGACAGATAAGCGGCACCTTCTCCGACTGCGCTACCACGCTACGTCTGCATAGTATTCAACAAAATTATGGTTATGGTGTACCCTTTCTGTTCTTTAAGTCATCACAAACACACTGAAATTTACAGCATTTAACCTATAGACACTGCTACCCCTTCACTCTGGAGTCGCTACTAAATCTTTGTGTCCTGAGTGAACCTCAGTTCGGCGCCCTAATGGGGAAGATCAAATTAGGGACATCCTTGCAACTTTTGTTGACGAGACACTGGTCTTTCGTCGCGAGAGAGGGACCTACCCTCCTGGGAGCACAAAGTCTACGACGTTCTAGTTTTTTGGTTGAAATTCAAGAATGTAACGCTCTAGATGAAGGGGCTCATGACATCACAGAGGCGCTGTCTGCCTCGTGTTGTCCGATCCTATTCAAGTTTCGGATCCCGTCCAGCCAGCCATGGCGTTAATGTCTTTTAAATCACCGAGTTGATAGAAGCCATATAAAGGATAAAGAACGGCGTTCACCAAACCCCTTGTGGGATACGTCTCGTATTCCACTTGTATCTACTTCTTCTCTATATCGTGGAGGCATTTGAAATGTGTCTTTGGCCTGTATGCTTCCGCTGCCCAGCCGATGGGAAAGTCGGTGTTGATCGTTTGAAAACCAGTCTAATGCGTACTCCTCGACCTCGGAGGGATAGAAGGCTTTGGCCTGGACGATAACTGTTGCTTACATGGCTGATGGATATATTCACCTCGTTTTACGATGTTCCTTTATTTTCAATACTTCCTTACAATCTGGGCGCTTGTAGCGCAGTCGGAGGAGGCGCCGACTCTAATGCGCACCCGATACCAGGTTCTTGATTCGGATTTCCCGCCCAGGGCAGCCAAGCCTTCCATCCCTCTGAGGTCAATGAATGGGTACCACACATGTCTGGGAAAGATAGAGCGCTGACTTGTTCATCGGCTGGTCACCGCAAGTCATTGTATGGCCAAATACGCATTCAAATCGCCTCCACGATATCCCGCAGAAGTAGAATGCGTGGCGCATCCCAAAAGGAATTGAGTAACGCCGTTCTTTATTCTTTTATTGATCCTTACGATCTACATGCTAGGCCATTATCTATGCCTTGAATAAATGAAAATAAAATAAATACATGCCAGGTGTGGTGTTCTTTCAGGGCTGAACGTGTTTTGTAGAAGGACATTACTCTGACTTTTGGGGACATTTCTGACTAATGGACGAGTGAGCTATTTCTTCTATGAGTCTCGCCGAGAGTCATTTCCGTGTTTGACTTTGTAGCCCTTTTTAAAGGGCATTTCACTCCATCCCATAGTCGCACCGCGTAGTAAACCAGTCTCAGCAATTCCCCCCCCCCCCGTGAAGTTCTTTGTTTATTGGAAGATTGAGCCGGCAGCTTAGAGATGTGGTCCGTGCAAGACCGAACTCCTTCCGTCATGGGCGACTGGCATCTGCGCAGCAACTTTTTCAAGAGTAACGAATGGAATTCTAAACGATTGTGAATGTTTGGAAGTTAAGGATAAAATAAAAGGATAAAGGACGGCGTTATTCAATCTCCTTTGGGATGCGCTACGCATTCTATTTCTACGGGATGTCGTGGAGGCGAGTTGAATGCGTATTTGGTCATACAATGACTTGCGGTGGCCAGCCGATGAACAAGTCAGCGCTTTATCCTTTCCTGACAAGTCGGATACCAATTCACCTACCCCGGAGGGATGGAAGGCTTGGTTGGCCTGGGCGGGAAATCCGAACCAGGAACCTGGCATCGGGTGCAGACGACAGTCGGCGCATCCTCCGACTGCGCTCCACACACCCGCTCGGAAGTTAAAAGAATTTATTGAAGAAAAAACAAAGAAGTGGAGATGGTCGACGAATTTTTCAAAACTTAACTGTAAGGAAACACGCATAACTGGGTATTTTCAGATTTTGATATATTATTGGGTTGGGAAAAGGCTTTGACCGCAGTTTTATTTTTATTTTGAAAATTATAGTTACGCAACAACACAAACTCAATGGACTAGTCTAAAACAGTATGGTCAGACAGCTTTCCGATTTCCGTCGTCGAGAATCGCTGCACGTGCAAATCGAAGAGATGGATGATCTCTGATTCGAGCTCCGTTTAACTACTAGACGAATTGTGAAAAATTCGATTTTATATTAATTTATTAATAAATTGAATAAATACAATCCCGATAAAATATATCTCATATATGAAGTTTTCAAGGCCAATCGGACATTTTTCAAACCAAGCTGGATAGCTTACAAATCAATTTGGACATTCTTCTAATTGAGCTGGACGGTTTTGAAATCAAACGGGACATCTTCCAAGTCGACACGCGCGTTTTCCGGATTGAACCAGAAACTCCTCACGAAGGTTAGAATAATTCTCTGTCCAAAATGTTTAGATTGAGTTTTTCGTTGTTTTTTTAAATTTACTTACTCCAATAAATGAGTACATTGAAATTTTATAAATTTTTTATACCTAAGAAAAAATGATGAATCTTATGCTGTTTTTAGGCGCAAAAAGCAGCAGTCATTCGATTTTTTAGACCACAAGAACCTTACATTTTAAAAAACTGACTAATTTTGAAGAACGATAGTTTACATAAAGTACGTATGGTCTCAACTGACCTTTAACTGTTCTCCTTTGAACAATGAAGATTTTGTAAAATATTGAACATTGTACTCACTTATTGAAGAGGTGAATTAACAAATCTTGAAGAACAATAGTCTAAATTTGCCTTGAACAAAATCTATTTTAACCGTTTTGAGAGTTTCTCGTTTTATTTAAATTAAGGATGAGGATAAAGGAGGCGTTACTCAATAGCTTTTTGGATGCGCCACGCATTCTACTTCTACCGGATGTCGTGGAGGCGACGTGAATGCGTATTTGGCCATACAATGACTTGCGGTGGCCAGCCGATGAACAAGTCAGCGCTTTATCCTTTCCTGACAAGTCGGATACCAATTCACCTACCCCGGAGGGATGGAAGGCTTGGTTGGCCTGGGCGGGAAATCCGAACCAGGAACCTGGCATCGGGTGCAGACGACAGCCGGCACCTCCTCCGGCTGCACTACACGCGTCATTTAAATTAATTTAATTTAATTTAGAAGAGTGTTCACTTTGGTTTGAAAAGTGCCCAGCTCGATGAGAAAGGTGTTTAATCTGGTTCGTAGTTTTCAAGTTGATTTGAAAAGAGGGATCGGTCCTGATCGGTGGGTGCATATAGTGGTTTGCGTCTCCAGTCTCTTCCTTCAACTTCTGCGAGAGCTTCAGCTGCTTCCCATGACACGAGGGTTTTCCTTTAATCTTGGGGATACGGTTGTATGGCATGGGACGACCGCTGCAACTGTCACTTTACAGTTGCCCCCTCCCGACTAGGAGACATCCTAAAAGTGTCTAATTTCCTTCCAAAGATGTTCAACTTCACTTCCAATTTGATTCAAAGCGACCAATTTATAGTGAAATTTGTGCATTTTCAACACCTGCAGGAAAGAAATCCTACTTTTTCCTTGAAGCTGCAGGCATCCACTACACATCCCCTTTGTGTGAGATTGTTTCTTAAAAACGGATTAATCGGCTCGTTGGGTGGACGAGAGTGCCGCCGGCATATTGCCTCCAACAACACCACGTCGTCTGAGACGTCTGTTGCAAATGGACGACGAAGAGGTTTATAACGAAGTGGGCTCAGCCTCACACACACAGTCATACACAGCCTGTTGAGCGGCACTTCTTCTTTCTAGCACTCATCAGCTTCAGATCACGCCGGCCCCACGTCGCTTTGAGAGATCCGCTTTTACACTGATGTTGACGGGTCACGTCAAAGTCGCCTCCGCCACTGCTCATGCTCCACCTTCTCTCATCGGCGCAGCACTTTTTATCGAACCTTTCGTTAGCTGCGAACGAGCTCCAGTCATCAGGATTCCATCCTATTCATTCGTTTGATATCCTTTTTAAAAATACTTATTCAGCTTTTAGAGTGCCCAGCACGATGGGCTTGTTATCACAAAATTTCGGATTAACGATTCATTCCACTGTCTATACCATTTTCACGTCAAATAGGACGAAAATGAATGAAATTATTCGTTATGCTACATGGCCTATACATATCTTGTAACCGTTGATATCTACGCCTTAACATTTTCCCTTCAAAGCGGACACTTTTCTAATCAAATTGGATTCATTTGAACTAAAATTGGACACTCTTCAGTGTAAGTTTGACGCTTTTGAAATCAAACTGAACGTTCCAAGTTGAAATTGAAAACGTCTTTCCGATTAAAAAGACTCTAAAAATAATTGGACTCTTCTTTCCAAATATTGTTTATATCGAATATTTTACTGAACCATTTAATTGCCATTGTTACACTACAATATCATTAAATATCCAAGTACGTTTTGACCAATAGAAAGGGGATTCTTAACCTATTTTTCATGTACAGTTATACAAATAATAGACATAAACAAACATATATGAACATATTCAATCTTGCAAGTGTAAACTTTAGTAAATGGTCAAATTAAGTGCAATGCTTTCACAAAATTTATGGCCTTGTTGCTGTTATCTAGCATGTCATATGTTTACTGTACTTGCTTTTTTAAATACATCTGTAAATATTGTTGAATGTATTTAAATCCTCCCTTAAATCAGTTATTTGCAAGAATTTTATAAAGCTCATTTAGTTTGGGGCTCGTGTAGCGCAGTCGGAGGAGGCGCGACTGTCGCGTGCACCCGATACCAGGTTCCTGGTTCGGATTTCCCGCCCAGGCCAACCAAGCCTTCCATCCCTCCGGGGTCGGTGAATTGGTACCAGACTTGTCTGGGAAGGATAAAGCGCTGACTTGTTGATCGGCTGGCCACCGCAAGTCATTGTATGGCCAAATACGCATTCATGTCGCCTCCACGACATCCCGTAGAAGTAGAATGCGCTGGCGCATCCCAAAAGGGATTGAGTAACGCCGTCCTTTATCCTTTATCCTTATCATTTAGTTTATCTCAAAAATGTTAAAACTCTGAGAAAGCATTGGCTATTCTAAAGGCCTACGCATTCTTTTGCACCAAAGCGGCGGCCCTACACTTAACCATAGGACAGAGCTTGCCGCTGGCGGCGACCATCGGGGTGTGGTGCCGTGCCGCAGCCGCGCACTTTTGCGGCAAGATGTTGGGCAACTGCGGCGGCGCAAGTGCAACAGCGGCAATTAAGACTCACACCACTATGTCCCCGTTTATACTTCCGACGCCGGCCGACGCGACTGCATGCATAGTGGCCAAATTGATCGATCGCGTCACCCGCTCAATGTGGCCACAATACGTGGAGTCGCGTCGCTCGGCGTCGGAGTATAAACGGGCCATATCGCCGCCGCCGCTGATTTTCCGCCGCATCGTTCTGTCTGCTCTCTAGCAGGGATCGGCCCTGCCCCGATCAGCTAGAACGCAGGCAGAAGGCACTAAATCGACCAGCAGCAGGTGCCGACTAGAAAGAGTTCAGTGCTCCTTCCGTCTGCCGCCCGCCGCTTGCCGCTGAACTCGAAAGCGCGCAGCTCACGCACGCTCGAGTCTTAATGGCAGCAATCGGCGACGTCAGGCGGCAGAGGCACTGCGCCCTTTCTTGTCAGGACCTACTGCTGCTATTCGCTTTCCCACCTTCTGCCTGCACTCTAGCCGATCCTTGCCCCGGTCGGCTAGAGCACAGACAGAACGATGCGGCGGCAATAATGATGTGCATCATAATTGCCGCTGCCGCACTTGCGGCGCCGCCGCTGCCACCAACGTTTGCCGCCGACGGGAAGCCTAGCGTCAATTCCCTTTAGTTAAGGCTAGGGCCACTGCTTTGCCGCAAAACTGTTTTGGAGGCCTTTAAAGGTTCCTTTGTATGTGACATTACGCTTTATTCTGATAGAGACTTTAGAGTCGATTCAGAGACTTTAGAGTTTAGAGTGTTCTGAGTCCACAAAGAAACAGCCGTCCTTCTTAATGCGCAACATCTACCCTTCTCGTTTTGATATAGGCGAAGAAGTTATGAGCCAAGGTGCTGCTCCGGCTGAGAGTTATAATTAGGGCAACAGTTGCTCGGAGTGCGCGCGTTCGTAGCGAACTTTGATTCCTCTAGTCCTGACGGCCGAGGAATCCCGTCCACGGTTTCAAAGCGTTTTCCAGCTGCTCTCATCGCCGGTACACTGGCGATAACGTGTGTTTTTCTCACCGTGGTTAATCGCTAGACATTCAGCATGTGCAGCGAGTTGCTCGGTTTTACAGCTCTGCTGATGGTTTGCAGCACAAACAGCAAGCAATTCAACGGCAATTGTCGTGGCTAAGTAAGTTCCGAAGCAAAGGAATCAAAGTCATTTCTAAGCAACCCCTTTGTGGGCGACGCCACATATTGCCTTCGTGCTCTCTCATTAAGACAGTGCGAATTCTAATTTCTCGAGGAATGAAAACCGCTAAAAACATTTCCTACTTTAAACGATTCAACAGAATCGAACGATCCTCTAAAAACTGTGAAAACCTGAACAATTAAGAAAAACAGATTTTTGAATGGTTCCTTGAATGAAATAATTTCCCTTAAGACTACAATCTTTGTTTTTAACCTTTTGCTTAAGGTTATTTCTAAATGATTCTTTTGCTTAATAATTTTTTATGCCGTAAAATACTGTTAATCCTCTCTATTTTCAACCTTTACCTTATGGAAGCGGTCTATTAGAGCGGGCGCTCAAATGGAGTGAAGGTCTATTTTTTGACGCCACCAGTGAAAATACGGCGCATTTATTAGGGCTCCTGTCTCCACGACAGAAAATAAGGCGCACCCCATCTGAGGTTCTTGAATGAATTGGTCAAGGGTTCGTTCGAATTACTCATTCGAAGGCAGAACGAAAAGAATTAGAATTCATCGCACACATCGCGGAGGAACCATTGAGTCATTCAGCTGCCTTTCTTTGCCTCAGTGGTTGGAGTCTTTGAATTTATTATTGTTCTTTGAACGGTGGGGGATAGCGGCGAGCGATGATCAATCTCTTTGCCGAAAGAGCACTGCTCGTCACTTCTATAGAATGGTTGCCAAAAGCTGGTTTATTTTGCAGTCCAATCTTCATTGGTAGTGATTTCTCAATCTTAGATTGTAGTATGTTGCGCTGAATTCGCTGGACTTAAGTTGCTGACGGATTAGTGTGACAACTGGAGTCTAACCCAAAAATAAACACCCAAGTTAGGCGGTCAGGCGACTACGTTCCCAAGGGAATTGTTGCTTGTCGGAAGTCCTATCACGCGGCCTAACCGCCTTACGCTGTTCTGTCTTACCTGCCAGGGGTGTGCAAATCGTTAAATTTTATTAAAAAGCTTATATAGCTGCGTAATATTGTTTCTACCAAAAATTATGGTAGGACAGTTTTTATACCATCAAATGAAACTTTTAAAACTTCTTGAATTTTAAAACTTTCTAAACGAATGTTCTCCAAATTAAACTATCAATTTGTTAAAAATTATTATAACGCCTTTTCAGTCACACACTTACTATTGCATAAAGATATACGAAAAACCACCAAGAATAGGAATTTGTCTTAAAATAATTTTTAAGAATTTATTAATTTAGTTTGGAAGGCGCTTGCTTTCATTTGGAATGTGTTCTGTTTGATTCCAAAAGTTGTCGAAATTCAAGAAGTTTCAAAAGTTTCATTGAAAAGCGCCAACCTGTCCTGAAGATGGTGTATAAAACGGTCCCACCGATGTTTTTCGATTGAAACAATTCTACGCAGCTATCTTTAACTTTTAGCGATATTGAACGATTTAACGGAAACGCACACCTCTGTTATCTGCCCTACTCCGTAATCCTCTTGCGAGCATTTCTGACTACAGTCCCCATAGGTGCTCATCGCCTGGAACTTGTTACCGCTACCCTTTTCCATTAAGGCGTGGCGTTCTTTTGACACATCGAATGACGAACACTTCGTTTTTGAAGGGGCGAACTAAGCCTTGACGTTATCAGATTCTTTTGGAGTTGCCGTTTCATCGCACGTTTTGTACCTTCGGATTTCATTCAAATATTTCGCGCCGGCTGCCAGGGCATAGACTAAAACATCCAGGGTTGTAGAGTTCTTCGAATGTCGCCAGCTGACGTAACAAGCCAGAAAATTGACTCGAGGCGATTAAATTCTCGACACTGTTATGCCTTCATAACCAGTTCTAAACAATGCTTCTGTTCATCTTTCTTTTGCTTTCTCTGACCACAATATAGTTGTCAATTAATTGTAGTAAGTTACTTCCTTCGGTGTATGGTAGCGCAGCGAGGAGGCGAAGCCTGGGCTGTTGCTTCGGTTCCCGCCTAAGATCACTTAGTCCTCCACATCTCTGGGGTCGGTTAATTGGCACGATTTATCATTGAAGAATAAAACACTAACTTGTCCATCGACTGGCTACCGCAAGTCATCATGTTGGCCATAGACGAATTCAAGTTTCCTCCACGACATCCCTTAGAAGCAGAATGCGCGGAGGAATTGACTAACGCAGTTCTTTATCCCTTCGCATCCTGGGCACGTTGTAGCGCATATAGAGACGGCTGCGGCTGTGACGTGCTCCCAGAAACGAGGGTTTTTAGTTCGGGTTTCGCCTAGGGCAAATATATCTTCCATCCCTGAGGATACCAGAGATCTCTGTGAAGGATAAAGCACTGACTTGTCTATCAAATGCCTCCACAATATCCCGTAGAGGCACAATGCATGGCGTACCCTGCAAAGTGATTGTCTTACGCCGTGTTGAGTGCTGAAACAACTAAATGACCTGCACCTAGGTGCTGATAGTGCCAACAGTTTTTTACCGAGCTCAAATTTCTTTGAAACAAGACGCTTCTTGAAGCCGTTTCTTGCTTCAGATGGTCCTCAAACTAGCTAGTTATTCACCCTTGTCACACTCATAAAAATTCACACCTTTGCTTGGCTTGCATCTATTTTCTGAATTAAAAGGCACTTCATTTACACTTGTACATTTTCTTGATTTTACTTCTTACAGTGTTAATTTAAATTTGTTGATCTCTTCGAACTTTTCAGCATGACACCTTCGGCACCGTTTGATCGATCAGCTCTTAAAAATTAAATGCGTATTTGTCCTATGCAGTGAATTCCAATGACAAGTACATAGATGGGCAAGTCAGTGTTTTATTCTTCCCAGACAAGTACATCAGTACTGTCTATACCATTTTCACTTTAATCTGTATACCTTTAATTTTAGAGCGCACAAACAAAAATAAATGTAAATAAAGTTAGAACAGACACTTTATATAGGATAAAAGGATAAGGGAGGGAATCAATCCTTTTCTATGAAGCACGGCGAATTCTGTTCCTAGGACAAATCATGGAACAATTTTATTGCCTATTTGGATTATATGACTTGGAGTGGCAAATCGATGGAAAAGCCAGCGTTTGATCATTCCTATACAAGCACGGCACCAAATCAACTACTCGGAAGGGATAGAGGCCTTGGTTAGCCTGGATGGGACACGAACTATGAATCTTGGTTCGAAGTGCACCCAACAGCCTGCGACTCCTCCAACTGCACTCTCGCGCGTCTACTCGCTCATGATACGCAAATTAGATTCGAATTAACGAATAACATTGGAAGAAAGGGTCGGAAATCCATAGAAAACTACAGCGCTGAAAAATTAATGGTATTTGTGAAATAGCAGAGGCTGCACTCGAAAATGAATAGAAGCTAAGGACACTGGATTTTTGGTTGGATATTCCTGTAATTTTTCCTGTTTCATCCATGCTTCAAATTGATTCGCGAGAGGACGGCCGTATTCGGCGTCCGTTTCTGTGCCACTAGGGTTTGGTCGCAAACGCGCATCGTTGTGAGGCTATACGACGTCAGCACCAGCCACTTGAGGCTCGAAGAATGAGTTGAAGCTTTCCCTATGTTGTCCGGAAAGTTCTCAGCGTTTTGCGTGCTTCACTTTGAACTACCATCACATTCTCAAATCTTACCGGATTTAGTCGAAATAAGCACCGTTCGAATCAGCACACTTTTGCCAACGGGCCACCAGTCGACATTCGACAAAATCCATGAAAGCTGTTTTGACTTTGTCCTGATTGGTGAAGGTTTTACCAGCGAGAAAGTTCCGAAAGTGTTTGAAAAGGTGGTAGTCGGTTGGTAAGAGGTCTGGAGAATAAGGCGAGTGAGGCAGAACTCCATCCTTTAATTCGTTCAATTTTCGAGTAGTGATTTGTGAAACGCGTGGGCGGGCATTGTCGTGCAAAAGAATCGGGCCTCTTCTGTTGACCAATGCCGACTGAAGTTGACGCAGTTTTTGGTGCATTTCGTCGATTTCCTTACAGAAGGACTCTGCTGTGGTCGTTTGACCTGGCGCCAAAAAGCTGTAATGGATCACCCCAGCCGTCGACCACCACACAGTGACCAATACCTTTTTTTTACAGGAGTTCGCCTTTGGAAAATGCCTAGGGGGCTCGTCGGCATCCAACCACTGTGGGGAACGTTCCCTGTTATCGTACTGAATCCGCTTTTCATCACAAGTAACGACTCGATCCAAAAACGGCGGTTTTGTTGCGTAAGGGTAAAGAAGAGCAAAGCTGGAAGCGTGACAATTTTTGCCGCTCACTCAACTCACTCACTTTTCGAGCTTTTCACCTTACCAACGCGTTTCAAAGCATCCACAACAGCAGTTTAACTGAGACGTCTAGCTCTTCCGTGATCCCGTGAAGTGTTTAGGATGGTTCAGCTTCCACCAATTCTTTCAACTCATCGTCCAGGATTGCTCTAGGTTGACCGCTACAGGGGTCATCTTCGAGGCTGAAATCTCCGGTCCGAAATTTACTGAACCGCTGGCTCACAGTGCTTTCTCCAACACTATTACGCTCCCACACTTGATTGATTTGTCGAGCTGTCTCTGCCAAGGATTGTTCTAATTTGAGGTTAAAATAAAATATCGTTTGGAGTTGCTAGTTCGACATACTTCACTAAGCCCTTCAATAACATACATCTAGAACAACGTTGAAACACAAAATTATTCGGTCAGATGGAGCGTAAAATTCTGTACAGAAAGTGGCACTAGTGCGAAATGCAAGTTGAATTTTTACTTAATACTAGACGAATGAAAAATTGTAATACAAAACGCTGAAAACTTTCCAGACAACCTAATACATTGCTCGTGAGATCACGTATGTAGATATAGAGTTCGTGGCACATCCCAAAAGGGAGTGAACAACTCTGTCCTCCTTTGGCTTTTTCAATACCAAACAACTTGCACGTGCCCACTGACTCATCTGAATTGTTCGTGCTTTGCACAAGGTTCTCGTCGTGAGCTAGGGAACTTCATTTATCACGTCTTCTTTAAGTCGTGTAAAACAAGCCCACAATCCTCATGAAGAATGCGGCGCACTACGAAGCATGATGCATGGAGAGCCCCAACAGTTATCCCTAGCCGGCCTTGTGTGCCTACGCCGTACAGCTAAAGGTTGTTGTCATGGATTGGACTGCTCGTTATCCAGCTTGAAAATCTAGTTAGACTTTCCGTTAACCAACGTCGTCTCGTCAAGACGACGGGAAGTCTACTCGCTTTTTGTTTAGGCGCAAGTAGTGGATACATAGCTGCATTTCTTGATGGAAATACCTGGACAGGATTCATCAGTCTTAGTGTAAGGATAAGAAAACCCGGATCTATCCCAATCGGAGGGATGCATTCAATGATTTGCCTCAGTCTCTTGGTTGACTTTCTAGGAGAGTTTCTGCTGCTGTCCCATGATTCGAGGGATTTCATTTAAATCTAGGGGACTGGAGGTTGTGTGGTATAGAACGACATACGAAACTAACATTTTACGGTTGCCTCCTCTCGACTAGGATCTCTATCCTCGCGAGTATGCGGAGATGCTCACCACGGGTCTCGTCGGAGGTCTTCCACATAGCAGTATACACGCGAGGGGGTGATAAGGTGCACGAGTGCTACCGTCTCTCCCTTCTAGCTCCCTACATCAGGTTTATCGTTGATGAGTCCTGTACCTGGATGACGCTGATGAGCTTTAGCTCCCACACCCCAGGTTTACTGTTGATGAGTCCCGTACCTAGATGTTAAAAAATGATCGATAAAGGACGGCGTTACTCAATCCCTTTTGGGATGCGCCACGCATTTTACTTCTACGGGATGTCGTGGAGGCGATTTGAGTGCGTATTTGGTCATACAATGACTTGCGGTGGCCAGCCGATGAACAAGTCAGCGCTCTATCCTTCCCAGACAAGTCTGGTACCAATTCACCGACACCGGAGGGATGGAAGGCTTGGTTGGCCTGGGCGGGAAATCTGAACCAGGAACCTGGTATCGGGTGCAAGCGACAGCCAGCACTTGCTCTGCTGAACGCGCCCTACCTGGATGTTAATAACGTATAAATTAACTGCGACAAAAAACATCCAGATCGTGTACCACAACAAATTCCTAACCTACTTAGCAGACGTCATGAGGTTCATGAACTCATCAATGATGTGATAAGTTGACATCTACTGTGTGGGTTTTAAAAATTGCATTTTAGATTTCTACTTAAATTTCCGCGTTTCTATCTGAGCCTCCTTATGTTCACCTGTCGTCCCGTTGGTCGTCAACTTGCTTCAGCAAGGTCTCCATTCGTCCCCGTCGCGTGCCAGAGTGCTCCAATGGATCCTCCTCGCTCGCGGGACACGAAGAGCGTCATATCCGTCGTTCAGGGCTTTCACGAAGAAGTCCAACCAACGCGTTGGTGGGCGTCTTGGAGTTCTCTTGATATCCCGCGGAATCCAGTCGGTGACGGCTCTCGTCGTTGCAGGGGCCTGCGAAGAGCATTACGTGACCGGCTCACCTAATTTTCGGCGACTTGGCCTAGGCGATAGCGTCTCTGATCTTCGAACGTTGACAAAACTTGGAACTCTGGAGGCCTTCTCTTACTTGCGTGAGTCGTGTCACTCCGAGCATCGTCCTCTCGATTCCACGCTGCGCGTCGATGATCGCGTGTTCATCCTGCTTTCGTATAGCCCAGGTCTCCGTATGTTAGGACAGAAAGAACGGTGGTGCGAATTCGAGCACTCGTACTTCTGTCGCCACGCGGTAGATCACACACTTTCATTGCAGGACATACTCAAACTTGGGTAATTAAACCAACAGTGAATCTTAATAAAATAACAACAATCGGGCGCGATACGGAGGGAGTTACGCAGGAAATGATCTAAAACCTAATGGTTCTAATGGCCCAAAATAGATAGGAAACTATTAAATGGAAAAAGTGATTTCAAGAGAATAGAACATAAACTGTATCAAATCCTGATCGTCGCTGCTGCGCCAATGTCGAGTGTCGAGCTCGAGCCGTCACCGGGCTTATATGCGCGCGTATCAGGGCATTTCATCACCACAGCGAGGCTTTCCGCAATCTTCAAACAAACGTTGTGAGAAAGAGATATTACTAATGATAACGAAATCCCTTCTACATAGGATCTATCGTCACAGATAGAACTTCTTCATCTATTTTGACTCACGGTCGTGATAGGTGGAGTCGAGTAGGTGGGCACGGAACTGGACGTTCTTCGTCTTCTTCACTTCTTCGACGCTCTTGAAAGCCTCCTAAGCCGGTCTTTTCTTCTTTCCTAAGGCCGGTGCTTGGTCGTTGGCTTCTTTATCTAACCACTTCGCAATTATGTACAAAAAGTCTTAACAGCTACGGAAGTTGGACAGAGGACAAATCAGCAGTTCTGGCTGTTGAAACAATCCTTTTGTCCATTTATCAATCCTCACTCATTTTTCGTTTACCTGAGCTGCACTCATCAGAGTGCGGGGTAACGTAAGTATATCCCAGGTATGCCTACCCAGACTAGGTAGGTATAGATGTAAGAATTTGTTCACTTTATGCAAACAGAAACTATGCGAACAATCGAATAAAATTGCGAAGTCTTGGAAGAGGGCACGGCGAAATCTCGTTTTTGGCACTCAAATTGACCGCCCTCTGCTTTGCTTTAAAATGAATTTAATCCATTATTTTATCTTAAAAAATGAGATAATTATAAAATTCAAATAATGTGATCACCTGGGTAGATGAAATGAAACGTCAAAGAACCTTATGCTAAAAATTTTCCTTCGACAAAAAATAGCGTTTTTGGAAAGCTTCTAGTTAAATGGAGAAAAGCTCATACTAATTTGGAAGAGTTCTCTCTGATCTCAGAAGTCTTAGGGTAGCTTAGAAGAGTGTGCAATTTTATTTGAAAAGTGTCTAATTCAACGAGAAAATGATATGTGTTGTACTTTCAGGGGAAATACTCCTTGTCATGGCGATCTGCCATCGCTTGCACTTTAACTGTTCATGGATGTGATTGAACAAAGGCTGGCAATGTTGCCATTCATCCATGTTCCAAGCGACAGCGCTCTTCTCCATAGTTCTGACTACACGAACATAAGCACTCACAGATCTGGCTACTTGGGGGACGATGTTTGATCAGAGTGTGGGCGTCGCGAGGCTTTTTCAAATGCCGCCAAATCGAATCTTCCCCGTCCACCGTCCAGTGGATGCCCCGAAACTGCATTACCCACCCATTTTTAGGGACTAGACCCTACCTATCAGTGAGGCTTTTTTAGATCAGCAAAGGCGGAAAGACTGAATTTACTCGAGAACTGTCGTCCTAGTATCCGATACTCTTTGCTGCTACCACCTATGTTCTCACTCTTGCCACACCGTTCTATAGGAATACATGTTCCTTAGAAAAACATGCTTTTAGCTACCCGACTAGATCTTTCGCCAGGATATCCAAGCATATGCCTCCAATGACGTTTCTACCCAAATACCTGTACTGGGACCTGCGACATCACTGCGTCGAATACATGGCGCATCCGAAAAACAGTTGATCGCCTAATGGCCGTTTATCATGCTCTTTCGTACACCTTTTCTACGGGTTAACAGTAGCGCAGTCGGATTAAGTGCCGGCTGTCGCGTGTACCCGTATCGAGGCTCTTGGTTCAGGTCCCACCTAGCCCAATCAAGTCTTCCACGCGTCGTAGCCTTCTAGACCTCTTTGAAAAGCTGAATGCAGTGGTTTGTGTATAGCTCGACTCTGTACAGCACAAATGCGCCCTCAAATTATCTCTTCGGTATCAGGAAGAGGTAGAAATCGTGGCGGATTCTGATGCCATACTATTTCCACACAAACGAAACAAATTTAAACAGTGCAGCAGCTAACGAGTGGGAAATTATAATACAAAGAGAGGTTCCCTTCTAGGTCATTCCACGGTATTGTCTTTGTAAACTAGTCTGCTTCCAGCTATGCCGCCGTTGTTCAAGCAATTTTAAGTGTAATTAATTTAAGTATTTAAGCAAAATATGGCGCGTGAAGCGCAGTCGGAGGAGGCGCGACTGTCGCGTGCACCCGATACCAGGTTCCTGGTTCGGATTTCCCGCCCAGGCCAACCAAGCCTTCCATCCTTCCGGGGTCGGTGAATTGGTACCAGATTTGTCTGGGAAGGATAAAGCGCTGACTTGTTCATCGGCTGGCCACCGCAAGTCATTGTATGGCCAAATACGCATTCATGTCGCCTCCGCGATATCCCGTAGAAGTAGAATGCGCTGGCGCATCCCAAAAGGGATTGAGTAACGCCGTCCTTTATCCTTTATCCTTTATCCTTTATTTAAGCAAAATAAATGCGTTTAAAGCTGAAATAGACTCTCTATATAACAGGGGCATAAAAACGGATAAAGGAGGCGTTACTCAATACGTTTTGGGATGCGCCACGCATTCTGCTTCTACGGGATGTCGTGGAGACGATTTGAATGCGCATTTGGCCATATAAAGACTTGCGGTGGCCAGTCGATGAACAAGTCAGTGCTCTATCCTTCCCAGACAAGTCTGGTACCAATTCACCGACCCCGGAGGGATGGAAGGCTTGGTTGGCCTGGGCGGGAAATTCGCAAGATGAACCTGGAATCGGGTGCACGCGACAGCCGACTGCGCTACACGCGTCCGTAACAAGGGTAAAGTATATTTGTCATTATATTTTGTTCTAAGGAAATTTGTATAAAAACCATTATCCATCATGCATTACAGTTTTTTTTTGAAACTTAAAAAATATGTACTCTGTTTTGATGAGCATGGAATTTTTATTTCTTTAGCCAAGACAATATCTTACGTGCATTCTAAAGTGCTTCGACGCAAAGAGTTGTTGGTGTGAAGAAAAAATCCTGTGTACTCGTCTTGAATCTTGCAACTCTTATTCCATTGACTGTGCAAACGATGTTTACCGGAAGCTATACAGCGGAAAATGGCGGTATATTTTTCACACTGTTTTTGTTGTTCACAGATTTATAAAGCAGAAAAATAAAAGACGGCGTTGCTCAGTCCCCTTTGGGATGCGCCACACATTCCACGTCTACCAGTTATCGCGGAGGCGATTTGAATGCGTATGTTCCCTATACAATGAGTTGCGATGGTCAGTCGATGGACAAGTCAGTGTTTCATCCTTCCCGAACAAGTCTGTAACCAATTTCAGCAACCCTGGAGAGATATCAGGCTTAGTTGGCCTAGGCGGGAACTGCCAACCAAGAACCTGATATCGGATGCACGCGACAGCCGGCACCTTCTCCGACTGCGCTAGCATGCTTTATGGGCCTGTCAATTCTATGGGCAACGCCATATATGGGACGAAGGCACGGTGCGATTTCTCCATATATCACACCGTATTCCTTGCTTTTTAGCGTCTTAGTCATAGTATAGACTTACAAATGTTGTTTCTTGTCAAGTAATGAGAATGTTGTGCCTGTTCTTGCAGTTTTTCACTGGGACACTTTACGGAGATGAGCAAAGGCGAACCTTCATCAAATTTTTTCTATAGAGAAAGATAGTTTTGCCTCCAGTGGATCATATCGCCCTAAACTTTAGATGCCTTCGAATCGGATCGCTAACGGACTTTTGTTTTTAAAATGAGTGGTCCAAGTGAGAGTGGCATACTTTCACTGACGTAGAGCTGAAATTTGCTGAGTTGATTTTCATTTCATTTCTTGGATATTTTTCGGTGCATTGCTCGAAGTAGGATTCACCTCATTTTTTCATAAAATTTTAGGAATTTTTACGGAAGATTTTAATTTGAAAAAAAGCTTAGCATGTGCGGTATTACTGCTGGAGGACAGGTGTGCCTGATTTGGCTTGGGCAGAACTACCAAATATGGAATAGATATGTACATGGTGTATCCCCCTTTTCTAGACGTATACCTGTTTTCCCCCATTAGACTTCGTTTAGAGAAAGAGCATGGACTTAACTGGAGATGAATGACTTTCTCTGCCTTCATGATGCCATTCTTCCATCCTTTTATGAGTTTCCGCTCTTTTTGCTACTAGGCGGTGAATCTTGGGTAAGCCACAAAGGATCACTTCAATGGGGCTTTCCTCTTCAACAAAGTATTTGTACGTTTGAGAAATTCTACTATACAAAAAAATCTAATC
The DNA here is from genome assembly GCA_947396885.1 of Heligmosomoides polygyrus polygyrus. NCBI lineage: Eukaryota > Metazoa > Nematoda > Chromadorea > Rhabditida > Heligmosomidae > Heligmosomoides > Heligmosomoides polygyrus. The sequence goes on from OX377204.1 coordinate 14,322,931, forward strand.
CGTTTACCTATCCCTTTGCCTGTCTGTCCAATTTCCCGTCACAATTGTTCAGTGCCTTGAGGGCTCCTGGTTAATCTATCAAGGTGGGAATGAGTATGATACCCGATGAGCACAAGCAGTATTAGAAGGATAATCGTTGTAGATTGATTTTTCGCTTTTTGCTCGGAGTTGACCGTTTGAAGTAGGAGTCTCGCGTGAACAAATAAGTAATCAGCAAATTGGTGAGATTCAGATTCATCAACCGCTTACCGCCCTTTAACGGTGGAAATACCGTCAAATATCGATGCTGAATGAATGTCATATCAAGGTGTTTAGCGGTATTTTCACCGTTGGAGGGCGGTAGGCGGTTGATGAATCCGGCCCCTGATCGGTGATTCAAGCGAGATTATGAAAGCCAGCGGACGAGCTTCAAGACAGCCAGGCAAACATTATCGACCGGCCAATCGATATGGATCGGTTTGTAACCAAATCTGACTGTTTGAGATAGCAATCATGTGAATGGGTTCGACTTGACTTAAGAGGACTTGACTTGAACTTTAAAGGGTAAAGGTCGACGCTACTCAATCTCCTTCGGGATGCGCCACGCTTTCTAATTCCAGGAGATCTCGTGGAGGTGATTCGAATACGTATTTGGTCCATAGGATGACTTTTGGTGGCCAGCCAAGGAGCAAGGCAGTGTTCTATCCTAACTAATTTGGCAACCCCGGAAGGATTGATGTCTCAACCTGCACGGGCAAATCCGAACCAAAAACCTGGAACCGAGTGCTCGCGACACCCGGCGTAACTGCATACCCATGACTCGTAGTAGAGAGAACAATTGTTCAGCCAGCGACATGTTCACGAAACTCGACTGAACCCTAACGGCCTTTAATGTGCTCCAATTAGAATATATTAGGCACGCGGACGTCATCGTTCGGACACGTCTCAGGTTTTCAAAAGGCGAGAAGCCTGACGGACAGCATCAAAGCCGACTTTTCGGCACTCAATCGCAAAAACGTGGCAATAAACACTGTGTTTACAGCAGACGGCTGAGCTGTTCCTTCGATCGGGTCATTAGTCTTCTCTCGAGGGGATTCGACGGAATTCTTCAAGTGGGCGTTGATTCATACCACTGTGGAGCTCCCGCCATCAGTGAGAGCAGACGGCACGCCATTCGTTCGTCCGAGATCTTCGACGACTTTTCCCACGTCATCAGCTTCTGTCTCCTCTGGTTGTCTCTGCCGACAGAAACGACGGTCTGGAGAAGTTCCATAGACCGCATGTCTAGCCGCTGTAATTAAACGGCTGCGCTCAATTAAGTTCTTTTCAAAAGAGCTTTTGTTGGGGAAATTTCCTTCCAATAATTGTCGCATATTGTGAGAGAAAAGCTTGGCATTTCCTAGCGCTTTATATCTCTTCAAGGTCTTAAATTGTTTTAAAATGTCTTTATACTTTTAAAACGGCCCTATATATTTGTTGGCTTTTTACTGTCTTGGTAGAGCTGAATGAAGTGCGCCACGCTTTCTAATCATCATTGCGAAGCTTTCTTTTATCTACACATTTTTGGCTTATAGACACTTTTCACGACGGACAGGGCATTCTGGAGACTCTCCGAAAAAAGTTTGAAGTTTTTCACTTAAGGAAATTTATTTATATAACTTTCTTTGATTTTTTTTTTGATTCACCTGCCCACTGGAAGGGTAGTTTGAAAGCCAATGATTGTAAGTCAATAAACTCACCATTTAAAATTTTATTGAAGAAAAAAATCCTAAATAAAAATCGTGATCTTAATTCTGTTCTAAAGCGCACGAAGCTGTATTACAAGATGAGATCAGGCCATGCACTCGACTAAATTTCAGACGGCGCGTAAATTATAGGGGCAGCTGAAATAAAAAAAAGATTTAAGGATACATTACATTAAATTTTCACTGAACAAAAAATGATTCTTATAGGTGAGTCCTTACTTTAATATGAAGAAAGCTGGTTTTGATTTGAAGGATGCCCATATGACTTGTGTCCAATTTGACTTGAAAATGGTGTATGTTCACTCGGGAAGAAATTCACACGGGATGATCTACTTTCCTGAGTGAGAAAGAGGAACGACTATCTTGGGCTGAACGAGGAGTCGATCCAAAATCCGCTAAGAACGAGGTGGCTCGTTCATTGCACACTGCACCGGACCGCACCCGCTCAACGCACCCTCTACCCTCCCTTCCCGCACGAAGCAAGCCCCAACTAATAGGTTGGAAGCTAAGTCCCGCCGTTTTTACATCGAATTCTGAATTTTGCTAAAAGTTTTTTTGCTTAATAACATAGAACATTCATATGAAAATGATTTGTACTATCAGAACACATGTTTCACTTTTTTACCATTTCAATTTTTGTCAATTTTAGGCCATTAAAGTGAAGCGTCAAAAAATGACCTTCGCCGACAGCTCCTCCTCTCCTCTTAAGCTTTAGTTTTTTTGTATAACATGTGCTGGGTTTTTGTTTATTTTGATTTTTGTTAAATTTTAGTGCATTGATATACAATGCCCAAAAGACGAAAGAAATTATTTTTACCAATAACTCCTACTCTTTGGTTAACTTTTTAAAACTGAATTTGATGTTTTAAAGTTGAGAGTAATTGAAAACGAACCATACACTCTCATAGAACAAAACATTATTTTTCAAATACACACTATGCGAAAATGATTGGTAATGGTCACTTTTCTGTTTTTAACGTTCCACTAAAAAATGACATAATTGAAATAGGGGAAAGGGTAACATATAATACTTTCTAATAGAGTAAAACATTATCTTTTAAATAGTAAATAACACGGTTTGCAAAATCAAACAAAGAGTGCCGAAGCTATTGGTAAAGAATTTTTTTGCCTTCCGGACACTCCACTTCAATGCTTTGAGAATTAACGAGAATCAAAGTCAACAGAAAGCCCAACACATAATCTTGTAGATAACTTTTTGTAGAAAAACTTAAAGGTATACAGAGGGCAGGAGCTGACGGTGAAGGTCTTTTTTCTTTCCTCTTTAATGACCTAAAAATTGATAAACATTAAAATAGGGAAAAAGCGAAACGTATTTTCTTATGAACCAAATCATTCTCTTTTGAAAGGTGCCCAATATTGTGCAAGAGACTTTCAGCGAATTTCACAATAAGATGTTAAAAAGCGTCGGGAACTTAGATTCCAACCTAATGCATCCAAATTAACGTCTCGAAACTACACCGGGAGAAGTCCTTAGCGGAGCTTTGTAGGCGTTCAGCTTCCGTTGTTCCATTACTAACCTGTACCTTTACTCTTTTCTTTTTTTCCTTTTTAGTATTCTTCCTTTATGGCAACCTATTTCATAAGGATCGCACGTGTAGTGCAGTCGGAGAAGGCGCCGACTGTCGCGTGCGCCCGACACCAGGTTCCTGGTTCGGATTTCCCGCCCAGGCCAACCAAGCCTTCCATCCCTCCGGGGGCGTTGAATTGGTACCAGAATTGTCTGGGAAGGATAGAGCGCTGACTTGTTCATCGGCTGGCCACCGCCTGTCATTGTATGGCCAAATACGCATTCAAGTCGCCTTCACGACATCCGCTAGAAGTAGAATGCGTGGCGCATCCCATAAGGATTGAGTAACGCCGTGCTTTATCCTTTTATTTCATAAGGATAAAGAACGGCGTCAATCAATCCTTTTGGGATGCGGAATGCATTCAACTTCTACGGGATATCGTGAAGGCAATCTGAGTGCGTATTTGGCCTAAACAATGAGTTGCAATGGCCAGCCGATGGTGATGTCAGTGTTATCTTTCTCTGACGAGTGTGGTACCAATTCATAGACCCCGAAGCTTCGGAAGGCTTGGTTGGCTTAGATGGGACCCAAACCAAAAACCTCGATACGAAGTGTATGCAACAAATGACGCCTTCTCCGACTGCGCTATCACCTACCTAGTGGAAGGTTTTAGCCTATGTCAGCACGCAACCATGAAAATAGCCTTCTAATACGCAAGCATCCCTTCCATTTTATCGAAATCTAAAGTACCGCGCTGCCAAGTGTCACATTGCTTGATGCCCTGAGCAGCTTATCAGGAGGTTTTTATGAATCCCTCGGAGGACGCTGTAAGAACGTCGTGCAGCCCGTCGTCTGAACCAAGTCGGACGAGTCACCGTCTTCGAAAACCGTCATCAACGAGGCTCGGGTTTCTCCAATTCAATTTGTCGCTTTCGCCGCCCCACCCGATTCACCTCGTCCATCTCGTCCGTCTAGATCCCTCCTCCTGCTGCTGGGGCTCAGATGCTGGCTGCTTCATGCGAGCTTCGCCTCCGCTTCGCCAGTTTCCTTATTAACAGTAGTGGTTTTAACTCATTTCCCTTCTGGGTAATTGTCTCGTAGTGACGGCCAGCAGTTTTGTAATTCGAGAGTACTTACAGCATCTAATTCTTCTGTAATTGTTCAGAATACCCACTGAAAGTGCTCCTTCTAAAATTAGTTAAATAATAATAATACAATATCTGTGCTGTAGGATGATTTGAAGGCGTTGAATAGCAAAGTAGCCAAATAGATTTTATCGTGCTGCCAATCGGCACTGAAAGCATCTGTGAGGTGAGCTAACTGAACTGCGAAACCACTCGCTGTGCCATTGGGTGAGTCTTTCGACCGCTTCGGCTAAAAGCCAGCAGCTGCTCTCTATAGCTTAGCTGCGGAGTAGGAGCCAGCCGTTGAGTGCTTTTCTCATAGTCTTCGTCACTCCCATTGTTAGAAGCGTCTTCAGAAGCATCTCCGTGCTATCGTTCGATTTGCTCAACGAACCCAACCATCGAAAGAAGATTACAACGTGGTCTTGAAGATACGAAGATGGGTAGTACGTTAGCAAGCTGAGTAAGGATAAAGGATGGCGTTACTTAATCCCCTAAAAGTAGAATACGTGGCGCGTTCCACAAACGTACTGATTGACGCCGACCTCTATTCCTATTAAAAGATAAAGGACGACGTCGCTTAATCCCTTCTGGGATGCGCCACGCATTTTGCTTCTACGGGATTTCATAGGAGCGATTTGAATGCGTATACAACGACTTATGGTGGCTACCCAATGAACAAGTCAGCGCTTTATCCTTCCCAGACAACTCTGATACCAATTCACTGACTCCGGACGAATATAAGGCTTGGTTGGCCTGGTCTAGAAATCCGAACCAGGAACCAGAAATGGGGTACGACTCCTCCTACTGCGTTGTAAATTGTAAGCTTTCTTCGATCAGATCAAATACGCATCCACATCGGGTAAAACTAGAATGCCTGGCGTATCCCGTATCCCGACTGATTACCACAGATCATTACACCTTTTCGCTTTATACGCTAACATTTTAGGGGATTTTCTAGACAGAGGGAGTTTCAGGTTTCGCTTTTCACCGGCTTTCAAGGGATGATGAAATGAACTCCGCAGTGGGGTACACGACGCACAGTAATAAATATAAGTGCAATAAAAGATTACTTAAAAGGTAAACTTATTTGATACTCAATTGCATGTTTTATTTATTTATTTACTTATTTATTTAAGGTCAAATGCGCCTTCAATTTGCCACCACGATATCATGTAGGGGCAGGACGTAAGAAGTCTCGCAAAGAGATTGATTAGTTCCTGTCCGTATTCTTTTGTACCTTATTTATTTATTTGTCCATTTATTTATTTTCATTTTTGTATTGCTTATTTTAGTTGTTTGTGGGAGTATTAATAAAGCAGACAGCGATTATTAACATACCATTCTCATCTGGAAAGTGTAAAACACTGGACTGTGCCGCCGCAACTCATTGTATAGCCCGAATTCGCAATCAAGTTTCCTCCACGATTTCGTCCAGATTTAGATTGCATGGCGCATCCCATAAAGGGACTGGCTAACGATGTACTTTAACGCTAATCCTTTACCCTTCAATGAACTGACAAGGACTTTGACCTCGAAACGGGAAAGAAGTCCATCAATGAGTTTATTTAGTGAGTTTTTTAAAGGTTTTGACTACATCAATTATTCTATTACAACTATTGTAATATTTTAATTACTTTAACTTTTGCTTTTTTGGAGCGCTTATAGCCCTGTTTTGCCACAAAATTTATAGTTTATCTTTTACATACATTTTCTCTTCGTACTTTCCACCACGCATCAGTTCAACGCGTTAATGCCTTATCGGCTTTACAGAGGATTATCTCACATGTCTTGCCTGCTTAAGACGCTGTTTGTTTGTGGATGTGAAAAGTGCTGCATGATCATCTCGTGCTCAGTCCAGCCGAGAAGGTCACCGTCTTGCCGAGATATGGCTTCGAAAGGCTATCGTGTACGTCTGGAGATCTGATCGAGTGCAGAACATCGTGCCAGCTTCTTGTTTCCCTCTTCGGAAGTCTCTAAATGAGTGATGCTCTCTGAGTGGCGTTTCTTGAAGGGATCTAACTAGGCAATTTTTAACTATGAATATTTCAATATTATACATAGATTATTATCTTCTGCGGAAGTCTGGAAGCAGCTTTTAGTCACTTTTTACTTAATAAACGCCAAATGTGGAGGCGTGTGGCGCAGTCGGAGGAGGTGCAGGCTTTCGCATGCACCCGATACCAGGTTCCGGGTTCGGATTTCTCGCCCAGGCCAACTAAGCCTTCATAGGTCTGAACACGTCGGGTATTATGCACTTTCCGTGAGGTCCTTCCGTCACCCTGAAGAAAATGCAGTTCTGCGTTTCTACCAAGCTTTTCAAGACATTCATAGCGATGAGGATAAGGATAAAGAACGGCGTTGCTCAACGCCTTTTTGGATGCGCCACGCATTCTACTTCTACGGGAGGTCGTGGAGGCGAGTTGAATGCCCTTACCAGACAAGTCTGGTACCATTTCACCGACCTCGGAGGGATGGAGGGCTTGTTTGGCCTGGGCGAGAAATCCGAACTAGGAACCTGTTATCGGGTGCAGGCGACAGCCGGCGCCTCCTCCGACTGCGCTCCAGCGCCCTGCTAAAAATAACTCCGTTGTAATACAGTATTCGCTATCAGAAAAATAACTCATATCATACATTATATTTCTTCCAGGAATAAAATAGGAAGTGCACTCTTTTACATGGACTAGGGTAGGTCGCTGACTTGTTCGTCGGCTGGCCATCGCAAGTCATTGTATGGCTAAATACGCATTCAAGCCGCCTTCTCGACATTCCGCTGAGGTAGAATGCGTGGCGCATCCCAAAAGGGATGTAGTAACGCCGTCCTTTATCCCTAACCTTTTCCTTATTAAAAGCTTATTGGAGACGTAAAACCTCATGTTCTTCATGGAGACACCTTACGGGAAGTGCAGAACACTCGACGTGTTCAGGCTATTCATGTCGGCCTAAGCAATTCCATAACATTCACGATGTGAGGCAATAAACGGCGATTTTACGCGTAACGAGCTCATTTCCTTTATTGAATTGCCCCAACGTCCTAGAGTAGAGGTGCTCTAGAACTACATTTGTGGCCAGACCTCACCTTTATGACAAAGGAATGGCTGGGGCTCCCAGCTCAACGGTAGAAACGAGCCGGATTTATCCGATAGGTTGGCTAGGATCTATCCTAGTGGGGTGGGGCACTTTTCTTAGTCCCTCTTATAGCAGTAGTATAATACAACTAAAGTGAACTATTTCGAAGGAACTAGCTACTGAACTGGCCTACAAAATGACGTTTCTATGCAATTTCTTATCGGGTATAGGCCATCTCTTTTGCATTTGCCTCGCCGGTTGGCTGTTAATGGCTCCAACTTGAGAAACATTGTATAAATTTCCCCTAACTGTTGTTATTTGCGTCACTTAACAGGGATACCTATTTTGGCTAAGGCTAAAACAATAAAGTATGAAGTAAGGGGTCAATCAGCCTTCTTTGGGATGCGCCACGCATTCTACTTTTATCGTGGAGGCAAATTGAATGCGAGTTTTGTTCAGCAATCACTTGCGGTGGCTAGCTGATGAGCGAGTCGGTGTTTTATTTCCTCCAAATACTGCCTAGTTTAGTAGACTATACCGCTGAAAGCGGCAGTTCGATTGATTTTTTCTTCTATTTTTTGTTTCAATTTAATTTTTTTGTAAACGTACAATAGCACGTCATAAAAACAGGAAATGAAACGAACACGAAGTTAAAAATAAAACTTAGCGTATTAACAGAACCGAACAAATCAGTGAATTAACAATTGTGGGATCAAAACTAGCTATCCATAGAATTCATGCAAAGGCGTCGGTTCCTCGACATCTATTTTAAAAGAAATGGAGCATTAGAAAAAAACTAGTATAGCACTTCGGATAAAAAAAATAATGAAAAACTGATGAAGAGAAGTCTAGAAGGGCGACGTTAGGGAGAACCTCCCTCACTACCTGTGAGCAACTGCTTTAAGTAAGCTGTTGTAACGATATTTTGTTGCGACTAGAACTCTAGCGCCACGCGGGATGCGACCCGCACTTCTTGTTAACCGGGCGGGAATGCTCTTCGCCATTACACAACCGGCGCCGTTTGCTCGAACGCAATGCTTTAAGTAATTATGGGAGCAACCGAGTTGAATTTCAAGGAAATCTCTGATCGTGCCTGCTTTAGAGTTGAAGGAACTCGTGTTAAACTGAAAATACCAGTTGCTAATTCACAGGCTCGCCATCAAAGCTTTTCTATTAAAGCCCTTACAGCCTTCAAGAATATCTCAGCTTTGCAGCTTTCTTCGTTTGAAAAAAAATTATTTTTAAAACCACCGTGTTTACCCCTACAAGCAAAAAGACGTGAATTTGTTTTAAGAAGTGCAGCTTCTTAAAACAAATTCAACAGCTTTATTCGTAAATTAATGATTAGATGTAATGGTACAAATTACCTTTCCATAACAAGCGGAGTGGACAGAGCTAGACTATTTGGACTGCCTACTTCAATGGCTAGGAGAGTCAGAAATGATCTATGTACTTATAATGCACAAAATTCTTACACGAAAGATACACATTGATCCTGATGAGCTCTTTGTGTTTGCTCCTGCTAGAACCAGAAGTGAGTGATTGGACTTGGCGACTCGGTAGCGAAAAGCCAGAGCAGTCAAAATTCTTTTCACATAGGACCATAAGTGTGTTCTTTCCAATGCTAACAGAAGGTGTACTTGATATGTCTACGACGAGATTCAGATGCTATCTTAATCAACGGTTGAAGCGTGCACTCAAATGAAACCGGCAGTTACGTTTCTTTCTCCTTGATTTCTCTTTTGTTTATCGTTGTGTCTATTGCTACAACTTCTTGACGTATAACCGCTATCGTACTTTGTAATTGCTCTGAATGTTCACCAGTTTTATTGCCTACACGTGACTTGCCCAGGTCCTCAAATAAGTTATTCAATTAATAAATTTTCTTGCAGGTGTCTAGAAGTTTTCTCAGGAACGGCGCCCAACTTACTTCTCTGCTTAGTGTTTTTAAAATATAGTTTGTTGTTCGGAAATTTGTTTTATTTCTGCCTAGACCCCTTGTCGTAGACTAGCTGGCTATAACTTTCGCCTTAAAAGAAAAAATAAGGATAAAGAATAAAGGACGGCGTTATTCAATCCCTTCTGGGATGCGCCAGCGCATTCTACTTCTACGGGATGTCGTGGAGGCGACATGAATGCGTTTTTGGCATTACAATGACTTGCGGTGGCCAGCCGATGAACAAGTCAGCGCTTTATCCTTCCCAGACAAGTCTGGTACCAATTCTCCAACCCCGGAGGGATGGAAGGCTTGGTTGGCCTGGGCGGGAAATCCGAACCTGAAACCTGGCATCGGGTGCACGCGACAGTCGCGCCTCCTCCGACTGCGCCACACGCGCCCAAAAGAAAAAATAAAGACACCATAATACGCTTTAAAAGCTGCAAATTTTCTCCCTCACAGCCAACCACACAAGCGTCTAAACCAACAGCAAGCCGACACTGGGCCGACGGCTTTGTGGCGGCGGGCTGTAGAACTCTGCCTAATTGAAATGACCTTGAGCTCGGGTGAGAGTGATGGCCTCTGGAGATGTGCTGTTTTCACGACACACATGCCGCTCCGGCAGTGAAGCCAAAGTCCATCGACGTGAGCGTGAGCGTGAGCCTGCTGCTCGGGAAGTGTAATGTGTCTATCACAACAAACGTTTCCATGTCTCTATGGTAGATTAGTTGTCACAAGACGTGTCTGGAACTGAAAACACTGACCACCTGCAAGGCAGAAGGAATCGCATTATATGTAGAATGCAGACAAGGAAAGAATTTTTTCAAAGCTGCGCTGGTTGTAGCGGTAATGGGAGTGTGCGGATACATCACCTGTCGTCTCGTTGGTCATCGAGTTGCTCGAGCGGTCGCCTAAGCTATGTATTCTTCGTTATAGGAAAAGCACAAGCAGACCTGTTTATCACTGCAGAGACTTCACTAGACGAAGTCAGTCAGTATATCGATAAGCTCTAGTAATAAGGTTGCCTTCCCCGGGCACACTGCCAGCCATACATCACTGAACGCCTAACTACTGAGAACGTTCAAGACATGTGCTTGTCTTGCAAGCTTTTTGTCGCTTAGTTACACATCAAAGTGTATTACGGTAGCCGTTTCGTTTAATCAGGTTTCGAATTTCTATGGACGTGTGGCAGAACCTGCAATCGCCCCTATATCTCTAGTCGGCTTGCTGTTCTTCGCTACATACCGTCATTACCAGTTGATCCCTTCAGTTTTTATCTCCCTCGTAGGAACTAGTTTCCTGGGGTATACGATTGTCGAAAGGCGGAAGCGCTAAAGTGACAGTTAAGCCGAGCATCCCAAGACACGAAACCACAGTCGGTGAGCTCTCAAAACATCCATAATATCATCTCGCAGTATTTAAAAGTCTGCAACTGCATGCCCCCCCTCCGACTAGGACACATCCGCGTCCTGTTCCTTGCCTAGCTTTAAGCTGTTATTTTCATATTTTTTACATTTATAATGCCGTCCTATATCTCAACAAAGTAGCGGAATCTCAGCATCAAGCTTACAAAAGAACCATTGTCCATCGTAAGCTGTAAGGTGAATGTTTGGATGCGAACAAATCTATTGCGCTGGGCGGGACTCGAACCCGCACCTTTTGCCTTTTGGGCAGCGATGTTACTTCTTACACCACCAGCGCTGTTTGATCACACGGAGCATCCACAATATCTTCCTAGTTATCCGCTCCAGGCTAAAGCAAATATATTAGGTTGCCCCATAAGTCCCCGCCGTTTTTTTCAACGATTCACTGCAGATTTCGCCGGCGGTCTCCTGCATAGCGCTGCATAGCTTTCGAAAGAGAATGATTTGCTCTATTAGAACATGTATTGCATTCCTTTTTTCATCATGAATTTTGTCAATTTTTAGGTCGTTTAAGTGAAAAGCGAAAAAGTGAAAAAGTGAAAAAGAAGCCATTTGCGCACTTGTTCTCTCCGCTTAGGTTTGTAATTTTTTGAGCTGTTTTTATAGCACTTGGAAGAAAATGATCTGTCCTACAAGGATATGTGTTGATCCTATTTTCTCACTTGCCCTTTATTGATTTTTAGTCCATCAAATTGGGAATTCCGACTTTTCCGTCCGAATTTTTACCAAAACTCCGGTTCTGTGGTTGGACTTTTTTGCTTGGTGTTATATGTCGTTTGGAAGAGGATGTCTTGCTCAGTAAGAGTTTGTGTCGCGTTTATTGGCTCACGCTGATTTCTGCCGAATATCAACAAGAAGGAGAAGGAGTTGTTGGTGAAAACGATCTCTCTCTTTTTGGCATTTTGCTGATATTCAAAAGAAATCAATAAAAGCGACACATGTTCTTATAGAGCAAGACATTCTCTTTCGAATGACATATAACACCAACCCAAAATGTCCAACCACAGAGCAGGAGCTGTCGGCAAATATAACCATCCTCCTTCGGACGTCCCAATTTGATGACCTAAAAATCAATAAAGGACAAGTGAGAAAAAAGGACCAACACATATTCTTGTAGTACAGAACATTGTCTTCCAAGTGCTGTAAAAAACTGCGCAAAAAATTACAAACCTAAGCGGAGAGAACAAGTGCGCAAATGGCTACCTTTTCACTTTTCACTTTTCACTTCAACGACCTAAAAATTGACAAAATTCATGATGAATAAAGAACTGCAAAACACATTCTGATAGAGCAAGCAATTTTCTTTCGAAAGCTGTATAGCGCTATGCAAGAGACCGCCGGCGAAATCTACAGTGAATCGTTGAAAAAAAACGGCGAAAACTTATGGGACAACCTAATATATGTATGTATAAAAAAGGATAAAGGACGGCGTTAGTCAATCCCTTATGGGATGCGCCAGCGCATTCTACTTCTACGGGATGTCGTGGAGGCGACATGAATGCGTATTTGGCCATACAATGACTTGCGGTGGCCAGCCGATGAACAAGTCAGCGCTCTATCCTTCCCAGACACATCTGGTACCAATTCACCGACCCCGGAGGGATGGAAGGCTTGGTTGGCCTGGGCGGGAAATCCGAACCAGGAACCTGGTATCGGGTGCACGCGACAGTCGCGCCTCCTCCGATGCGCTACACGCGCCCATAATATATGTATGTAGGGTAAAATAAATATGTAAAAATCATTGCCCATTGTAGCAGGTTGCTAATTCGATGAGAGCTAGGGCTCTTGATCAATACGCTCGCTTTTTTATGCAGAACATTTGTTCGTCGTATAGAGAAAATTGATAAAATCGATTTCGTTGCTTTTTCTTCATACAATGGTATTGCATAAGGAGATAATCTTAGTAGTCAACTTCAAAAACCACATTTTATAATTTTTTAAGATTCTTTCATGGCCTGAGTTGTTAAAACTTGGGATGGGCTACCTCGACCGTGATTCTTTTCCTCCGAAGACATTAAATTGAGGGGTGAGAAACTTTGTTGAGGCCAAAGGTTTTTTCCTGATATTGACTGCAGATTTTTTGGTGAGTAGTGAATCAGTAAAAAAGACAATTTTTCCTTTTCTAACGATTCATTTGGATACGAGCACTAAGGGTCTTTTTAGCTTTTAGCACTAAGAGTGAGTGGTGAGTGAAACAGTGAGAAAGGAGAGATTTCTATTTCCAGTGACTGATTTGAAAACGAGCACCAAGGGCTCCAGATGAACAAATTAATAGAATAGAATAAACGATTCTTATGTAACGATTTTTGGATTAGCTTATTTAATTAGAAATGTAATTTTAAAACTTTATTTTAATTTGTATTTAATAATTAGTTGTTTTTACATCATAGTTTTCGTGGATTTTTTTACATAATTATCACGTTTTGGCTAATAAATATTCTTCTTTCTCAAACAGTGACAAAGCTATGCGCTAGAGAAGCACTGGGACAAAGTTGCTAAGCAGTCTGATTCCTTTATTCATTTTACCAATTACTAATGCAGACTTGGCTGCTTTATTCCATTGTGGTTATGTGCTGAAGTTTACTGTTCCCTTCTGATTCTGAATGGCTTCTATCGTGCTCACGTCATTTGATCCTTGCTCCTAACATCATAATCGTGGGCAATTCGGCTATGTAATTAGATTGCTGACTGACAGTGTTGTTTGTATCTGTTGTAATTTACCGCCTTTCTCAATGCGTATCATTTTGCAGAAATCGCGGTACGCCTTCTTGACGTATGACCAAAAAATAGAGTAAAATAAATATAGAAGCACAGGAAGAAGGGATTTTAGTGACGCACTAAGGCTTGAAATGTAGTGCTTCTAACTGTTCATGAGCAAAACGCTTACAATTCTAATCAGTTTCTTTAAGCCTCACTTGGCTGGTATCGAGGTCGTAAGCTGTCACAACGATGTTTTGTTGCGATCAAAACTTCTAGCGCCAGGCGGGACTCGAACCCGCACCTCCCTCTGACCGGGCGGGAATGCTCTACGCCATTACACCACCGGCGCCGTTTGATCGAACTGATTTGAATTGTTTCTATCAAGACCATCAGCTTGACTGGTCCCATGCTGATATCAGCGGCCAGCTCATCCCGGATACGGGTGGGTGCTGATCGGTCCCACGAGGTGTGGATGTTGCGTTCGATCAAACGGCGCCGGTGGTGTAATGGCGTAGAGCATTCCCGCCCGGTCAGAGGGAGGTGCGGGTTCGAGTCCCGCCTGGCGCTAGAAGTTTTGATCGCAACAAAACATCGTTGTGACAGCTTACAATTCTGTATTTCATGTCGCTGTCCGACACTGCCCTAGACTTTACTACAAAGTTGAGATGTGCATACATACTTTCTACATAATCAATCTCTTCCGCAATTAAAATCTTGAAGAAGATTACGGCGCAATCCTGATCTACATATACCACGTAATGTTTTTGATTTGCTCTGCTTGCTTTTTGGTATTAACTTTTGCTGATGACCGTACTGACAAGAAAAGGATCGTACCGTAAGGCTTTTCTTGTGACTTTTTCCTACAAGCACATTTTTTTTTCAATGCGCTCTATAATATCGCGTTTGATAGCAAGGTGCATGTATACAATCGGTGCTCATAAAATCGAATTGAACTCCTTTCAAATCAGAACGACCGTTTTCTTGATTAAACTAGACTTTTCTAAATGATAATAATAATTTTTTTTTTGAAAAATTTGGCATAACTTTCTTTCTTCATTTATTTGACCCGATAAGTTAATACTGTTTCAAAATTGTTTATAAAATTTTTATCTCCTAAAGAGAATAGGGAATTATATTTTTTAAGCGCCGAAAGGCAAGCTGGTACATGTAGCAGGGAGTTTGTCAAAGAAAAGATCGCTCCATGCACTCGACGGGAGCGTCAGGTTTTTATTTGATTGATAACATAAATCTAGTTTGCATACTATTACGTACACCTTGCCATCAAGCTAACTAGAAAATTTCACGGAACGGATGGCTTCCTTGCCTGAACTCGCAATTAAAAGTGTCCAACATAGTAGTTAGTGTGAAGTGGTATCGAAAATTAATTATCCTGAGGCTCATCAGTGAAGAAGGTAACTAAATAAGCCATAATCTCATGCTAAATTTTTCTTTAACAAAAAGGAATTTTAGCTTCTTTTCGAGTCTCTAGCTCCACCTTGAAAACGCATGTTTTGATTTGGAAGATTTTCAGTTTGATTTCAAAAGCGTCCACCTTACTTAGAAGAGTGTCCAATTCGTTCCGAAAACTGCCTTATCTGCTTTGGAAGTGGTACGGACTGTGTGACATGCGACCATGGAGTCATAGATAATTTCGTATGAAGCACTATTCCCACAGTAACAATGTGACGCTTCTGATTGAGTAGAATTCACTAGGGGAAGTCCTAGTTCTATGAGCTCTGCATGCAGGCTTCGCCTCGGTTGTTTGTCACCGTCTGTCATTCAGAACGTCTCTCTGCATGTGCTTGCAGGATTCGAAGGCTGTGCAAGCTTTCGTCTTCCACTTCTGTTTGCCGGAAAAGAGATCCCGCTCCACTAACGATCCCAGGGCTCCAGCACAAAGTGGTGGGTGGCTGGGTGCAGTTCGCGTCTCGCCTCGCAGCGGTCCCGGTCTCCTCTGACTCTCAACGTATTTCTGTTATACGAACAACACACTCTTCTAGAGAAACGAGTGTCACTCGTCGTCTCTTTGTTGCTGCGGACGATGTCGTCCGCCGCAATTACTATCAGACGGCTCAGGTCCTTATCGCCTTCAAAGATCCACGACATTTGCCTCGTCTCAGAGGGGATGTGCGAGTTTCCCGAGCTTATCTGGTTCCTTAAGTCGTTGTGCGTTTTACTTTCTGATGTATCTTTTCTCTACTAGTGGTCTGCTCTGAGTTGTTTTGCTCTCCAACTCCGCATAATGCTCTTTAATTACCTTCGTCGTCACCGCATAATTGTCGCGGAAACCGGTTCAAACCCCTGTCGGACGAGCCTTTTCGCCTTCTTTATTTCCTAAATTTCTTGTAGAAAATGTGTGACTCCTTTCTCTTTCCATGCTCAAAACGTCTTTTGAAGAAGAACCGTAGAAGAAGAACTGGTAAAAGCCATGGCGCTATAGGTGGTGAGATGGGAGCGGCTACATCTGTGCTTGTGATTCATTCTCTTGGGACAAACCTATGATAAACATCGACGCGCTACTGCTAATACTCAATTTTGTCGTGAAGTTCCTTAGATGTTATTTTCTTTGGCACAGACCGTATCCGAACTCGCGTCGTTTTCGCAACGAACAGCTATCGATAGTGACATGCAAAAATCTACTTGCTGGTTGAATGGCCATAAATATCCTCGACTCTTACTCTATTAGACGTTGTGAAGCCTTTGAAGAGATGGAGAGGAGAATCTTGCGGCAAGTTGGATGTTCAGAGGATGCCACAAACTCGTCTGAAATGCGCATAATGCACCTTGGTAGTTTCAGTATCACTTATTTGAAGAATTACAATTGCACTACGTACAATTTTTATGCTCTTCGCCTCCAAGGCTTCTTTTTGAGTCGAATATTCTGAATACTACAACGAATGAATGCTACTCGCAAAATTGCGGTTTTGCACTGAAGTAGGCCCAGACTTTAGGTAGCGTCTATAGTTATGCTCTCAGAAAGTTTTCGAACATTCGAATGATGTAAAATATCGAAACATAACGTTTTTCAAACCTTTGAACGCTTGAACAGTTTCGACTATTCGAACCCGAGTATATACCACCAGTGCTCCAATACGCCTAAGCCCTAGTTTATACTTGCGCCTCTGGGCTGCGCGGCACGATGGTCGAGATAGGCGCCTTTTATACTCGCGCCGCCGCGCGGCGCGGCGTGATGGTTGGCATAGCTATCGATTTTTCGCGCCGCCCGGCGGCGCCGCATCGCATTCATACTCCGCCGCCTCAAAACACCGCACTTGACGGAATTTTGGGTTACGGTATTCGGCGAATCGCGCCGCTGGAGGGAAGGACGCGGCGCGGCGCGATCAGCTGCGGCAGATTCGATGTGGAGTGGGAAATTCACCACCGAGGTGAATCATTTTGCTATGTACTCCTTGTTTTGGCTCCTCAACTAACAAAACAAAGAAGGTGTAGCAAAATGGTGGCACTATTGCACTTTCAGGACTCCAGAGGTCGATGAGAGGTCTAAAAGGTTTTCTGACCAAACTTCTCCAGGGGGGGGGGGGGTTATTTAGGGTGCTGGCCACGAATCTGACATCCGTTCTCGGTGACCATTACCTTAGTAACCCGTACCTTTCGTAACTTAGGAAGGGGATGGAGATCTGTAGACATCCACGAAGTTTTACCTACTACACTAGAGATATATTCAGTGAGCAATGACCACGGAATGGCAATACGAGAGAGAATTCTGAGCGATTCTCGACAATGAGTACCTTCCAGCAATTTTACTTTTGAACCTGCACATTTGCAAAAAAAAAAGAGTCGTTTAGTGCCATTTGCACTGCAGGGGACCCGAATCAATACCACACTCACCAATTTCAACCGTAGGTTGAGCAGACGACTTCTACCCCAGATCTAAGAGAGGATTCGTCGTTCCCCACAGGATTTCCACCCTAACATTAGCCAGATGCATTCCGCTGATCGGCCAGACGAATTCTTTCTGTTTTGGTTCTTCAATGACTCATGGACCGTCTCTTCCGTCGTCCTTTATGGCGCACGGAACGTAGTACGTAGAAGTTGGTCGCAGCGCGTCGCTGACGCTCCCCTTTCTAACTACAATCGCGCAGCGGCGCGTCAAATTCGGGCGCGGCGCGACTGGCCGCGCCGCGTTCCGAATTGACGCGCCGCTGCGCGGCGGGAGTATAAAAGGCGCCATAGATGTCGACCGAGCGGCGCGAAAAATCGATATCTATAGCGCTCGTGGTGCCGCGCCGCGTGGCGCGCTAACGGCGTCTCTTGCACTGGCGCTCTTCGCGCGACCTTGCAATATCACTAACCTACGGGAAGGCCTTTGGTATACTGCCGCATCGCGCAGGGTCGTTCTGTGAGTGCCAAACCAATTTTTGTGAAAATTAAAATCCTGCTGTGCACTTTTGCACGAATGCGTTCTTCACTTCCGTAAGTTTATCATAGGCATTCTCAGTTGGGCAATGTGTTCGGCACGTCTACTGAATCGCCAGGCACGTTGCACAACTACAACCCACCCCCCCCCCCCCCTCCCCCCGCTCCGTCCTATACACTTCCTCCCAACACACTCCTCCAGCACCGCATCTCCAGCCGCGTTTGGCGACGTGTTCGTTTTGGAACGTCTACTGAGTCACCAGGCACGTTGCACAACTACAACCCCCCCCCATCCCCATTTCGAGTTGCTTAACCATCAGGCTGAGTATATTAAGCTCACAAGGGAGAAGCCGACAAGTCACTGGTTGCCGTTCCTCAACCTGGAAATTCGTCTCTCTAGGAATACCTTCCAAACTAGGTGGTACCGGAAGCCCAGCAACAAGAACATCATTGTGCACTATCGTTCCGCACACCCATATAGTACTAAGAGGGCCACTGTCCGGAATATGTTCCAAACAGCTGCTCTGGTGTCCTCGAATACCGGAGTTCAAGTCCTCATCTAGGGAAATCGCATCTCGCATTGCCTTTTACAACGGGTATGTTGCGCACAACATGCCCAAAGGCCGTCAACCACGGGCACCAGCACGCATACACAGGGCACAATTGCGTGGTCAAATCGCCTTTACGGTACCTTTTATCTCGGACGCTCTCAGTGCTCAAGTACGGGAATGCGTTCGTAAGGCCGATCTGGATGACATTGTTAGGGTCGTTGAGGTGCCTCCGGCTAATCTCAAGGCGCAACTGGTGAGGAACCGTCTTTATGACTGCGCTTGTGAAACGCCCTCCTGCGTGGTCTGCCCATTCGGTAGGGAAGGCGACTGTAGAGTTTCAAGAACAGTATACCTCATAACTTGCATTGAATGAAGAAAGGAATACGTTGGTGAGACGGGCAGACCACTTTGGGTAAGGGTGAAGGAGCATTTGGACGGGCTCAACAGGTGCAAAGTCAGCACACCCTTGGGGGAGCACAGGCTGCGAAGTCATAGTGGCGCAGTGGTTGGAGTGGCGGTGACGATCCTGGCTCGCGAGGTCGACATCGCAGCGCGCAAGCCTCTGGAAACGCTATGGACTGCGTTCAAGAACCCCAGCAATCAATAGGCTCCATTTGCCGACCTCTGTGGGCTTGACACCGGGGGGCGCCAGGTCGCTGAGGGGCTGACCCGAAGGGAGGACCTCATTCACCCACATTTATCTCCATGTGAAGGGTGACTCCACAGCCTTCGGCTATATACATAAGGTCAGTTGGGCTGTCCTCCTCGCGGTTCGTCTCTTTCTCCCTTTAGCTTTTGAGGTGGCTGAAACTTGAAATGACTCTTGAACGGGTAATTTCTCTAACTCCCCTTGTCTTTTCCAGGCTCTGAAGAAGGCGGTTACGCCGAAACGTAAGCCGAATAAACGTTCGATATCAAACTTGGCACGACAGCTCGACGACTACCTGCCATATTGTTCTAAGACATGCCAAGATTCAAGGACAGTCGCACATGGAATTTAATAATAATTTTATTTTTTGAGAAAAATTACAGATTATATTTTGGTTCGAAGCTTAACAAGGCAGCAATCATGTAGTGCAGAGATTGGATCGCGCCTCGCACTCGAGAAACAAGATGTAATGCTTACTTAGTTGATAGTGTAAATACTGCTTACATGTTGCATCAAAGTGAGGATATGTGTGTTTTTGACGCTTGTTTACGTTGCAGCCTTTGCTGGTGTAAAACTAAATGCAAATAGAAATTTTTTCTATCAATCGAATAAAAATCGCGAAGTTTCGGACGAGGGCACGGAGCAATCTCTGTTTTAGCACTAAAATTGCAGCTTTTTTGCTCTTTGAAACAATCTTTGAATATTGTTTTTCTTCAAAAAATAAAATTTTTCATAAAATTCCAAACAACGTGTTCAATTATTGGGTAGGTTTTCGAAGAAAGTTATATTAAAATTTTCCTCGAACAAAAATTATTATAACATTTTTGGAGAGTTTCTAGTTTAGTGTAGAAGAAGCTCATTTCGATATGGAAGAGTTCGCTTTGATTTCAAAACACTTGGGCTTGCCTAGAAGACTGTCTGATTTAACGTGAAACGTGTCCAATATAATTTGAAAACTGTCCAATTTGATTTGAAATGTGTGCAGTTCGACGTGAAAATGGTATATTCCAAAAGCATGATACCCGCACCTTACAGTGTTCCTTTTTGTGTACGAATCAGAAGCTCTTCTTCACGCTATGTCTTCAAGGCATGTAGTCATCATAAGTCTAGGGACAAGTTCATAGCTTGATCTCAACGCCCAACAACCAAATGGTTTCCGTTTTCCTGCTCTTCAGGATAAGCTTATGCCTCTTTTAAAATCTTGCTATATCTAAGGTGATGAGAAGCGCAAGGAGAATTTGTGTCTGCGCTTCCTATAGTTAGCTTATGCGCTGACTCCGATGGCTAGCTGGGATTACGCTAAGGAAATAAAATTTTCGAGAATACGTTAAGTGTCGTAGCTCTTTATTGTTCTTTGATTTAGCCTATCCTTTAATGTTGAATAGCTAACTATAACGACTTGAAGGGGCTTCAAAGATCGCAGACTGCTCTATCTCTTTACGATTAGTTGCTCCTTCTATGTTCTTGTAGCTACGACAAATTAATGTGACAAATGGAGTCTAACCCGGAAATAAACACCCAAGTTAGTCGGCCGGCCGACTACGTTCCCGAGGGGATTGTTGCTTGTCGGAAGTCGTATCACGCGGTCTAACCGCCCTACGCTGTTCTGTCTCACCTATCCTCCTCAGTAATCCTGTTGTGAGTATTACTGACCAGAGCCTCATTAGGCGCTCATCGTCGCGAACTTGTTATCGCTCTCCGTTTCCATCGAGGCGTGGCGTTCTTTCGACTGAGCGAATGACGAAAACTACGTTTTTAAAGGGATAAAGTAAGCCTTGACGTTATCAGATTCTTTTGGAGTTGCGATTTCGTCGCACATTTTGAGGCTTCGGATTTCATTCGTGTACATCGGTTGCCAGAGCACAGATTAGAACAGCCATGGTTGTAGAGTTCTTCGAATGTCGAAAACGTAACAAGCCAGAAAATCGACTCGAGGCGATTAGATTCTCGGCCAAGTTATGCCTTTGAATCCAATTCTGAACAATACTTCTGTTCCTCCGCCTTTCACAATATAGTTGCTTTCGGTGCAGCACTGCCGTTAATCAGTCATAGTAAGTTCCCTCCTTAGGTGAGTCGTAGCGCAGTGAGGAAGCGTTGGCTCTTGGTTCGGATCTCGCCTGACCACTAAGCCTTCCATCACTCTCATCATCATCATCATCATTTTCATTAGCGTCTGTCCCGCTTGGTGGCGGGGTCCGCTCTTCTGGTGTGGTGACGCCAATTCTCCCGATCAAATGCTTGATCAGGGTGCACACCAGCCATCTCTAAGTCCAAGCGCAACGTATCTAGCCAACGTTGCTTCGGTCGTCCTCTGGGCCGCTTTCCATGGACCACAAGATTCAGGCCAATCTTACACACGGTGTCGTCGTTAGTGCGAAGGACGTGCCCGTACCATCGAAGACGAGTTTCGCGCAGCTTTTCGGATATCGGGGCGACACCGAACCTCTGTCGTATGGTGTCGTTACGAACGCGGTCCAAACGCGTAACTCCAGCCGTCCACCGTAGCATCTTCGTCTCCATTACACTGAGGCGGCTTTCAACTTCCTTCGTCACGGGCCAGCACTCAGCACCGTACGTCGCTACTGGGCGGACTACTGTTCTATAAACCTTCGATTTGAGGTGCTAGGTATTGTCCTGTCGCAAAGTACCCCAGTCAGCGAGCGCCATTTGGACCAGACTGCACTCACACGCGCATTCACCTCCATCTTTAAGCTGCCATCGGACGTGACTGTTGACCCAAGATACTTGAAAGATGTCACTCGTGAGAGCTCTGTACCATCGATCTTAATAGATCCGTGCTCATTCACATCCGTAGTCAAGTATTCCGTCTTTTTGACGTTTAGCTTGAGACCGAACAATGCCAAACGATCGCACCACGCCTGTGCCTGTCGCTCGAGTTCGGTTTTGTCTTCACATGCAAGCATGACGTCGTCAGCATACAGCAGCGTCCACGGTGCCGCCATTTGGAGATCTCGTGAGATTGCATCCATCACGACCACGAAGAGCAGTGGGGATAGCGCAGATCCCTGATGCACCCCTACAGAGATGGGAAACTCCATCGAGGTGCCCGCTGGCGCTCGCACTCGACTCCTTGGGCAAGAGTATAGAATGCGCACCCACTCAATAAGCTCTTCAGGGATACCATGTTGTCGCAACGCGTACCATATAACATTTCGCGGAACGCGGTCGAAGGCCTTTTCCAAGTCCAGGAAGGCAAAGTGCACCGGTTTCTGTTTCTCGCGGTGCTTCTCTAGCAGAAGCCGAACGGCGTGAATGGCATCAACGGTGCCACAGCCAGATACGAAACCACACTGATTCGTGGAAAGCTGTACGACATCCCGGATACGTCCGTCGACAATTCGCTCAAAGATTTTCATGGTGTGCGAAAGAAGACGAACTGGAGGTAACTGGCGCAGTCTGCAGGACTGCCCTTCTTCTTCCAAATCGGGATGGTCGTGCTTTGCTGCCAACCCTCAGGCACTTTCTTCTCAGCAACAACCTGATTGAAAAACGCAGTCAGCCAGTCAGCAGGGCACCAGCCCTTCGACTTCCACAGGTCAGCTGGCAGGTCATCGAGACCAGTGGCTTTGCCTGACTTCATCTTCCTCAGGGCTGCTTCAGTTTCGCTCACTGTGATCTTCTGAACGGGGCCGTATACAGGTGAAAGCCTTCCATCACTCTGGTGTCGGTTAATCGGCGCGACTTTTCAGGAAAGAATAAAACACTATCTTGCCCATCGGTTGGTCACGCAAGTCATTAAAGAGGCAAAAGCTGCTTTCAAATTGCCCCTACGAACGATATCCCGTCAAGGTAAAATGCGTGACGCATCCCTAATGGATTCACTAACGCCACTCTTTATCTTTCCTCATTTTTTTTCCAGTTTTAGCGCATTCGCAGAAGGCTGCGGCTGTGACCTACCCCGAGAAGCGAAAAAGCTTGTGGTTCAGTCCTCCACTGAGGCAAACCATATCTTCCATCCCTTTCGTAGCGATGAATTAGTATCAGAGGCCTCTAGGAAGCAAATAAAGCACTGACTTGTCCGTCAAATTGTAAATTCTGGAATCTCCCCGTTAATCTGTCAAAAGCATACAATTTGTTCATAGGGTGTGATCAGTCGCCGCAGTACAAACACTCTGACATTGCTATCAAGAGTTGCAGTGAAGCACGAGACCTAGGTGTTGAATATAAGAGTCCATTTGATTTCCGGTCACATATAAATAGCAACGTTCGTAAGGTCTTTAGTAGAATTTTTTTATCTTTTGAAACGTACACTTCAATGATGAAAGGATCTTTTTAAGACTATGTGCAGTACGTATCAGGCTTATGTGCTCCCTCAACTGGAGTACTGCTGTCAGGTTTCGAGCCTTCATGGTAATAGAAAACTTCAAGGACATATCGAAAAGGTTCAACAAACGTTCACCTGAATTCTGATGTATAGAACACGTAACTTGAATGGTCATAGCCCTTTACCCAACTATGCGTCTAGATTGAGAATGTTTGGACTAAAAAGCCTTTTGTATAGGAGAGTGCAACATGATATAGTCCTTTGTTTTCAATCTTACGCATGGAAGTAAAGATCAAAACCAGCAAGTATTGGGTGTTTAGACCCACTTGCGGTCGGACAAGGTGTTGTGTAATTCACCACAAACCTCTTAAAAATAAGTGTTGGTTCAAAATTTAAAACTCGTTTTTCTATCGGACTGCGCGCTGGTTGCAAATGTTGCCCAATGATGTGCTGATGTCTCCGAGTCTCTCGATATGTAAAAGCAGACTGAGAACAATTAATATCCTTTCATTATTGAATATCCAAGATTTTTAGACTTTTTAAAGGATTTCAGCTTTTTTTACAGTCTCGATCGACGTGTCTTATGGCTATACCGTACTGTGGGATCAGTTTTCCTTGGCCAAAAATCTACAGTTTTTTCTCCTTCTGAGCTGCTGTCTTCTGCTGACTAGCCTACCCTATTTCTCTGTTACACTGCTTTTTTTTGGCAAAAAATGAGGAAAGTTGTCTTGGTTCCATTTCCTAATATTTCTGAGTATTTGATGAGAGCTACGATTCAGGTCGCGGCAATGTTGTGGACTCAATGTATCTAAGTTGCTCAGGGATGGCTGATTATTCTTAAGGCTGAACTTTCGAAGGCTTAGTACTCCAGATCTATTTATCATTACAGCTTGATAGTCATGATTATGTTCGTGTCTATTTTCTGACTTTTTTATTCAAGTTAAACTGCTCCCAACTCTCAACATGACAATGATTGTTTTCTCTGCCTTGAAGGAGTTAAGTTTTCTTCTCCATATGCTCTGAATTTCTTGGTGCCATCTCTTCGTGTTTTTGTTTGTAGGCACTGTGAGGAAGTGGTGATACTGTCGGTGAATGAGCGCGATGTGAGGTATCTGGGCTGGGTTTCTTAACCACTTATTGGCTTTCATGTTTCACTACGTTTTCCCATCAGGCACATTGCCGTGGTTCTAATACTGTAGGGGTCTGGAGCACCATCACTCCGAAATGGTTTATTTACTGCCAGGTCTTCATGTACCTCAGGATCACTATCATAATAATACTGCCAGTTTTTGACAGCTTGTTACAGGCAACAGGCAAAAGTGCTGCCTCTCATACACATACAACTGGCCTATGGATAGTCATCTTCGTAGGCACTATATAGCGCTCATTACGCAGTTGTTTTTCCTTTTTTTGAGGTGCATAATGACACCATAGTATACCATGGGCAAGCTCGTCTGATTTTCTGCAGTGATCGTGTTACTTGTGGGTTGGTTGTCTTACCCTTGTCTGGTTATTTTCTCCTTCGTAGATCGGTCTCTTCAAGCATAAGACCTACGATGTGTTCGGGGGAATGGGAAATGATTCCTGCTTGTTGACGACTTCGAGATTCTCTGCCATCCATCATGTCTGACAAAATCGCAGATATGTTTCAGCGAGGAGAAAGCATCAAACGTGGATTTGTCGCTCGTATTTGTTTTGAAACGTTTCTTATTGTTTGCGATGAAGGAAAAAATCTGTTTGGGATCTTTTATTCACTCCCTCTGACAGCGAAGGTATAATAGAATTTCTGCATAGATCGTAGCTTTTTTGATATTAGGTGAAAGATTGGTATCGAAGTGAGGAAATCTTAACACTAAAGCGAAATGAGGGCGAAAAACATAAATTTGCAATTTTTTCTTTCTTTAAAATGGTTCGCTCCGCCATCTATCCTCAGACGAACCTTTTTTGTTGTGCTGTACCCCGTTGGATTGTAAGTGAAGAGGAAGATGTCATAATTATTTTGAAGCAAAATAAGCAAAATTGGTAAGTGTAATGCAGCAAAATTTAGTGTTTTTGAACGAAAAACCTTAGAACTTTGATTTTTTATATTCTATGTTTAATTTTGTATTCTACGTTTCATAATTAAATTTTTATACTGCTTATATTATGCTATTTACATAGAGTTTAGCAAATTTCTATTTAAAGTTATGTTAGAAGTATGAACGTCATTGAAAGTTACAGTAGGGCGATAAGCTGACTTTAGCCTTCGCTTTACTAAAAATAACTCCGTTGTAATACAGTATTCGCTATCAGAAAGGATAACTCATATCATATCATACTGTAGTATAGTTCCTTATATTTCTTCCAGGAATAAAATACGAAGTGCACTCTTTTACAAGGACTACACACTGAGCTGCACTGAAAGAGAACCCATCTGTGCAGTTTCCTCTCGGCGATAGGCCGCCGTGATTGTGTTTGTTTCGCTTTTCTCGCTATGCCCTCCCCTCTCCGAACAGGAGAGATCCGCTGTTCGACGCAGCCTTTTAAGCATTCTCATGGTTGTCACACTCAAGGCAGTGATTTCTTTGAACCGCCTTCAGCAGATTATGCAGATGCCGCTCTTCACTCTTCACAACTCACTAGATGCTTTCCACTATGAAGAGTGTGGGTGAGGAGTAGTCCAGCCGGGTGATGCGTCTCTCGAGCACCCGATACCAGGTTCCTGGTTCGGATTTCCCGCCCCGGCCAACCAAGCCTTCTATACCTTCAGGGTCCATGATTTGGTTTCAGACTGTTCTCGAAAGGATAAAGCGCTGATGTCCATTGACTGGCCACCGCAAGTTATGTAGGCTAAATACGCATTCACAGCGCATCCATGACATCCGTAGAAGCAAAATGCGTGGCGTATCCGATTAAATTACTGATCAACGCCGTTTTCTACCTTTTTTGTTCTGTAAAGTGTATAGTACCACTGAAGACGCCCTTTTTAAATTCAACGACCGACTTCGCGTCTACCTTGGATGTAGCTTTTAAAACTGTGAATTGACCGTTCTGAAGCGACTACAGAGTAGACTTTGGATCTGACGCCGATTCGGATAATTCGGATCCGTAACTTTCTCAAACCCTGACTAAACGATTATGCGTGCAATGGGCTTTTTTGAAAAGCTCGGACCTTAGAGAGATTGAAATAGGGGTGATTTGCACCAGATCGAGCCTTTCGGGTAACTTTGATAACCGATTTTCATCAGAAATCTCGGAACCAATTCATCAAGCAGTGGGTATAAGTAGAGATACCGAAGGAATCGCACCCTCTTCTAGCAGTGGTTACCAGGTATGATTCATAGTGATAAAAGAAATCAAGGGTAAGGTAGGACTACCCTAGTAGAAGTGCAATAAATTGCTTGTGCAGTTGTAGGAAGCAATTTATTAGACGCTTAGGCCCATAGATAATCAGCTCGTCTGTTTTATTTTTGAGTCCCTTTTCTTGCTTTTTTAATTGCGCGCTGATTTTATCGCTCCGATTTTTTTAAAGACAACATATCCGAGTGGGGTGAGGGCGATTCCACACTCACACGACTGCCTTTGCTTTAATAAGGCTCCTTATGTCTACTTACTCAATATTAGCTAGCTGCTTTTTGATTCGTTGATCTATCACCGCTAGCACTTTCATTAAATGCATACAGAGTACAGGGTGAACCAAAATAACGTGGGCAAGATTTTTTCGTCGTAATTATAAAACAACCAACAATTCGAGAAAACGATAACTAAACTACAACAATACAAACATTACGGTACGTCATGTTCAAGTGGTTTCGTAGTGGCCTCCCTTGGAGCGGATGCAGAGGGCCAAACGTTGCATTTTTCGGCGATGGGCCGCAGGTCGTACCTGGGAACAGACTCTGTTCACGGATGAGAAGCAGTTCACCGTGGAGCAGGCGCACAATCGCCAAAATGGTAGGATGTGGTCTACAGAGGCTCCAACCACCTCTGCTATCGCCCAAAACCCACAATCTGTCATGATTTGGGGCGGAATCTGCGCCAGCGGCAAGACCCCTGGTTTTCGTGGATAAAGGAGTGAAAATCGACGAAGATGTGTACCAGCGAGACATTCTCGAGTCCGTAGTTCTTCCTTAGACCCACCAGCACTTCTTCGGTGATACCCATTGGGCGTTCCAATAGGACTCTGCACCCGCACATTGTGTGAAGAGTGCGCATTCGTGGTGCAAGGCCAATTTCTCCGACCTCGTCACGCCTTCGGAACGGCCGTCGTATTCTCCGGATTTGAATCCGATGGACTACAGTGTATGGGCATTTTAGAGGCTAGGGTCGGCGTCAAACGCCACAGTAGTCTTGAGTCACTGAAGGAATCCTTGCACCAGGAGTGGGAACGGTTGTCTCCTGATGACCTGCGGTCCATCGCCGAAAAATTCGCGAAACGTTTGGACCTCTGCATCTGCTTCAAGGGAGGTCATTTCGAAACCACTTCAACATGATGTGCCCTAATGTTTGCATTGTTGTAATTTAGTTGATGTTTTCTCGAATTGTTGGTTGTTTTATAATTATGACGAAAAAATCTTGTCCACGTTATTTTGTTTCCTGTATATGAATTAATTATTATTTTATAAGAAATTTTTTATTTATTTTTTGTAAAAAGTTTATTTTATTATTTTATAAGAAACGGAAAATTTGCAGACCCTCTCGAAACAGCTGATCTCACTGGAACGCTTTTTATGAATGGGGAAGGGGAGGGGGCGAAATCCTCGCGGGTGTGCGGATAAACCCACGACGATTGTCGAGTATTCTCTTCCCTCTGATATACCAATGGTGTGGCGGATAAGGTTTATCAAAAATGTTTCGCCGTGAAGATGTCTACCGCCTAACCCGCATACCCATAGGTATAAGCGTTGATGAATCCGGTGATGTCCTATCCGTTTGGGATACCTGATAGGAGATTTAAAGGTAAATCTGCTATTTGGATAATCCGAAAAATCCTTATTATTAGAGCTACTCTTACCTGAATCATTCCGAAATTTCGGGCTGTTTGAAGATGCCATTATTCGCATAATCCTTTCAACCGGTTTGAAAAAACTGATGTATGCCATTATTCCGAATCGGCGTCTAATCCAATGTCTACTACAGACCTCAATGAATGTAGGAAGCACCTTCTGACTTAGCCGCTACGTATCCGTTTTACTTCAGGCTGGAAGTATTCGCGTGCACAACACGCTCGTCAGCCCTAATGCATTTGCGATGAACCCTGCTTATCCTTTCTATACCGTCAACAAGAGCAGGGCAGCACTCCTGTGGTCATCGTCGAGAAGCGGCAGGTTGTACTGTTTGCCATTCACGTGGTATCCCTCCCTCTGAATGAAAGTGCTGATGGGAAAGCAAAGTCACATTGATTCGCAGTGTAAACACTGCTGCTTCAGTTGATGCCGATGCGAAATAACTTTGTTCGCCGTTCTTCGCTTTCCGATCATCCTTTGGCATCTGAGCTTTTGACATTAAATTCGTTTGTTTTTCTGTTTTTCCTCTTATTTTGCCGTTGACTTTTTATTGTAGAACTTGCGCACCATTTCCCGTCGTCGAGCGTTTTTTGCTGAAAACTCTGCGTGGCGAGAAATCCGTCGGGCTCATCGTGATCGAGCGTACTTTGAGTTGGGGAAAAACGAAAACTTTTTGTCATCAGCATCTGATGCGGTCTATTTTGATGTGGTCAATTTTGACTTCGCTAAAGCGTTTGATAAGGTTCCGTTTGCTGAACTGATTAAGAAATTAAAGATGGTCGGTATTCACTCTAGAATTATTGCATGGATTGAGAGTTTCCTTACCGAAAGAACTTTTCAGGTAAGGGTTGGCGGGACATATTCCTCACTACATCATGCATACAGCGGTGTTCCACAGGGAGGGGTCCTCTCACCAATACTTTTTCTTATTTACACATCTGACATTCCTGGCGAAATTTCTAAACTTAATGTTAGTTGCAAAATGTATGCCGATGACATCAAAATTTATAAAACCATACACTCGCTAGAGGACACAGAACGACTGCAAGCAGCTATAAATTTCATAGAAAAGTGGTCAAATGAGTGGGAGCTGCCTCTTGCTGTCGTCAAAACTCATTTACTGACCATCGGAAAATGTGCAGTTAATGCAGAGTACCATATTGAAGGGAAACGTCTGGAAAAGATTGAGGAAGTTCGAGACCTAGGCTATGTTGTAAATGAGAGGCTGGATTTTGAACATCATTGTAGTATGCTGGTCAGCAAAGCCTTAAATCGCGTTTACAACCTCTTTCGAATGTTGAAAACAAGGAATCCCAATGTCTTTATACGCGCTTATAAGATATACGTTCGGCCAATTCTGGCACCACCGTGTTCAACCCCTACAAGCAAAAAGACGTAAATTTGTTGGAAGGAGTGCAAAACAGCTTTACTCGAAAATTAATGATTAGATGTTATGGCACAAATTACCTTTCCATACTAAGCGGAGTGGACAGAGCTAGACTATTTGGACTGCCTACTTTAAAGGCGAGGAGAGTCAGAAATGATCTACTTATGATGCACAAAATTCTTACACGAAAGATACACATTGATCCTGATGAGTTCTTTGTGTTTGCTCCTGCTAGAACCAGAAGTGGGGGATTGAGACTCGCGGACTCGGTAGCGAAAAGCCAGATCAGGTCAAAATTCTTTTCACACAGGACCATAAGTGTGTTCTTTCCAATGCTAAAAGAAGGAGTTCTTGACATGTCTACGACAAAATTCAGATGCTATCTTAATCAACGGTTGAAGCGTGCACTCAAGTGAGACCGGCAGTTATGTTTCTTTCTCCTTGATTTCTCTTTAGTTTACTTTTGTGTCTATTACCTTAATGCTTGCTACCACTTCTTGACGTATAATCGCTATCCTATTTTGTAATTGCTCTGAATGTTCACCAGTTTTATTGTCTACACGTGGCTCGCCCACGTCCTCAAATAAATGAATAAATAAATAAAGCATCATATGCTCAAAATTCACTAATGAGCTCTTCTCCGTAAAGTTCAGCGTATTCAGCCGTAATTGGCTATTAACTACCCGTTTTTCTACAACTATCAGCTATAAAGGATAAAGGCTAAAGGAGGGCGTTACTCAATCCCTTTCGGGATGCGCCACGCATTCTATTTCCACGGGATGTCGTGGAGACGATTTGAATTCGTAGCTGGCCATACAATGACTTGCGGTGACCAGCCGATGAACAAGTCAGCGATCTATTCTTCCCAGACAAGTCTGGTACCAATTCACCGACCCCGAAGGGATGGAAGGCTTGGTTAGCCTGAGCGGGAAATTCGAACCAGGAACCTGCTATGGGGTCACGCGACAGCCGGCGCCTCTTCCGACTGCGCTCCACACGCCCCATCGGTTACCCAGTTCCCAAATTGCCTTCATTGTGAATATTTACATCCTTTTCTGAGCTTAATAGCTGTTGTCTCCTAAAATATCAGGTCGGATCAAAAGGTTTCGCTCTTCCAGACTTCAAATTTTAATTGATCGTAACTTCTTTTTAGATTCAAATCAGTTTTTTAAGCCTCAAATGGCTGGTATTGAGGTAGTAAGCTGTCAAAACGATGTTTTGTTGCGATCAAAACTTCTAGCGCCAGGCGGGACTCGAACCCGCACCTCCCTCTATATTATTAAGTATTGATCGCAACAAAACATCTTTTTAGATTAATTATTTTAATTTGTGTAAGGACCACTGGAAAACGTTTTCTGTTTGTAGATCATTGTATAATTAGGTTTCATCAGCTGTCGGACTACATTCCTTACACTCTCCTCCACATCATGACTTCTGTCTTCTGAATGCTTTTCATCCTTAAAAAAATAATGCTTTTAAACATGAGTATGACATGAGTATGGATTAAAAAATGCAATTTTCAAATCGAAATCCTTTTTGAACTAAAGGAGGTGCCGTTTCGGAACTGCCGCTTGGGTGAGCCGAAACTCCAGAACGTGATAAATTTTAGCGCAATGAGTGTAGGTGGGTGCACGATTGTGACGACGATTTATCTTCATTTTTTATCTTCCTGTAGTTTTATGTTCCAACAGAATTCTAGAACTGGCATGGACTACGCCAAGGAAAGCACAACACGTTTTTCTACCATGAGATGTTCATTATAGAAAGCCACGCCTTGGTGGGAATCTATACCAAAAAAGGTCCTTAGAAAGTGAACTAGTATCTTCCCAATGGTTCTCTAAGGTGCCACTTTCCATATTTTTTGCCATCCGTTGGTGTTGTTAGCCATGAATCGTTATTTAAGAGTCTTACCAACTGTTTTGAGAAAAATCGCTTCTTTTCCCTCAAAGGGAAGAACCATAGAAGGCCACTGGAACCCTCTTTTCCCCAGATTGTGGACCGCAAGGTAGATGAAATTCTTTCTTTTTCTTATGCAGGTAGGCGAGCCTTCTTTGATATCGCTAATCCTGTGCTAAATTGGAGAGGAATCATTTGCGCCTAACCTCTGTTTATTCCTTTAAACGAGGTTCCATTTTAAGAAATTCTTTCCTGATTTCGAAGTCTTATTTCTCAGTTTGAAGGTCTTCATGATAGTGCTTTACTGCCGAGCTTTCAGACATACCTTTTTCCTAAATTTCGATTTAATTTTATTCTGGAATTTGCGAGGTTTAGGCCGTGAAGCTATATGACACGAAAATCAAACTTTCAGTTCTCATACTGAGCGTCTTGACTTCTTCGGTTTTCGAAAATACCGTATAGCTATTAGAGTAGTGAGAAAGTCTTGATATAATTTTTGGGAAAATTCTCCACTCTCCATTATTTATCGGTACACATGATCTTACACATACATAGTGGTTCTAGATTATTCTCGACGCTTCTACGTGATAGGTATGTAGAGCAATACAGCTTTCCATAACTTTAATCACGACTGTCAACTCCACATGAGCATCACGGGTTCACACAAAGTTGTGGACATTTTAACGATTTTTAACAGCAATTTTTCGTTAGATTTCTTGTGAATGGTTGAATTTTGTATAAAAATACGATTAGCTGCAAACTAGTATTTCAAATGGAAAAAATGAAGAAAAAAAAAACGTTTTATGTCCCAACTTCAACAGATCGTTGGACTGTAGCTACTTCAACACAGCGTAACTTACTACAATGTACCGCAAAGCATTCAGTGCAAACAAAGAGTGAACAGCAAATAAACTAGCTTTCAGCTACTAATCATCTTCTGAATTCAGAAGACGTTGGACGACATCTGCCGTACGTCTTCTGAACCCCTACGCTCTGCACTTGATCCTCATCCATACCCTGACGCATTTCCGCCTGAATATATCGTAAACTTGGCTGATCCGCCGCCGAGGACATAGTTCGCCAGCAATCTCCCATGGTTAAGCTGAAAGAAAATTCGGATGGCATACGCCGCACCGTCGTAGGCATCTCTTGACTTCAGTCCTCGTGACGGACACTTGACATTAGCCGACTATATATAGTAGGATGTAGAAGAAGAACAAGTACGGACAGGACATCATATCAGACAGACCCCCGAGCTCCTCCAGTCCCCTAAAAATACGTTTGATGAAAGCTCTTAAGGGCTTCTAATTCCGTGCTGATTAGCTAAGAATGAGCTTTGTGAGCGTCGCCAGCTCCATCTCTTCAGCGCATGCTTCACTTCGTGCCTCATATCCATCCATTTCGTGTCGCCGTTGTTGTGCATCCCTGCCACCGCATCTCAGTTCTCAGCGTGTTTTCACTTGCAGACGTTCCCGAGATGCAAAGTCCAATGTGATGCTCGCGATCAGTCTCCTGTTCATCGCCGACCTCTTCAATATGGTAGCCGGCAAGCGGAATCAGATCGGACACATTCCGATGAAAGGTGCGCGCTGCATTTTACTTTGAAGAATGCTTCTTGTCTGCAATCCTTTCTGAATTATTGATCACATCCACATTCTGTGGGCTTCGCTCGGCTTCATAAATGCCCTTTTCTGCAAATGGGAGAGGAGACGTAAGCAGCAAGAACACCTAGTTATCTGATGGGCCCGTCTGCCTGTAAGTGTGCATCTCCCAGAGCTAGTTGTAATAAAATATGTAGCTACTAGTCAATTGAGTTTCCTGAGCTTTGCATTAGGATAGCGTAAACCAAGGTGAAGACTGAAAGGTCATGGCCACGGGGAAACGTTCGCTACTGTCCGGGCTTTCGTTGCGTTCTCATCGAGAAATGGCTTCACCACATTAATGCAATTACCTAATGTTCACGGGCATGTGTAGCGCAGTCGGAGGAGGTGCTGGCTGTCGCGTACACCTGGTACCAGGTTCCTGGTTCGGGTTTCCCGCCCTGGCCAACCAAGCATTCCATCCCTCCAGGTTTGGTGAATTGGTACCGGAGTTATCTGGGAAGGCAAAATGCATGGCGCGATCGTTTTCTAATTCATTAAATCTTGCTGCTTTTTACATCTTATAATAAGTTTTGAACCAATATTTTCCTTCAAAGTGAAAATTTTGTAAAATTTCAAAGACTTCACCTATTAGGGCAAGTGAATTTAGAAAATTTTGAAGAAAGTCGTACTAAATTTTCTTTTGACGAAAAATTATTTAAACCCTCTCGGAGATTCTCTAGCTAAACCTGGTTTTGACTTCGAAGAGTTTCGATTTCAAAAGCGTCAAGCTTGCTTGGAAAGTATCCAATTTATCTCAAGTACTGCCCCACTTGACATGGTAATGGTACCTATTTTATCGTTAGTGTTTCACTCCTGTTGTGTTACACGCCTTTCTTCTCCTCCCTACCTCGACCTCTTGTAGAGTAAAAGGTCATCGCTCATCCTTCAATTGTTGTTGTTTGGGCCCTTTGCTTCACAAGTACCGTAGTTTGTTTAGAGAAGACCCATTTTCATCCACAATTTTCAGGAAATCTCTGGCGAGCGAAGCAGAGTTCGGAGATCAGTCCGAACGTGAGCATCGAGTTCGAGCACTTCGCTCGACACTGCAAGACGACGACGTCAGACGACACCGGCATCACCTATCACTACTCGCCCAACGGCAGTGTGTACGAGCTGGCCGATGTGAGTACCCTTCTCCTAGTTGACGGCAAACAGTTCAGCAAAAATAGCGTTAAATTTTCGCCAAAAAATCAATTTTGAAACGCCATCTACTGGTAGGTGGTAAACCTTGCACGGTGCATCAATATTACCCATCAATATTACCACACCACACGACGTTTAAGCTGTTTTTTTTTAATAATAAATGCACCTGTCACCTGTAGTCCCATTGATCGTCGAGTTGCTCGAGCGAGCGCCAGTAACGTCTTCATTCGACCCTGTCGCGTGCCAAACTGCTCCAATGGATCATCCTTGCTTTAGGGGCACGAAGGTCTTTATATCATTCGTTTCTTGAAAACTAACTTTATTTTTGCTTTATTTATTTTTAACCTGACCTTTTATCGTTAATTTTGTTTCTCTTTATGTTTATTTATTTTATTTTTGTTTTCCTTTCGCTTAATACTATTTTATTTATTATTTAATTATTTGTTTCCATAGCAGACTTATTTGTCAGTTCAAACATATGCCAGTGAAAGAAATCCGACCCTGATTCAATCACCATGAATTACAACGATCTAAAATGACAAAAAGGATAAACGACGGTGTTACCCAATCTCTTTGATGCGCCATACATTCAACTTCTACGGGATGTCGTATAGCCGACTTGGGTGCGTACTTGACCATACAATGACTTGTGGCGGCCACCCGATGAACGAGTCAGGGTTTTATCCATCTCAGACAAGCCTGGTGCTAATTCACTGACCTCGAAGGACTGACAAGGGAGGTCAAACTTCCCGTGGCAATTCTAAAAGTGACCTATTGAAGGTTGTAGGGGACTGTGTGAGAAGCACCGTAGTGGTTTTCAAATTTCCTGCGGACATCTGGGTAGGTCAAAATTTGCAAAAAACCATTTCACTTCAGCGCGGGCCGATAAAGCAAAGCCGACGCCTGGAACTGCCATGCTGTGGTTAGAACCTAACCTGCAAAAGGTTTGTGGCTGGAACAATAGTGGAATTACAGCGATTTCACAATTTGCTTGTTAGCCGTACAGTGACCGAAGTGGAACATTCGGTCACTGCCGCTCACCAACAACGCCGCAGCGACCGGATGGCCGAGGGGCTATGGGGGCGGGCTTGCGGGAAAAGCGTCGGGGTTCGAATCCGGAGGTGCTGCTCATGAATTGCTGGTCTTGCTTCATCAATTTTTGTCGATATAAAGTGTATCTTAACCGCGGTAGTGTACCATACTGACATTACAATTTTATTTTAACCTCGATATAAACACAAAAATAAACACCCAAAGCAACAGCGTTTATAATACCTAATTCGATTGGCCATTGAGGAGAAGCAGGCGACTTTTCTTTGCCTACGATTTAGATAGCTTCAGAACTCCAAAAATCGAGGGAAACATATTATTTTATTTTTATTTATTATTTTAATTTTAATTTTAATTAATTAATTAACTATATTTATGTTTGATTTTTTTCGAACTCTTTTCGACCTCTGGACAGAAAGTATAACAGTACCAATCTGTCATCTTCATCCTCAACCAACCATATTGCAAGTGATCACGGCCGTCACATACAGCATTCTCCTCACAAGGAGACGTAATATCACCCACGTCATCGTCATCGTTCAGCGAACATCCTGCACTTCGTTCAAATCAAGCTAACATCACGAACGAGAGAACAGGCGACTTTTCTTCGCAGTTCCTCGGTACCATTCAAGGGCCTGTCCCAACCACAAAATAGCTAATATTCTTTATCTTGACCGTCTTCGTTAGGCATTGGGTCTGTTAGCACTAATTCATGACTCCAAAAGTCGAAGAGAGATTAAAAAATTGGGCAACAAAGATTTATCTTTATTTTTCATTATTTATTTATTTATTTATATTTATTACGTATTAATTACAAAATATTGATTTATATTTATATTTTCAATTAATTAATTAATTAATGTATTTATATTTGATCGATTGTTGTGATCGTCCTTCGACACACTATACGACACCCCCACCCCCTCGACTCAATATCAATTGTATAATAGAATGTATTCTCCGTGCCGAGTTATTGGTTGTCTTGCTAACTGCCTTCCTACCGACTACTCTGCCCCTATTTGTAGGGAGACCGCCATAGCAGATGCGTTTCGGGGCATACTTCAAAATGCTTTGTATGGGGTATATTGATTGTGCTGATGAGGATGACACACTCCAGTTAGCTTTTTTTGTTTGATGTTTATTGCAATGACGTTCTCTCGTTCGTGATGTTAGCTTGACTTGAACGAAGCGCAGGATGCAGACTGGTAGCCGGACGATGACAATGACGTGGGTGGTATTACGTCTCCTTGTAACAGTGAGGAGGATGCTGAATGCTGGTTGGTTGAGGATGACGGCCGTTTGTGACTTGCAATATGGTTGGTTGAGGATGAAGAAGACAGATTGGTACTGTTATACTTTCTCTCCAGAGGTCGAAGAGGAGTCGAAAAAAAATCAAACATAAATATAGTTAATTAATTAACTAAAATAAAAATAATAAAAATCATAAATAAAAATAAAATAACAATTTTTCCTTGATCTTTGGAGATCTGAAGCTATCTAAATCGTAGGCAAAAAAAAGTCGCCTGCTCCTCAATGGCCAATCGAATTATGTATTATGGACGCTGTTGCTTTGAGTGTTTATATCATATCATAAAGGTTAAAATAAAGTTATAATATCAGTACGGTACACTACCGCGGTTAAGATACACTTTATATCGACAAAAATGGATGGAGCAAGACCACCAATGCAGGTGCAGAACCTCCGGATCCGAACCCCCGACACTTTCCCCGCAAGCTGCCCACCACAGCCACTCAGCCATCCGGTCGCTACGGCGTCGGTGGTGAGCAGCGCACCTCAATGTTCCACTTCGGTCACTGTTCTGTTCTTTTTGCAAATTTTGACCTACCCAGATGTCCGCAGGAAATTTGAGAACCACTACGGTGCTTCTCACACAGTCCCCTACAACCTTCAATAGGTCACTTTTAGAATTGCCACGGAAAGTTCATTGACCTCTCTTGTGAGAGGCATGGTTGACCTGGGTGGGAAATCCGAACAGGGACCTGGTATCGGGTGCACGCGGCAGCCGGCGAATCCTCCGACTGCACTATTACGAAACAGAAAACTATCTATAGGATAGTATGGTGAACAAACATTGTAGCTTTCCGTCCTGGTCTCCTTCCAGCAGTGGAAGACCGAGTGGTGACTATAGAAGCCCATAATCACCGGGTGGTCCTGACGTGTTATGGTTGTTTTGCTGGCTCTCAAATGAAGAATAGCCTTCGGGCTCTTTGGCATAGGATGCCGCCAGGACCAATATGTCACTTACATTAGATTGTTGGTCATGTCAGTGCTTGAAGGCTTGAACTGATTGCGGTCTGCAAAAAGTGAAGAAAACAAGGGAGCATCCACGTTAGTTCGTCATCGCAGAATGTGCTTTGCTAAACGTCTTAAGGACAAGGATATGGCGCCGCGTTACCCCTTTGGGATGCGCCACGCATTCTACTTCTACGGGATGTCGTGGAGACGGTTTGAACCCCCGATTGTGCTACGCCACCGCCCACTTAAACGCCTACTCCAAAGGACGTACTATAGAGAAACATTAGCTGGACTGATTCTATGAACGCATGGGTATTTGTCGCGTAGCTGAGCAGCATTGGTAGGTGGGAATCCCTAACCCAATCAGACCGCATTGAATGGGGATGCCATTCGGAGAGAGCATGTACATTTGGTACGGTGATGGACCGGCAAGCCATGATCTGTTTGGTTATCATTGGCTGGCGCACTCCCATCTACCAATGCTGCACAGCGGAAAGATATTGGCTAACGTCCAGCTCTCTTCTTTATTCTGTACATGCATGCAAGTCTTCTGTCAAATGCATCAGCTGGACATATCGGGTGCAGTGCAAACGTATGGTCTTACGACGCCACGAACAAGCAAAATGATTGGCGCAGACCAATGGCTTAAATCTCAAAATCTAGCGCATGTCTATAGCAGGAATCCATCATTTTCCTTCTTCTTTCGGAGAGTTTCTATTGAAGTCTTCAAAACGAAATCGTTGAGCACAGCCACGTATAAGTTATGGCTGCAGAAGGATACCTAGGCTTACTCCGCTTAGGCTAAAGCTATCACCTAAGCTCAAGGCATAAATTTGACCCCATACCATACGAAATTTTACTGTACCATTAGGCTTCTATTTTTGCCAAGTGCATTGCCTAAGTTAGATTTGTCGGTGGTTCAGAATATGTCCTTCGGTGCACACATACACCATTTGTTTCACACAGTTTACCTCAAACTTGGGTAATTAAACAAAACTTTAATGTACAAATGCAGTACACATTAGAGCGTCCCAAAAACATCCTATAAGGAATGAAGAATAGAAAAATGGAACATGAGAAGAGCGCCATGTGAATCTTCCCATATGACTCGTTTATAGAGAGTTTTTTGTTTGCATAGCTGCACAATCTGATAAATCTCTAAGCGAAATTCTCACAACATCCCACGAAATCGTCCTATGATCGCGATAAAGTCGCGATGCTACCTATTTTTTACTTTTTTTACTGTTTTTCACTAGAATTTTTCTCTATTGAATTTTCTCTGTCTCTTTTTGTCTACATGGAAATAGTTTCTCTATAGGGCATTGATAGAGCATAAGTGTGGCCTTACAAGCTCAGCGTACGATAGGCCATGCATTCAATTAATGTATGAAGTAGAAGTGGTTTAAATTAATGAAGCACCCAGTAATGTGTTGCATGAAGACCTATTTATATGTATTACTAATTTCTTATTTGCAATACGGTATTCAGGGGCGGCGAGGTAGCACAGTCAGAGGAGGCGCCGACTGTCCCGTGCACTCCGATTCAAGGTTCTTGGTTCAGGTTTCCCTCTAGACTTTCGAGATCGAGGTCTTCCATATCTCTGGGGTTGGTGAATTGGTACCGAACTTGTTCATGAAGCGCTAAGCACTGACTTATTCATCTGCTGGCCACCTAAGGCATTGTGAAGGCCAAACACCCATTTCAATTACCTCCACGACATCCCGCAGAAGTCGTGGCGCATCGCACAAAGAGATTGACTGACGCAAGATAACTGATGCACAGCTAACCTGTTAATCTCTTAAAGAAGTGACTACGAAAGAGTCCACGAATTTAGTTGCCAACGAATGAGGTTTTGATTTCATTTTCAATATCTTCCTCCACTTCAAATGAGACCAAACCTCATTACCTTCGAAAATTCCACCTCAGTTATTTTAGCAAAAATGTCCGAGAGAGCAGTGAAGTGGGATGCAATGCAATGAAATGCAAAAATGAAATGTTTTATCCTTCCTAGCCGAGTCTAGTAGCGAATAACCGACCTTGGACGCAGAAGAGGCTTCTCTGACCCTGGCGGAATTCGAACCAAGAACATCGATTCGAATCACATGATAGTCGACGCCTTTTTCGACTGGGCTACCACATGTCCGTAGTTTCAACATACACTAAAACGTGTTACTACCCCTTTTTGAAC
This sequence comes from Heligmosomoides polygyrus polygyrus, assembly GCA_947396885.1. NCBI lineage: Eukaryota > Metazoa > Nematoda > Chromadorea > Rhabditida > Heligmosomidae > Heligmosomoides > Heligmosomoides polygyrus. Next base: position 14,362,848 of record OX377204.1, read on the forward strand.
GAAGAAAGCCGGATTTAGAATTTCAGTTATGAGTGCCGAGCATCTTTTGTTAATTCGCTAAAGCGTGTGAGAATTTGCTATCGGGCTGTAGTGTCAAATTTTGGAGAAACCCTGTGGCGGACATAAGTTAGACTCTAAATGTTAGTGGAGGGGTTCCTTCCCTAAACGCTGTTTGGCAGCGCTTTGTGATCGATTGCTGTTGTCTTGTTCCCCAACGCTGACTCCGATCGGCAAACAAAAACAACATTCGAATGAGCTCAACTGCGTGCTGAATCTTTGCCCTAGGGGGAACCGGTGGCAAATCTTCGGCAGCGTAGTAAAGGAAGAGTTCAAGGGCACAGATGGACGAGACGCCGGCTCTTGCATGCATCCCGAATCAATTCGCGGCTCGTCCAGCGGTTCCCGCCCAGGCCAACCAGGCCTTCCAGGGTTGGCGAATCGGTACCTGACTTGTCTCGGAGAGACTGATTCTGACTGACTGATTATTTTACTGATTTGTCCACCTGCCGATCTATTCAAACCTATTTTGGTCTAGGACGTATGGCAGCGCAGTCGGATAAGGTCCTAACTGCGCATACATCCCAACTCGAGGTTCTTATTTCGGGTCCCGTCCAAGCCATCCAAGCCTTCCATCCCTCCAGTGTTGGTGACTTGTCTAGGAAGAGGAAACACTGAATTGTAATCCTCCGTGACATGTCTGTATGCCAAGCTCGTGTAGAGCAGAACAGTTATACAGCTCCAAAGATTCACAAGGACGATCGAGAGTCGGTTATGACGACTGGCGAGCTTGTCTTGCAACTGACCACCCATCGCAAGTCATTCTACAGAGCAAATAGAGAATGACTTTAAATCGCCTCCACAATTTAGCGCAGAAGTAGAATGTGTGGCGCATTCTGAAGAGGGTTTAATTATCGCGTCCTTTATTACCTTTACTCTTTTGCCAATGATTTCGGTATTAACTCTTTGTTCAATACTTGAGGAAAACTAAGCAATCGAAAAATCAGGCAGATAAGCCAATCAACCCTTCGTATCTATCCTAGTGGGAGGGAGCACGTAGTATTTTTACTCACCATTTTTTCCCTTGAACTTGTCCAAGGGCCCCACTTGCTGCCTCATCATATTGAAGCCTCTTGGGCCCAACCTTCGCTCTGTTGGAAGATATTCGTAGGTTCTTGCCAACATGGATAGGGTGACCTGAACCAGATTGGACCCATGTCGCGGATATGGACAGCATTGGAGAAGTGGGAACGTGCCAGCCAATTATGACCAAATCACAGCCCAACGAAGCGCCGACTGTCTCTGACTTGAATTTTCACTCGATTCGACCTGATTGGCTGGCGCTTTCTCACCTCCCAATGCTGCCCGTATTCGAGACCATGACCGTCTTCATGGACTGTTAGCTCCCACCATTTCCCACAGCACATAACAGCAGACCAGTGGACCTCTGGAGCAACAGCTCATCGATGGAGCGCGTTTTTCGCTTACGATTGTTTTTCACCTTCTTATTTATCACGATGACCATCATCAATATGAGATGAGATATAGCCGAGATTAGCTCACTAGCACGAAATCTTGTTTACCGGCGAAGTAGGGGGTGGGGGCGGTGGGGGGCGTTGGGGGGGGGGGGTGGACGGAATCCTAGCACCCTTGTTTTTTCAGTAAAAAAGTGTAAATGTTGTTACAAGCACCACCAGCAACCTCGCAAAATTAGAGTAGATGTTCGGCTTGCAATGATGAGAGACGGCTGACGG
>OX377204.1:14364798-14498282 GCA_947396885.1 Heligmosomoides polygyrus polygyrus
AGGTGGTTGCCGAAAGGGACCCATCATCACGTCTTGCAAGAGTTTGATACTGTATCTGGTGCAAATTAGTTAATTTTTAAAAAGTATTCATAGACGCCTCGTCTCCTTGCAGACATCAGCTCGCTGAATTCATTCTTAATTAATTACTGGTAGAATTCTTCTCCAAAGTGTTCAATAACAGCGTCTGTTGTTTTGCGCTTATACGTCTGCGATAACAATTACTGGTCAGTGCATGTCGGTTTCGATTCGACGATCACTGAACATTTACTCTGTGGGCTTCCACGTCTTTGCACAACACGTCAAAGATACCATATATTTGTAAGGGATCTTCACGTCAAACTGGACAGTTTTTAAATGAAATTGGACACTCTTTTAGACAAGGTTTATGCTTTTTGAAGTCAAATCGAATATCTTCCAAATCAAAGCGAGCTTTTTTTCGCATAAAAATAAGATGCAAATTTGTCGGCTAGAATAATTTGCTGTTCAAGGAAAATTTAGTTGGACTTCTTAAGAATTTTTTTAACTCACTAAGGCCTCAACAAGGGAGCGCACTATTTGAAATTTTATAAGATTTTTACATTTAGTTGAAATTGATGAACCAAATTTTGTTTTAAAGCGCATAAAGGCAGAAATCATCAAGTGGGATCACGCCATTCGGCTAGATCGTCGCGATTTTTATTTAATTGATAGCAAAAATTTTGTTTACGTGAAGTAACACAGATGTAAACAGTGCAGCAATAACGGTTATAAAATCGTGTATCCTCAAATCGCTGTTTTGGATGTGAAGGTGAAACAACAACTATATGTTGTTAAAAGTTGTAGTTTTAAGAAATTTTAAATAGACAATAAAAATAAAAATATATAGAGGAAGTCGAAAAAAAATCAAAATATAAAAACAAATAAATAATAAAATAAATAAAATCATTAAATTAAAATTAAAACATTAAAATTTAAAATTCAAAAAGTCTGAAATTATAACACCTTTCTTCACTGATGAGCCACCGAGGAGGTGTTATAATGAAAAAGGTTCATCTAAAGGAAAATGGCGAAACGAACTTTAGGAGTTTATTTTTACTGTTATTTCTCCAAAATATTATAATAAATTTACTCGAAAGACGTGTGGTAGCGATGTCGTAGGAGGCGTCATTTGTCTAGCACACGGCAAATCGAGGCTCTTGGTTCGAATTCCCGCCCAAGCTTGCAAAGCCTTCCATTCCTTAGTGGTTAGACAGGTTAGTGGTCACTCAGACCAGTGTCAGACTTGCATGCGAAAGGTAAACACTGACATTGTTCATTGGCTAGGTACCGCAAGTCATTCTGGACGCAGTCAATTTGCATTCACGACATCCAGTAGAAAATGAATACGTGGCGTATTCCAAACCGCGTCTTGTTAAAAACGCGCTTAATGATTTTTCCGTTTCTGCTTTTAGTGAGAAACAACACGCGAAATTCCACGTTTTTAGGAGGACCAAACGATATGTGCATACTCGTTGGAACGGTCGGTGACAAGCGAAATCACAGCACCGAATATAGCTGTAGGTTATGATGCATCTTAGCTGAACTTTGCTTTGCTACAGCTAATAATTCGATTTATTTTCTCCTTTTTTGTTTATGCTGTTATTATAAAGAAAATTTCAGAATTTCACCTTATACTTTGCATGCGATGACACCTGTTGTGCTATGGAATGCTGTCAGCGGGACATCGAAATGACCATAATGTACGTCTCATTTTTCATTTCGACTTTTTAATCTTTAGGCAGGTGAATATTGAAGCTGCAAACTTTTGATTTCGCACACAAAAGCATAACTTAGTGATGAAGCTTAGAGCTAAATTTTCTAAGCTCAACTTAATTTTCAGTGTCTGTTCTTTTAAAATTAACATGCACATAGTGTTGCACCATTTTGGCTTTGAGCTGGAAACCTTTTAAAATAACTGAGCAGATTTTATTTTCAATTGCACACTCTCTAACTCAAAGTTTAAAGTCTTGAGAGAGTTAACACAGGTCTCTAATTTTTCTAAAAAGCTTATCAATCCATAAAGTATCCAGCTTATCAATCAAGCGTTCCAAGAAGGATCAACTTGCTTGTATGGACTTTGAAGGAAAGTATCTTAGCAGTAGGCCGGAATGGCCCAAGTGTTGTATATGAGCAGAATTGCCTGTCTCTAAGAAACAACAAAATGCAATTATCTCTACCCCAATACAACTTTTCGAAGAGTTAGGGACGGAATTTGGCCCGTTGGCGGCGTTAGGGCCTCTACAGAGTCTCGCGGCAGCACCGTAAGAACTCGTCCAAATCGCTCCCGCCGTAGTGGGACCCGCGCTGCCACTGTGGTGGAGGCCGCGGCGCAGACGAGTTGTCGCGGAGCCGCCGCACGCAAGGGCCCTCGAGGGCTGCCGCAGTTCACGGCGGCTCTCACCCGCAGCGCCAGGAGCTGCGGGTGAGACCCGCCGGAGGGTGTGACCGGATGGGAAGCTTGGAGGGAGGGGGTTTTCTTTTGTTTCTGACCGCTGGAAGCTCGGGTGGAGGGGGGTTTGTTTTGGAAGCTTTAAGGGAAGGGGTTTTCTTTTGTTTGCGGTCGTAATAAAGACAATTTAACGCGAAAAATATAAAATTACACATTTTTCTTCCAAAATGCTTCGTTTCGCCATGTATGTATCTTTAGACGAACCTTTTTTGTTATAACACTTTCCCGGTGTTATAAGAAAATCCAATGCCGCCGAAATCCATTCTGTTTTATTTTATCGTTCCTCCCGGCAAAAGTACGCAGTATTGCGTCGCGGGGCCGCACCACCCACCGTTGTCATGGCGGGCCCGCGGCACCCGCAAGACTCTGCTGCTGGCCCTACCCCTATGTCTGCAGGCGGAGGGTGGGCTCAAGTTCGTTGGAAACAGCGATGACGAGCGAGCGATGGTGGCGCTATTGGTAGAGGGGCGGCGTAATCCCCATAGTCGCTGTTTCCGGCCAACTTGAGCTCGCCCTCCCCGTGCAGGCATAGGGCTAACGCCGCCAACGGCCCAACTTATGTCGTCCCTATCTCTGCGCGGAGTTGTATTCGTATCGAGATATTTGCATTTTGTTGTTTCCCAGAGAGAGACCATTCTGCCCGTATACAACACTTGAGCACTTCCGACCTACTGTTGAGATAGTCTCCTGGTTAGAAGTGCTATGCTTTTAAATACAGATACCTCTGGATAAATACTTTTATTCAGTGCTACAAAGAAACGCTGGTGCGTTGCCCATTTGCACTACGTTTTGAATATTTTTGATAAATAATTTGAGTAAAAATAACTACATGATTGCTGCTTTGTTGTGCTTTGAAACGAAATTAGATTTGCTGTTACAGGATGTTTTGTTGCGATCAAAACTCTTGCGCCAGGCGGGACTCGAACCCGCATCTTCTGCTTTTATTTTAAATTAGATTTATTATTTTTTCCTAAGAAATAAAAATTTCATTCAACTGTTTAATGTTATTCATTCGTAGCATTAACTAAACAATTTCCAACAAAGTCATACTAATTTGTCCTTGAACAGAAAATTATCTAACCATGTTGGAGAGTCTGCAGTTTAATTTGTAAAAAGGTCGTCTTGATTTGGAAGAGTTCTTTTTAGCTGTCTAGAATAGTGTCCAATTTGATTTGAAAAGTGTTTAATTCGGCGTGAAAATGGTATATAATCTTTCATCAGGCAACAACAGTACTAGCCTAAATTAATTCAAGAATGTGATATTAAAAGTACTTTATTATTTTACATTTAATTCAAATCAATTGTCTAATTATTCTTCAATTTCTTCCTCACTACCCATCGTCAGCCCAAGTTTGTTCTGTGTTCCAGAGGTGTCACGTTGATCGGAATCTCCGTGTGCATCCTCGGATTCTACGTGTCCGTCTACTTTGGCGGGCTGATCTGTGCGTGGAAGAACGGCGCTCTCGGCCGACGGCACACCGTCAGCGCACGATCGCCTTCACATCAAAAGGAGACTTCTGTGATACTTAAAAATGGAACTTTTGACTCTTGCTAGCATAGACGAGACAGAGTGAGTACCGCAATAAGAGCCTTCTATCTTTTTCGCAGCTTTACGACGCTGGACGTTTTGCAGCGCAAGAGAATGAATAACGACTTTCAGGTCTTTATTTGATCAGTACCTTCGCTTCACCTCATGCGCTTCAGTTATGAAGCACCACGAGCTTATCTACAGCTGGTCAAATGCTCTGATGTCTATTCGACGGCTCTCAGATTTGTTCGCTAGACTTTTAGAAGCAGACTGCTTCATCTTACTGTTGGACTTATGTCGTCTCTAATTTGCCTTTCGCACTGTTATATCCCTAGCGACGATGTGACTGCTCACATCAGATGACATCGCGCTAGCATGTATTCTTCCGGTCTGGTGTCTGGCTCTTTCAAATCGTCCACTAAAGAAAACCTACAGATGACGTTTGGAGGTATTCATCTTAAACCGATGCCAGACCCGAAATCACTGACGTATATGGGTCCTTGTTTATTAAGCCACAGTTTGTTGTTTGTAACTCAAACTCTTAATGGTTATTTTGTGATGTGTCTTCAACGGTTTCATATGCATAAAGAGTCTATTACATGTCTGTCTTCTTTTACCGGCTGCTTGCCGTCACTCCTTGTATAAAGAGCTTTGTACGAATAATCGAGGCTGTCTGGCTGAGAAAGGAAATATTAGGGGGGGGGGGGGGGTAAAAGAAGGTAAAGTGAGACAAATCAACAAATTTCTTGACCTCCTTATAACTCACTTACAACTCAACGGTGTTGAGGAATGTATTCGCCATTAAGGTTAATGACTTGCTGCCATTTCTCAACCAACTTCCTGATCCCATCCTTCCAGAAATGCTTAAGCTTGGTTTTCATCCACTGCTCGATAGTTTCAAGGTCTATTTTGGTCCTTGTGTCCATTCCGACCATGAAGTCCTATGGTCTCAAGAAGTAGTGATAGTTGCATGGAGAGATGCCCGTCGAATACGGTGGGTGAGGCATGTGAACGTAGCCCAGCTGAGCAAGCTTATCCGTTGTCACCTTTGCCCAACGTGGTGCGGCGTTGTCGAAAAGGAGCACCTTCTTGAAGCGCTGCTACCGAATAAGTGCGAGCCGCCGCTCCATCTCTTTTATTTCGTCCACCATGTCCTTGAAGTCCATCGTCGTGCTCTTGGAAAACAGCTTCCACTGTACCGCTCCTTAGGAGCAGACCCAAAGTTCCGAAGCTGCTCCTCGCCGTGAATATCTGGTATTGATTTGACGGCCTGGAGGTAACCGAACAAAGTAATCCAATTTTAATTGTAGAGCAAAAGTCAGCGTCCTTTTGCTTAGCTGCTTCTTTTAGTTATTTCATGTTATAGATAAAATTCTGTCAGTTTTCATGGTCCTTATTCAAAAACAGCAAATCGTATTGGTGGGCAGGTTTTTGCATATTCTAAAATCCGTTCCATACACATACTTCATGTTATGTGATAGTTGTTTAAAACTATAGACATATGTCGCAAATGTGGGCAGCATTGGAATGTTAGAACGCGCCAGAGAGTTTCTCCACTTCGAGTAGGCGTACCATCCAGAGGAGACGTGTATCGGTACCGCGATATCTTCGGTCGGTGCCCTGGTTGGTTTTGATTGACTTGGGTGTTCCCATTCAATTCAATTTATTACGACCATGAAAGACAGTCGTGAGAAATACAACATAGCATCAACCAAACTTAAACATCATTGTGAAACATAACGAGAAAGGATAAAAGTGTAACTGTAACTCAGTAATTTGAAACAGTAATCTCATTAATACTGTAGGAGAGCATGTTTTTGCGACTCGTTTGAAAGATAGAAAAGACTTAGGAGTAGGGCTGATGTTGCTCTTCAGTGCCAGATACGTTTATCCGGCCCTTACTGTGAATGAATGCTTCCTGGTCTCAAGTCATGGCTTTGGATACCATATTTTATAGGGTGTTCCTCTAGTCTTTCAGGGATTGAATTTGTAAAATGCCGATTAGTTTATACCAATTTGTCCAGAGAGTATTTTGAAAACAGAGCAAGCATCAATCCATTTCCTTCGGGAGAACAGCGAGTGGACTCCAAAGAATTTGTTTCGAATCGCTGCTTTTGGAATCCCTGAATAGAAGAACCCGTTGTACTTTATAGCAAGCTTCCTTGTGAAATTATTTTGAACATTTTCTATCAGGAGAATGTCTTTTTTATGTGGCGAAAATACTGCTGCCCCACTTTCAACTAAGGGTCGGACATAAGTCTTATATGCTTGTATCAGGACAATTTTACTTTTAGTAGATAGTCTTTAAAGATATGAGAAGTCCTGTATTGTGCTTTTATGCATATGGATTTATAGTGATCCGAAAAGTCTAGCTTGTTGTCATAATGAAGTCCTAAATCCGTTCCTCTATCTACCGAAGTGATTGGGGTGTCACTAGATAAAGTGTAATTTGGCAGCGAAGTTGACAGTCCTATCCGCATCACCTTTGTTTTTTCCGGAGGCAACGGTAACTGCCAAACTCTAGACCAATCCATAATGCGTTCGGTAGCATGTTGAAGACATAGCTGATCATCTTCCACAATTTCACAGTATATTTTTAGATCATCTACAAACTGTTTAATCACCACTCGCGAGTCTTGAAGTAAGGTTGGTAGATCTCCGCATTAAGCATTAAAAAGCAGGGGTGATAAAACGTTTCCTAGAGGGACTCCACTGGTAACTCTTTTTACCGATGACAGTGTATTCTTTATTTTTACTTAAAATGTCCTACTATATTCTTCAAGCCATCTTACCAGGAGATGATGGAAACCCATTCTGCCAATTTTGTGCAGTAATTTTTTGTGGCTTACTCTATCAAAAGCTTTTGCGAAATCAAAAAAACCACATCACAGCACTTTTTCGCACCGATCAAGTTAGCCTAGTCATTCAAACATTCAAGGAGATTTGTACTAACTGATTTCTTTCTCACGAATCCATGCTGACATTCCGGAATTAGATTGTTTTTCTCAAGATGTTCCGTGATAGGTTTGCTTATCAATTTTTCAAAAACTCTGCAAAATAGTGATGTAACGCTTACTGGTCTAAAGTTTCCAGGATTTTCAGTTTCAGCCGGTTCTTTCTTTAACAGTGCTGTTACAAAGGAATGCTTCCATTGTTTAGGTACTTCAGAAAACATAAGCGACTGATTATATAGGTAAGCTTATTATATAGGTAAGCTAACGGTTGAGCAATTAATGAGCTACTCTTTTTAAAAAATAAAGTGGAATCCCATCTGGCGTGATGGAGTAGGACATCTTCTAATTTCTTATTCTTTTCAAAACTTCTTTTTCCTGGAAACATGGAACGGTATTCATGTGACTATTCAAAGGTATGTTAAAAGGCGGCAATTTTCCGTCATCATAAACAAAAACTTGGCTAAATTCATCTGCAAGAAGGTTTGCTCCATCAAAATCTGAAACTGCTCTAGTTTCTCCCTTAAATAACGCACCTAATTGATTATTTGAGTTTAGTTTTCTGTTGAGTGGCTTATGGAACGCTGTTTTCTGACCAGACTCAATAACGCGCTTCTCCAGCGGGGCGTTTTATTTTTCAATCTTTTTTGGAAATACCTTTGAAAATGAAAGATATTTGTCCCAGTCATGGGATGAGTTCGATTGCCTAGCAATGTTAAAAAGGCAGGATCGGTGATCAGCCATGTTTTGCAGATAGTGAGGTAGAGAAACTCGATCGGCAACAACTCTACATAATGGGATGAACATATCAATTACATGGAAAATAATATCCAAAAAATCTCATATCTACCAGTAATTGAACTTGCTCTTTCAAAGGACTCTCTCCACATTACGGAAGCTAGGTAATCACAGATTTTATCATAGTTTCCCTTTGAATAGACTCTTTTATAAATTGTAATAGGCGCCAAAAAACTTTAATTTATACGAAAAGAAATACTAGCATGATCACTGTTACTCACTGTGAATAGAACTGTAACTTCGCTGAATATTTCCTTGTCATTGGAAAATAAGAGGTCGAGTACATTGGTTCCTCTGGTTGGAGAACTCACATATTGTATAAACTCATGGGATTTTACATATTCAATAACACTAGAACTGAGGGTCGTATCCTGAACTTCTTCATCATGTCATTTTCTAATCCTGCCCACTTTCACAACGTGAATCAACTCTTATTAACTATTTTTTGAACATCTTATCAATACCGTCGCTTACAATCATAGGGGTGAATTAGACAATCATTTCCTTACCGGATGCATACATAATCTATTTTCTTTAACCTAGGGTTGGTTCAACTATCACATGACGATCTCTGAATGTTGCATAGACGTGTAGCTTTGAAAGAAATCTGGAGTACTTCCAATCAAGAGTTTCAAGCTTAGCAGTTTCAAATCCGCCCAGTTCTTTTTCCGTGCTAGATTGTTTATTGTTTGTGATTGTTTGGATGTGGTCAGAGTAGATTTGAAAAACAAGCAAGGACCGGCTCTGTTATGGATCTCCAGCCCAATTAGGGCGTATTGCAGTTGTACAGAGAAACTTCAAAAAAATCCCCAGGAGCCTATGGATCGGTAGATCCTGATCAGAACGGTTCCACCGGATCTCTAATGTCCCTCGTGCGAAACGCTGCAATTCACAAAAACAGTACTTCTGCCATTTAGACCTGTTAGATCCTTCTCTGTGTTCTAACCAGCCCACTCCTCCAGGAATCGCTTGAGTTTAGCAGAAAATAGCTCCTTCTCCTTCTTGCAGACGCTGCAGTTGCATTTGCCTCCCTTGCTTTTCGACTAAGTTACAACATACAGAGTCTAGATCTGCAAAGAGACGTAGTATGTATGATCCACACATTTTAGGGATTGATCGGGTGTACAGCAGATAGTTGGAAGGTCCAATTTTCTGCTTACCAATGGACACAAAACATTGAATGGTTGGTCATGAAATAAACTTTAATACTTCTTAAAATATATCAGCAAAACTGATCAAACCTTCTTTACAACATAATCGTTTTTTTCGCTTTGGATCATGTGGAACAGTAGCTTTTCCACTCTAAATTAGCACAGATTTTACATCAGCTAGGCAGCATTAAAATTTTCATTTATTACTTCTCGTGACCAAATTAACTCCAAGTTGTCGCTTCTTATGAACTTCTAGTTTGCCGCTTCTTATGAACTGTCTAGTGCATATTGCCTAAAATAATTAAGTTCGTTTTAAAAATGTTTATTGTTAACCTACCTCTAAAAGATAAGCCACAGCTGTGATTCCGCCCAGTGGATCTCAACAATTAAGTGTAAATTGTACAAAGATTTTGCTCAAACCAAGTGGGATTTTAAACTTCAGTTTCAATTTTACCTTTCTTTTTAAAATTTTACTTCTATGGGTTATTTGCTTATTTACTATCTCAATGATATTTGCGCTCCACAGTAGACCGATTCGGATAATTCGGATCCGTCGTTTTTTCAAACCATGGTTAAAGCATTACGCTAACAATGGGATTTTTGAAAGCCCGGGTCTTAGGGCAATTCGGATATGGGTGATCTTCACCACATCGAATTTTCGAATAATTCAGATAGCTGCTTTTGATCATGAATCTGATTCCAATCCTATTCGGATATCCACTGCGAGATCCGAAGATAATTCACTTATTTGGATCGCCCGAAAATCATGCTTGTTACAGCTACTCTTCTCTGAATCATCCCCATGTCCAGGGATTTTCAACAACAACAAAAAAACATTAACTATTCGCATAATCATTCTAATAGGGCTTGAAAAAAATGGCGGATTCAAATTCCGGAACGACTTCGGATCCAGTGTCTAGTAGACAAGCTCTTTTCAATTCCGTGTATTGTGTGTACAATTGTTTTCAGCGCCGAAATAATCATAGAAAGCAACCAAAGCGCTACGAATTTATTATCCAACGAAAAGTGGTCCAATTCTGCTGCTCATAGGCGCTACTGTCAAAGTCCTAAGGCTTTGTTAAGGTAGAAGAAATGCGACTGAACGAAATCTGCCGTCAAAACAAGGCACATTGCTGGACATTCTTTGCTACCCAACCGAGTAATCCCTCTGTCCTTACTTAAGGGTAGCAGCTTTGTATTGATAGGTGGGGAGGATTAGTGTCGCATGACGGATTCGCTTTCATTCGTGTTCCGAGAACGCCGATGTTCACCGCTCATGGCTGTCTATATCCATTCGTTATTAGTTTCGTACTCTTCGACATTGTACCAGCAGATGAACTAGCAGCTCATGAGGGCAACGGCACGGAACAGCGTGAGTCCTAAGCTTCCTTGCCACCAATTTCGTGAAAATGAAGGCTTGCAATAAACTTCTTGAGCGACAATATTAGGCATATTAACAAGCAAAAGGCGAAGGGAGCAGCGTCGATCAATCCATTCTGGAATGTGCCGCGCTTATTACTTCCACTTATTAAATGGCTTATTAGAAGAGGATTCTGAAAGCTCCCAAGTGTTTTGAATTACCCTATGACTTTAAATTATTAGGTAAACTGGACACTTTTCGTTTTAAATCGGATATTTTTAATTCGAAACCGGACACCTTTATAAATGATATAGTTTTCCGTTTTGAATGGGTCAGTTTTTCAATTTGAAGCAGTACACTTTTCTAAATGATAAGGATAAAGGATAAAGGACGACGTTACTCAATCCCTTTTGGGATGCGCCACGCATTCTACTTTTACAGGATGTCGTGGAGGCGATTTGAATGCGTATTTGGCCATACAATGACTTGCGGTGGCCAGCCGATGAACAAGTCAGCGCTTCATCCTTCCCAAACAAGTCTGGTACCAATTCACTGACCCCGGAGGGATGGATGGCTTGGTTGGCCGGGGTGGGAAAACCTAACCAGGAACCTGGTATCGGGCGCAGGCGACAGTCGGCGCCTCCTCCGACTGTTCTACACGCGCCCTTCTAAATGATATAGTCTTTTATCGGTGTAGTTCACTGTTCCAAAGAAGCGTCTACGACATTGCGTTCTCCTATGACATTTCCAGATTAGGCTGGGCATGTCTCATTTAAACAGAACACTTTTCGTCTTATTTCGTATTTTTTTTTTAATTTGAAATCGGACACCTTTATTAAAGATATAGGCCAACTCAGACTTATTTGAACTTAAAATGAAAAATGTGGAACAAAACTAAAATTTTACTTTTTTAAAGATTTTCTCAAGTTCAGGTCAGATTTTCTCTTCTAAAAGTTCAGGTTTGCAGAGTGCCTTAAGAAAATATTTGCAGTGTTTGAATAATCACAAAACTCATCCACCATGTCAGACGAAATATCTTTAGGCTTGTCTTGAAGTGTTGGGGATCAGAGAATTTGCCCTATTGTGTTATAGAGAGAGATTGCGCCGCGCAGTCGTTCTAAATATTGTTACATTGTCCGTTGGAATGATAGTTAATAGCTGTTTGCATGTGTTTAAGTCTAGAAACCGCAAAATCGATCACAATGATAAAACTCATTACATTGTTCTCTATTGCATTAACTCAGGCAAACAGAATTTGCTCTAACAATCAAGGAACGTTTTAATGTTCTGGACGAATGCATGGCGCAGTCTCCTCAAACTCCTTATGTCGGCACACTTTGGAATGCAACTAAGACACTGTTTTGACCAAAGAAGTAGAAATTCTATACTCATTCAAACAGTGTACATACGTATTTTTTCTTAAGACACACTGTACTATATGCATTTTTACACAAATTTTCTTAAAACAATTGACTTCTACCTTTTTTGTAAACCTTAGATGGGTTTATTTTGGACTAAAAGCGTTTGGTTCAGAAAGAAAAGCGTAAAGTTTAAAGTGAAAATGAAAATATGACCTATCAAAAAATCGAATTCACCTATTCTTCAGCTTTTGTTACCTAAACAAACTTAGTCCGTATGCTTCTCGACTTCTCGACTTCAGTCAGTGAGACAGCCATGGATCACTTCTGTGGACTCGCCCATGAACACGAGAGTTGTTCTGCAACGGAACACCAGTAAACAAGGCGACATACATATGTCGCCCTTTATGTGGTCGCAGACGACTTAAGCACATCGTTTCAGGCGAGGGAAGGGTGTGGGATGTTGTTATAGCGACATGTGACGAACCGGGAGCTGGGACCGATGCCTCTGTTTACCTGAAGGTGCGAGTGTTGCAGTTATGTAAAAAATCTAAGATTTCAAATAAACATGTAATAAAACCCATCGCTAAACCTGTTTAATTGCTGTTACAAAGCGTAGTGTCCCAAAAATGTTTTCATTGTTTGAATTAACATTAACACCTGCCGAGTAACAACGATTTTATCTTTAATTACGAGAAAAGAGTGTTAACTGCTGAAATTGTCCCATACTCCTCTGCGTTGCGGCGAAATGTTTGCTTGGTTGGTAGCTAAATTGCGAAAATATAATGTTTTGCTAACAAAAATGTAAAATTTATTTACGCCTTGCTTTTTTTTAAAGCAGTAATTCAACCGCCAGCTTGCCCTATCATTCGATGCGAAGTTGTGAAATAAAACCATCGAAGTCAAAAAAATAACCCGACGAAGTCAGTGGAAAAATTGGGTAGCTAGCTTATTCGTTTGTTGAGAAAATCATTCTTTGCTAAAATAGTCTCCAAACTTCTGCACCATAGAGAAATTACAAGCTGTGCCAAAATTTCATAATTATTCGTACGCCCGATATAAATTGTGCCATCGATCCCAAATAGTATCTTCGGTACTGAGGAAATTGACCTCTTATATGCGAACAAATGGCACATTGTTTTGTAATTTTCAGTTCTTGATCTCGTTAGAATGCTGAAATCGCTCTAGATAAAAACTCTTTTTCTCACTTTTCTTCCTTTCCTTTTTCTTTTTATTTTTTCTGCAAAGAAACAAGGTAACTACTCACCTTTCAATCTCACCTCAATACAATGTTTCTAGCTTGGAGTTTCAGTACCAGTTTTAGGTCATCAATGTTGTTGCTTGAATTCAAACATCAACAAATCGTGACTAAAGATTATTGCACACTATTTTATTTTATTTTTTATTATTATGCTTTAGTATACCCTGTATGCATAGTATTTAGAGTGTTAATCAGCTATAAATAGCAATGCAATTCAGTGGTCCACGGTGTGACTTCGGCTGTTAACTCGACGGTCTATTCTTGCTTTTCTATTTTTTAAAGCAAGCCATACAACTTCGTTTTTTATTTAAGAAAAATGATAATTTCATGTGTATTTAACAGGGATAATATTTTAGGGCATTTTGTGCAAGCAGTAGCATGGATTGTGACAGAGAACCCTTTAAAAAAATTCTTTAAATTGTCTTTTCTACATTAACTTTATTAATTAATTAATTTTTTTTTCATGATGAACCATCATTGCGCTTATTATACAAAAAGCACAGCTCTTCAAAAGTCTGCACCTTGTGCAACTCTGACAGCTTACACTAACAATGCCCCAGGTAGAGCATAGGATGTCTCCATGAACCACCTTTAGATAGAAATGATTCTGATTAATTGACTTTTTTAGTAATAGCCTTTTTCCAAATGAATTATTTATTATTTGACTAAAATGCGATTTTCTGAATCTGTTGGAGATGCTAAGAAGCTTTCTCCTTCAGGTCTACTACGAGACAGCGCACGACTATGAAACATTCAATCTGGACAATCCGGGAAGGTTAGTTCTTGAAGATCGGTTTCGGGCTGCTCAATCCGAAAAGATCTGAGATGAAAGATAAAAGCAAATAACATAAGCAAAAGTCCATTTGAACGCTCTGTAATTGGGTCTTCCTTCATTCGTTTCCGTCCAGCCGCTACCAAGTATTATAGATGCGCCTCACATTGACTAGATCGCAAACTAGTGTCGTTAGAATATTTAGAACTTAAACGGAACACGGCAGCGCAGTGGGATAAGGCGCCAACTGTCGCGCGCACCCGATTCTAGGTTCTTGGCTCGGATTTCCCGTCAGGAACAATCAATCCTTCCATCACTTCGAGGTAGGTCAACTGTTACCAGACTTGTCTGGTGAGGATAAAGCACTGACCTGTTCATTGACTGGCCACCACAAGTCGTATGGCAAAATACGGAATCAAATCGTCTCCACGGCATCCCGTAGAAGTAGAGCGCTTGACGCATCCCAATGAGGATTGCCTAACGCCCTACTTTATCCTTTTATCCTTTGTAGAGCTCAACAAAAAAAACCATAAACCTATAAAGGATGACGCATCTAAAAAGAGGGATAGTTGCGGCGACTAATTCCCTCAACTATCATCAATGTGCGACTTACTTACTTACGTGCGACTTACTTAATATGCAATGCTTGCCGTTTATTTGCAAGATCTGTTAGATGACTCCCCGATGGGTTTGCTTTCAGCGCTCATCCGAATAGCTGCCATCATTAGTTTGCAAAGCTGTCAGAATTCACAAGACAGACCTACCAAGGCAACAGGTTATGAATTGGCTTCGCTTCTTCCTTTGAAAGGATAGGAAGGGCATGAAGATTTACCTAAAGCCTGTTGTCCTTCTTGCTCTCATTGCTCTGGTCGACTGTTCATTTCAGCTGCCCGTACTTTTTCTTTACTTCCAAGAACTTCTAAATAACGGGCGGTGCGAAAGACAGACGAAAGCGGCTGCGTGTTCGGTTTAAGAGAGAAAGGAATAAGGAAACAAATTGAAGGGTAAATACAAAGGTCGACGTCTTTCCACCGAGATGCGTCACGCATTCTACTTATGCGGGATGCCTCGGAGGCAATTTCAATGTGTATTTGGCCTATACAATGACTTGTTGTGGCCAGCCGATGGACATCTCAGTATTTTATCCTCTCAAAGATGTCTGTTAACAACTCACCAACCCCGCAGAATGGCTTGGTTGGCTGGGCGAAAATCAAACCAGGAAGATGGAATCGGGTGCACGCAACAGCCGGCGGTTCCTACGACAGCGCTACCACACGTCAAAAAAAAACTGATTAAATACAAAGAAATATGGAGGCAAACACACAGTGCCGCTTCTGTAGACTCCATACATACATCAGACAACATTAATACAATTACAAGTTCTATTCGATTCACTGATGTATGCCCCACGCATTGGACTTCAAATTTTATGAAGTCACCTTCAATATGCTCTATGAACCAGCCAGCTGGCAAGTGAGAGTACTAAAGAACGTTTAGAATGGTTGACATCCTCTGCGGTACTGATGCTGAGTATAAGTAGACGAAGCAATCCACCACTGCCATAATTAGCAAAACTACTAACTAGTATACGATTACATACAATACCGCCCGCGTCACGCGGTCAGAAAGACGGTTTGCGACGGGAAAATCTGTCGTAAACCGTCGCATGCACATAAGTCCTTCAATTTTACGTTGTTTGACAAACCGTTGGCACCGTTCGATTCGCCTCCTTGAGATCTACACAAACATATATAAAACTTTACCTGAAGACCGCGTTTTCGACGTGGGTGGCCTAAAAAATAACTGCAGCAGACTTTTGCGATTAGAGCACCTTATTTTCCAGGACGTGCATGTAACGTGCAGTGTTTTCGGAGTATATCAGACATGGCGTTCGTTATAAGTGCTCTGTCATGCCTGGAATGCTCCGAGAGTGCGCCGTGCACAATGCATATAGGGTCGAACCTATCAATCGAATGGGCGGAAGCATGTCCACTTTGTTCCTACCTTCGCTTAATAGAAAATATAAAGCCTTCAAGACTATCTTGCGCCGTTTAGGGAATTTCATAAGAAATTTCTGACTGTCCTACTTAGCATGAGCTCCGTTCAGTACGATAGCCTTTAGAGTGCGCCGTACACAATACGTATAGAATCGAACCTATCAATCGAGTGGGCGGAAGCATGTCCACTAGGTTTCTACCTTCGCCTAATGGAAAATATAAAGCCTTCAAGACTATCTTGCTCCATTTGGCGAATTTCATAAGAAATTTACCACTGCCCTGCTTAGGATTTGTCCATTCAGTCCGACTAGCCTTTGGAGTGCGCCGTACACAATGCATATTATACATGTATAATATATTATATGTATACATAATATACATACATAATATACATAATATGCATGCATATACATACAGAATCGAACCTTCAATCGAGTGAGTGGAAGCGGTTCAAATGTCGTGCTAAACAGCAAAGCTCACCCTCTTTGATGCTTTAGTGCACACATTACCAGCAGCTTATACAATTGATGTGGTTTTATAAAGCGAGAAGGAAGAGTGCGCCGTGCACAATGCATATACGATAGAACCGTTTGAAACTAGACTAGATTAGAAATTTCCGCCCGCCCTACTCAGGAAATGCTGTACTCTGTCCCGGCGAGACTTTAGACTACGCCGTGAACAACGCATATATTTAGAATAGAACCTATCAATTGAGTGTACGCGACAGCTTTTAGAGTGAGCGTTTGGAGAGCTTTATCAGAAATTTCCAGCCGCCCTACTCAGGAATTGCTGTACTCTGTTCCGGGGAGGCTTTAGAGTACGCCGTCAAATCGTAAATCACTTCATATTTCAAAACAAAAGCTGCAATGTCACACTTTTTACATTTTATTTTAATCTATTTTATTTTTTCGTTTTTTTAAATTCCCTTTTTTATTTTTTCTCTGTCTACAGACGACTTTCTTGTTATGTCAACAGATATAAGTTGATTTTTAGAAACGATTTCGAACGTGGGGCAAAGGACCACTTCAAGCTGTTCTTCAAGCAAAGCGACGTCATTAATATTGGACTATTTTGGTGGCCCGGTTTCACATTCAGTCAATCATGGTGCACCAAATGGGTGAGTACTAGCATTTTTCTTAAGTCATTCTTCACGAATCACCAGCAATGAACTGGCAGAGCGGTCGGTCCTTATTCGTCCATTTTTCTCTTCAATTAAGATAACTTCTGAGGGCAGAAAAATAGGTGGAAGGTGAATGCTACCATGTGAACGCAAAGCATGCCAATAACCAATCGCTAAAAATTATAACAAAATCAGCAAAATCGGAGAAGTTGGTTCTTCAATTTGCCCCTCCACCAAATGTGCTCGTTGATTTCAAATTTCCGAAAAATCCCATAAAGTTTGTGGATTTCTGCAAGGATTAGGTATTGATGAAACCGTTGCTTCCGATCTTTAGGTTCTTCTACTCAACTCCGACAGCGAGACGTGCTTCGAAGGCATCTTCAACAAGTGGATACTACACTACAAGTACGTTATTTTCAATTTCTATTTCTTAGTTTCTAATTTATTGGAGTTCAACCACATTTTGAGTACAACTCTTAAAGTCTTAGGCCTATCCGAGTATAGTTTCAAGAAGCGACATTTAAGTGTACCAGGAGGCCTTCAGTCGTATTTGTTCTTGATTTTTTTATTAGCATTGTATTGTGATCTTGTTTCACGTCATAAACAAAAATATACCATTTTCACATCGAATTGGACACTCTTCTATAGCTTTAAGACTTTGGAAATCAAGGCGAACTCTTCTTAATTAAAATGACCTTTAGATAAGTTAAACTGCAGACTCAACAAGATGGTTAGAATAAATTTTGGTCCAAGAAAAATTTGGTATCACCTTCTTTGAAAATTTTAAAGCTTACCTGCTCCAACAAGCGTAATACTTTTATACAATTTTAAGTTTAATTGAAAAATAAATGTTTATTTAGCATAGCATATAGCGCATTGAAATATCAGATCGCGCCGTGCACTCAAAAAGTCCCCCTAACTTTCATTCGGATGACAGCGTAAGTGCCACTTACATGAATCATCAAAGTGAGGATATCTGGGTTCTTGACAGATGTTTTTGTTATAGCGTCAACAGACATCAAACTCCATGCAAACAGATATTCTACTATCGCATGAAAATCGCGGACGCCTTGGGACAGGGCGTGGCGCAATCTTTTCTTTGGCACTAAAAATAGCCGCCTTCCTGTTCTTTAAAGCAAGCTTTAAACCATCATTTCTCCTGGAGAAATAAAAATTTTATAAAAAGTCATTCAAAATGTTCACTTATTGGGTAGATGAACTAGAACTTCAAAGAACGCTGCACTAACATTTTCCTTAAGCAAAAAATATTCTAACCTTTTTGAAGAGTTTCTAGTTTAATGTAAAAGGAGATCATTTCGATTTGGAAGAGTTCGGTTCGATTTTAGAAGTCTTAGGCTAGCTTGGAAGGGTGTCCATTTCGACGTGAAAATAGAACCACAACCAAATCAATTAATTGATTTCAGAGTTGTGACGCTGACTTTTTGAAAAGTTTCAGAGATCCACCAACATACGCGACGCGCTTCCATAAGCTACGATTCGCGGACTGCGTAGCACCTGGCGACGCAACGGCGGCTCGTCGGAACTACCTACGATACGAAGACATGCAAGGGTCCAACTGAGAGCCTAAGCTAGCCTTTTCGATAGTGCTACCTCGTCTCTGCTCACATTGTAATTCAAGCCTTTCCTTGCTTAGGTTGCCCGAACCGGTGACTGACTGCGGAACTGAAGAAGGGTCGTTGTTCGTTGGATTCGCTTCACTTCTGTGCTACTATAACTAGTTACTCGTTGGTCTGTAGATAAGTAGTTCCTTTGCCCATGTCGTCAATAAATGCTGTGTACCAGGGATGAATGACAAACAGGATGACGTTGTCTCATCAGTTGCTGAGGGTTCGTGAAGAAAAAGAAGTTCGAAGGCCTTTATGGAAGCTCAGATTAAGTGAATTCAACTTTAAAAACCACATCGAACCTATCTTTAGCCGAGAGAAGAATGAGGAATGACCTCTTAATATTATATAAAATCATATACAGTCCGCTCTCGATGTAACGCTTTTGAAGAGACCGGAGAAAATCCGCGTTATAACGGGAGTCGCATTAATATCACATGCTATGACTAAATATGGCTACAACAATAAAATATGTGGCCACGAAGAGAGTTTGAAGCTATAAAACGACAATAGGTTATTAATGAAGTCCTGTCCTTAGAGGTCCTCTGGTATGTACGTATGTCACGTACGTACATATGTAAGTATGTCAAAGATGTGTGGGTAAAAATATGAGACTGAAACTTGATCAACAACAATACAGTGTAGCCGGATGTTGCAAGGTCTTTTACTGCGACCAAACCTATCGTGCCAGGCGGTACTCGAACCCGCACTCCCTGCCTTCGGACAAGGATGTTAGCCCACTGCACCACTAGCGCTGCTAAATCGCGCACCAAATCCGCGATGTCCTCGTTGCAAATGGCTCAAATAGGGGGTGGGGGGGGGGGGGGGGGGTGAATTACGAGGCACAAATTAAAGGGTGCGAAAATAGCGGAAAATACCCAGGCGTCTCCTACGTGCATGGAGGTTCACAAGACGTGCCGAACACGTCGCCCAATGTGCCTGGGGATGATCATCGACGGAAGGTCTTCACAGCAGGGGAAGGCATATCAATATATCAATATCAATATCGATCTATATTGTCGTTTTTGTGGATGTCGTTCAAGCTTAACCGCCACTTTAGCCCTGGAGGTATTCGAGGTTCCTGAACACGAGACCACCCCACGTGCCTGTGGATTCAGAAGACGTGCCGAAGACGTGGTTCGACGTGCCTAAGGGTTCAGAAGACGTGCCGAGCACGCTAAGGGATCAAGGAAGACCAGTTCCAGTAGGGGGGACAAGTAGTGAGGGAGCAGTATCAGTAATGGGAGACGAGTTGCAGTCATGGGGGACCAGTAATATGGAACTAGTTTCATTAAGGGGGAGTAGTGAGGACCAATACCAGTAATGGGAGACCTGTTCCAGTAAGGGTACCAGGCAATCAATATCGATCGATATTATCGATTTTCAGTCAGATTTAACCGATCGGGGTGGAAGTTATGTGAATATGATCGTCGACCGAAGGCCTTTACATCAAGTGGGAGGTTTCGATTGGGAGGCCATATCAGTTGCCATTATCAATTGCCTGACCGACGATTTCGGCTTGGGAGACAGCGGGTATTATAGGCGGCGGAAGTGCTTCGATCAATATTGCTGACTGTAGCTTGAAAGCGACGTTGCTTTGATTGTCCGTCGAGGATTGTTAAGACCCCCACACACTTCTGCGGCAACGCGGCAGCCCTATCTTTAAGCATGGGGCAGAGACGCAGGATCGCCGCGCGAGGCAAAACTACCTCAGTCCGGCCTCCGCTGATGTGCCGCATACGCGGCAGACGCGGTGCCGCAAACGAGGCAGCGGCAATAATCCTTCAAGGCATTGTTGCCGCATGGCTCTACCAGCCCCGCGCGCCCGTGTCTGGTCTCTAGTTGATCGCTGCGGGGATCTAGAGGATGAAAACTGACCCGCCCTTTAAACTCCGCCATCAGCTGTCTCGTTTCTCGCTCTTTATTTTTGGAATGTTGTGTTTTGTATCGATGGAGGAATTTGTTAATAAAGGAATAGCAAGTGCTCATCATCACCTCGATGTTCATGGGTGGTGCCTCTGTGATGGCGATCGGGGCGCACGCTGTGATTGGGGTGTGTTGGTCCTGAGTGGAACCATTCAGCTACATCACTCCTCTGCATTGCCGCGTTGGCAATTGAGCGAGCGGGAGGAGTGCCGCGTGAACTCCACCTTTCTCTAGCACGCAGCAGTGGATGTCGCGTACGCGGCTGTTTCGGCCCCTGCCGCGTACGCGGCTGCCGCAAAAGTGTGCGAAGGGCTTTAAGGCCACCGCAGACTTCTGCGGCGCCGCTCGGCGGCGCCGCTGCTCTATGCTTAACCATAGGGCAGAGACGCAGAGCTCGCCTCCAGCGGCGCCGCAGAAGTCTGTGGCGGCCTTTATACTCTCGCCGAGGCGCGGCCCGTCAATTCAGGGCGCGGAGCGACTGGCCGCGCCGCACTCCGAATTTGACGCGCCGCTGCGCGATTTCATTCAGAAAGAGGAGCGTCAGCGACGCGCGTTCACGAGCTTCTGCTTAGTACGGTCCTTGAGCCAAGAATGACGAAGGAGACGGTCCATGAGTCATTGGAGAACCAAAACAGAAAGGATTCGTCTGGCTGATCAGCAGGATGCATCTCGCCAATGTTAGTGGTGGGATTCCTATGGGGAACGACGAATTCTCTCGAGGCTGGGGTCGAAGTCGTACGCTCAATCTACGCTTGGAACTGGTGATTGTGGTATGGGTCGAATCTACTGCAATGCAAATGGCACTAAACGGCCTTTTATTTTGCAACATGTGCGGGTCCAAAACTAACATTGCTGGAAGGCATTCACCGCCAGGAATCAGTCAGAATTCTCTCTCATATGGCCATACCGGGGTCAATGTACACTAAACATATCTTCAGCGTAGTAGCTGAAACTTCGGGAGTGCCTATAGATCTTCATTTGCTTCTTAGATTACGCTAGTTAGGGGTGTCTACGGTTATGGTGACCGATTTGGCCCAAGCTCCTCGTAATATAATCAACGGATGTCGGATTCGTGATCGGCACCCTAAATAACCCCCTCCATGGGTGATGTTGGGTCGGAAAAGTTTTTTCGACCTCTCCTCAAGCTCTGTAGTCCTTAAAGTACAATAGTGCCACAGTTTTGCTACAGCCTTTTTGTTCTGTTGAATGGGGAACCTAAACAAAAAAGTCATAGCGAAATGGTTCATCCCGGTGTGAAATCTCCCACTGCACACCGAGTCTGCCGCAGCTTTCCCCGAAATTCCGTCAAATGGGGTGATTTGGGGCGGCAAAGTATGAAATGACCGCGCCGCGAGGCGGCGCGAGTATAAAAGGCGTCTAGAGGCCCTCGCACACTTCTAGCGTTGTCGCTATCCTATCCTTCATCATAGGGCAGGGATGCAGAGCTCGCCGCCAACGGCGGCACCGACGAAAATGATTTGAATCATACGAAACGGCGCCACTCCAGCGGCGCCGAGAGAGTCTGTCTGCGCTCTCCCCTTTCGCGGCGGGGATCCAGAGCGGAAACGGGCGCGTCACCAGTTGATCCCGACTAGAAAGATTACAGTACCTCGCCGTCGCCGCTGAGCGGCGCCGCTGGCCGGCCGGCAGCCGCCGTTGAGCGGCGTGACTCATCGATTTCGCCGTCCGCCGCCCGCCGCTGGCCGCAGAAGTCTGCGGGGGCCTTTAGCCCTAGTTTATACTTGCTCCGCCACGCTGCGCGGCACCACCATGGCCATAGATATCGACTTTTCGCGCCGCTCGATTGATATCTATTCCGACTATGGTGCCGCGCCGCGGAGCGGCGCAAATATAAACCAGAGCTTAGGCAATTCGTCACTTCTGTAGCCGTAATAGAAACGGTGGGAATGACCCGTCCTGACCTGAATTTGACCGTTTGAGGAGAGGAGTGAGTTTGCCTGCAGTCTAATTGGCGCTAGATTGAAGTGGGGCATCATGAGGGTTGTCAAGGGACCTAGGGGACGAAGGCACTGATTAGCAAAAGCATGACATTATTGAACCGTCTGGAGATGATGCCGATGTTGAGCATAGTGGTGGTGGGTTTGGATGGCTTCATACCGCAAAGCTACTCACCTGACCCTAAGGAAGGTAAACCAAGGTTGGAACGTAACAAGGTTCTCAAATATACTCGACGCTACACTTACAACGCTGAACTTTTCGGCGAGTTGTCTGGGGCGGAGCGATGGGTTTGGGGAGCGGAACTCACCGTGGAGCGCGCTCTAACTGATGCAACGTGCAGAGAACATGACATCTTGACTATTTTTTAAGCGAACAACTTGAAGATTTATAATGAGGTGTGATCGTATCGATAAGAAATGCAAGTGGAATGCCATTTTGAATAGCTTCTTTGCTGATTGTCACTTTTTCATTCCGTTTTCCTGTACATAGGTGCTGTATGGGATTTTTAATGTGTGTTTGCGTTAATATTTGTCACATTCACCCCGTTTCTGTGCTGCTGCACAACAATGAATTGCTTCGAAGGAGAAACTGATGGCTCGCTTTCTCATCAATGATTCGTTCCTCTCAAAAAATATTCTCTACTGATGATACAAGGGAATGCCGTTTGATAGCACCCTTCGTAAATACGCAAAAGTTTTGCTGTACGTTTCCATTCTTTTTTTCTGCCATTTTCTCGCTTCGGTGGATTGACACAGGACTGCTACGACGAGAAAACATAACACACGTCTCCTTACCTACATTTCTAGCTTTGATAACGTACTTCCTGCACAACTCTTCCCATTTCAACACAATCTTTTTGTAGCCATCACCTGTATCACCTGTATCACCTGTCGTCCCGTTGATCATCGACTTGCTCGAGCGGGCGCCAGCAGCGTCTCCATTCGTCCCTGTCGCGTGCCAGAGTGGTCCAATGGATCCTCCTCGCTCGAGGGACACGAAGAGCGTCATATCGGTCGTTCAGGGCTTTCACGAAGAAGTCCGACCAACGCGTTGGTGGGCGTCCTGGTGTTCCGCCTGACTGATGCTCGGTGTTATGAGCACGATGTCGTCAGCGAAGCGAAGATGATGTAGTTGCCGGCCGTCGACCTTCACTCCCATGTCTTCCCATTCTAGTTCGCGCATGACGTTTCCGAGGGTGGCGCTGAAGAGCTTCGGGGATATGGTATCCCCTTGTCGAACCCCTCTCTTCACGTCAATGACGACGCCGTTGTAGAATGGTGAGATCTTGGTCGTGAATCCACTGTACAGCTCTCGAAGGACTCTGATGTACTGAGTAGGAACGCCCTGAGTGAGCAGGGCTTCCATGACCGCTTCAGTCTCGACGGAGTCGAATGCCTTCTTCAGGTCGATGAACGTAAGGCACAGCGGCAGCTTGTACTCCCGCGACACTTCGATGAGCTTCGTAATGGTGTGTATGTGGTCGATCGTGCTGAATCCTCTCCGAAATCCTGCTTGTTCGCATGGCTGTCCTTCGTCCAGCGTTCTACTAATCCTATTCAGGATGACTCGAGTGAACAGCTTGTAGACTACGGACAACAGGCAGATCGGGCGATAGTTGCCAACGTCGTGCACGTCTCCCTTCTTGTACAGCAAAACGGTCTTGCTGGTCTTCCACTGAGATGGAACCTTGCATTCGGACAGGTAGCGTGTGAAGAGCCGCGCCAAGGTGTTGATGAGCGCTGGCGGGAGGTTCTTCAGGTGTTAAGCTCTGATCCTGTCAGGACCGGGTGCTGTACGTTTCTTCACCGACGAGATGGCGTGTCGGATTTCGGAAGAGAGAATAGAGGGGACGACGTATCCATCCTGCGGAAGATGGCATGGGGGCAGGTGAACGTGGCTATCGAAGAGATCGGAGTAGAAGTCGTGGATGACTTTCTCCATGGTCCTTCTGGAAGAGATGACGGTCCCGTCAGGACGTCGGAGAGCGGTCACCTTGATCTTGAAGTTGGCGAAGTTCCGTCGGGCATTGAGGATGCTCAACCCTGCCTCTGCTGCTTCAGCCAACACTTCCGCCCTTCTTTCCTTAAGATCCTCTATTGTCGCCGCTCTGCATAGTTTCGCAAGCTCGGACGTCAGTTGGTAGTTGCCTGATGCTCGTGCTGCTCCACGCTGGCGTATGAGCTCGAGAGTTTCCGGAGACAGGTGTCCCTTGGTGGTCTTCAAGCTCTCGGCTCCCTTAGCACTATCGTGGAGATGGTGCACGAAGTGGTCGTATTCCTCGTCGACGTTGTCCATGACGGCATCTTCCCAAAGACCGGCAAGAGAGGTGTAGAGGTCCCAGTTGATGGTCGTTCTGGGACTCCTCTTCTTGAACTTCGCGGCCTTCTCTCCTTGACGCGAAAAGCGGAACCTTGCGCGAAGGAGGCGGTGGTCCGATCCCGTGAAGAACTTGGGGACAACGGAGACATCGGTCAGGCAATACTTGCGATTGAAGATGATGTGGTCGATCTCGTTGTGGAACTGGCCACCGGGAGATTCCCAGGTCCATCGTAGGGAGGGAGGCTTCTGGAACTGCGAGTTTCCATGGATGGTCTTGGTCGACATGATAAGCTCAGACAGCCTTTCACCTTGCTCGTTCCACTCCAAACCGTGGGTTCCGATGTGAAGTTCTTCCGGCGACCTTCGTGGCCCGATCTTGGCGTTGAAGTCGCCGACGATCACCTTGTAGAAGGTGTGATCTTCCTTATAGAACTTCTCCAGCTCCACGTAGAAGGCCTCGACGTCTTCGTCGTCGTAGTCGGATGTTGGGGCATACGCGACGAACACAGTCAAGGCTGGCACGGAGCCACATCGCTTCAGTCGCAGACGTCCGATTCGGCTTGTCAGAGACTCGTACGAATCGATGTTCATGGCCAAGTGCGTGTTGACGAGGACACCAACGCCGCCTACTCCCCTGCTGTCGCATGTTACGAGGAACAGTTCTTCTCCGGAGTCGTAGGCGGCGTGTAGGGGGTGGCGTCTTCTCGTCTCGGTCAGTCGGATGACGTCGTACTTGATCTTCCTGGCTTGCATCATCAGGTCCTCGACGGATGCTTCCGACGCAAGCGTGCGGGCATTGTAAGTACAGATCGTCATCCTAGTCCTTCTCAGTTTGCGCAGCCTGGTTAGGCCGTGAGATTTTAGCAGCCTCTCCGTACTCGTCCTTCCCATCGCTGCAGAAATGGGGCTCTTTCGGGGTCAGTGGAATGAGGCCCTTTAGTGCTGCTGTGTTTGACTGGAATACAACACGGGTAGCTAGTCAGGCTCTGTCGTGCGGGCGGGGTACTCCGGGCAGCCAGCCATACTGCCAGAAGGGACGGGGCGAGACTTAAGGCGGCCTCGAATCGCCTTACATGTACTCCCAGTCTACCGAATGCAAGTTTTTGCCGAGCCGACACAGTTACAATCCGCACAGTCACGGACACATCCACGCACACTGTGCACGAACATGCCGCTCCCACGCACAAGGAACGCATCGACCCGACACAGCAGGAGCAAGGAGTCCATCCCCTGCATCCCACCTGCGTCTCTGGGCAGTACACGGTCGCATTTGGTTCGCGTTTAATTCCTCTATCCACCACCCGGGGACGTGGCCCTGCGACAAGCGGCCCGAGATCCCTCTTAACAAGAGAGCCCGAAGGCTCTCTATCGAGGGAGATCCGTGGAGCCATATGTTTTTCAAATATATTTTCAACCTACCATCACAGTTCTATTTTTGTTAACAAACATGAAATCATTGTTAATAAATCAGGTGTTTTAGGACATGAACTCGAATGATGTTGAGTGTTCCGTTTGCAAAAATGTTGCTGAAAAGGAATATTTTCGTACATCATCGCGATGTACATGGCGCTCTCCAAAAACGATAGAAAAAATGAAAAAACAGACGAAACTAGCTGAAAAGCAGAAAACGTGAAAGTCCACGCTAATCTGTGAATTATGTGGAGCAGTGTAGACATCGAAAAACGGGCTGAAAAGATATGAACTCGAAGCAGTCAGAGCTGACGACTGCGCCTTGTATACGACTTAGTATACTCGTCATAGCTACTCTATCCAGCTCTAACAATACCTCCAACTCAGTGCAATTTCATGATGGCTGGTAATGTACAAAGCAACATTATCCTGCGAATTAGGCACACAAGGACAAGTACGTGCAGTGAAAACCAATTTTTTCGTCGTTTTCAAACCTAATTCACCGCTTTTAAAAGCGAATAGGGTACTATGCGGGCTGGTCCATTATGGGACCATGGTCGTGGAACATTCAAATAAGCACAGAACTAGGCAAGGTAAGAAACTCCGGGATGTGTCTGATCTAAATTACCCGTTTTAAGAAGCCTTGCCGGTGTACACGGGCACCAGCCCGCTTAGTACCGCGAATATGTGGGATTTCGACAACATAAGTAGTTCTCGCCCACTGCAATGGATGAGTCCTGCGTCCTCCGTATCGTAGACAACGAAGGGTAGGTGTGTAGGATGAAGTAAGCCATCAATTTCCCTCCAATTCGGGTGGTTGACCGAATCCCTGCATATCACATCAGTTAGAGTGCGCTCCATGACGAGTTGCGCGCCCCAAGCCCATCGCCCCTCCCCCGAAAACTCGTCCGTTAAAAGTTCAGCGTTGTAAGTGTAGCGTCGAGTCTCAAATATTGCCTTTTGTACTGCTATTGGGCGAAGAAAGCTGCCTAGGTATAGCAGCTTGCTTAATGTGATTGTCCTTAGCTTAAGTGATACTGCAACATCGCGCGAAGCGAGTATGTGCAAGGCACGCCGATAGGCTGACGGAACACTTGTATGTATATATGTCAGTTGCTGTATGTATGGAACGAGAGAAATAAATTTGACAAAAATTGCACAATTTGCGGGATGCCTTTCTTACTACCTTACATATATGTAGGTGATATACCTTGGATCCAATCGAGATTCGTCAGATAATTGGATGAATCGGATAACGCTAATTTCGCGCACCCCGGATTTTTGAATGATTCAGATAACGGCGATTTTGCGGGCCTCGGATTTTTGGATGATTCGGATCGAAATGCCCGAATCTGATACCCGGGAACGATTCATTTTATACATTGAATCCGATCGAGAATCGTCAGATAATTGGATCATCCGGATAACGCTAATTTCCGGACCTCGGATTTTTGGATTGTTCGGATAACAGCAATATCGCGCACCCCGGATTTTTGAATGATTGGATCGTAATATCCGAATCGGATATCCAAAAATGAATCATTCGGATCCAACGTGTAATAATAGGTGGTGATGAATTCCGGTAGCCTGGGAAGGATAACTCCTTTTGTGCGCTCAACGGAACATTTCCCGTTTCCGCTTCTCTATAAAGAAGGGCGTCCCCATGCAATCAACAGTCATTAGCTGGAACTCTCGCACCAGGGATGTGGGCTGAATCCTTTTCGGTAATTTTTTTGACGACCATGTTTTATCGAGAAAAAAATTGCGTTAAGATCGGTAAATTCTTTAAATCAGAGTTCCTTCAGCTGCAGTCAGTTTGGCTGTATTTTAGTGTGTTAAAAACCAGGTCTTTTACCTTATTGATTTTTTGACTCTATATAAATGACAATACGACATGTCTACAGCGAATTCTGGATTTATCCTAGTCGGAGGGGGCACTCCAAAGTGCAATTCCCTGGGTCATTCCTTGCCAGACAACCATATCCACTGAAAATAAATGGAAGCCTATAGGGCAGCAGCTAAAGGATTCTTTGGTACAGCTCGTCTTTGGAAGATATTTACGAAGTCCATAGATCTGCATGTTTTACAGAATGTTCCTTGTGTCCCAAAAGGTCCTGTTCTTACTGCAGACGACAGCAGAGAATGAAATGAACGGCAACGGACCGTTGACCAAGTCTAAAACGAATCGAATTCTACTGCACTGAGTATTTCTGTCTTTTCCGCCCAAGTGGCATTTTTCATTTATTAAGCCTTTTCTCCTCTGCATTCTTAAGGAAGTGCATAGGGAATACGCGTATCTATAAGAGTTTCTCGCCGAGTATTGCCAAAGTTCTACCTTGTCCTTTTCCCTACTTCTCCAAATGGAATTCGCCACTGTCTATCACTCTTTCACGACTTTTCAGCCGTTGGCTACTCTGATTTTCTTCTTGAAGTGCCTGGTACCATACAGCAAATTTGCTTGAGGTTCGAATTTGCTTTGGCTTTCTCAATTTCATCCTATTTTTGTAGAGCAGATTTGTGATTGATGAACGGTGTTATAGTAAGTTCGCAAATTAGGCGAAAGAATCCGCAGACATAAGGGGAGTTTCTTGCTAGAGCCAAGACTGCACCCCTGATATACATTCTGAAAAAATCTTTATGCAATAGCCTACATAATGCACCAGTTTTTATATTTTAATGTAAATTTGTTCACTGTTTCGTGTGTATACTGACCAGGGGTGTGCGTAATTACAATTTACGATTTACGGCAATTTTTGGGGAATTTTTGACTATTTACGATTCACGACTTTTGAGTCGTAAATCGTAAATTTTCGTAAATTTGATCTTCGATCACCATTCACATCTATCGCGCTGTAGTTTGAGTAGACCTATACTTATTTTTTGGCAATAGAAACCTCTTGCAGGCGTTTAGAATCTGTGTGTGGAGTATTTGCTTTAATTAAATTTTTGTAGATAAGATGAGTGGAACTGCAGAAATCTGCTCGAATAAGCTAGAATTCGATTACTCGGCTGGCTCAACGAAGGCTCCTTCAGCCAACTGTAGGTCTTTTAATGCCAGATTTACCTACAAAGGATAAAGGACTAACATACCTTTGAGTGGTGCCAGAAAATGCTTTATGCAGGCTGAAACGGTATGCAAATACTACCAAAGTCAGTTGAAGGAAAGTAAGAATTGCATGGTGCATCCGGAATCGGCGATCGCGAATTCGCAAAAGGCCTAAATTGCATGAGGATCGGCTTAAAGCCAGCTCTTGTATGCTCTGAAATTTAGTTGCGATTGAAAGGTACATATTACTCCAGCATCAGCCAAAAAAATTCGTATAGTTTGCACATGTTGTGTCCGTTACACTGAGTGAAGGTAGGTGTCATGAGCCTGAAGCTCATGATGTTTCATCTAGAGCCCCGCCTCCTTTTGGCCGCTCTTAAACGCAGGCCGATCGCGCCTGAGGAAGGCTCTCGCTGGAAGGCTCGCGCGGAAATGCTGGGACGCTCTCACTCGTGCGCTCCGGCTCGTCTTCTCGGCGACGACGAAGGGTCGGAATCCCTCCACGACAGCAGCCTCGCGGCAGAGCAGAGTGACGGCGCATCTCTCGACGATCGCACCTTTGCTCATCCTTCCTCTAGGGCACAGCCAAGCAGTCTTGTCGGCGGACCCGCTTGCGACCCAACTCAAGCCTCAATACAATCCCAAATCAAATCAGAAGGGTCAAAGGTCAAATTCAATTAAGCTACAAAGTTCTCCTCTCCAGTTATCGGTAAATGGTGTTCAAATGTACAGTGAAGTAATGGCATTTCTTGTAAGGTTAGAAAATAAAACTGTATAATAATTGGTGTTATGTTTTGTAACGGTAAAAGAACCACCAATCTTTCCATTTGGGAGTGATGCCCCAAAACATCGTGCATCGGCCGGGAATCGAACCCGGGCCGCCCGCGTGGCAGGCGATCATTCCACCACTGAACCACCGATGCGAAAAATGTGCCAAAATTTCGACTGACACACTTGTCGAAGAGCTTGAAATGGCAAACAATTTCACCGGAATCACTCATTGCACAGAATCTTGCGGAGGACTAGGATGTTCATGCGGGTTCCCATCGTCTGGATGTCTTTTCTACCGCATCTATCAAATCCCAACAAGCGACGAAAGTTACGAAGTTTTTCAGTGTCTGTCTTGGTACAGGACGGTAAAGTTCAAAATTGAACAAAGTACCTGCACAACAACAAAAGAACCTTTACAGGAGAAATTCAACCATACGCAGATCGAACGGTCGGCGCAACAAAGATGGAAGTAACAACGATCTCCCATTCACCAATTTCACTGCAATTCAAGCGGTTTATCACCGACAACAAAACAACACTGTACCTTGAAGACGACGCAACTTTTAGCTACGCTTGCACGTCAAAGCCCGCAGCTAACGCCTCAACAAATACTTGTAGTATCCGAGACACATGCAAATGCAATCCAGCAGAAGATTCCGTGTCCTGCTACTGCGCTCACAACAATATGTCGCAGATCCTACAATTGTCAAACGCTCTACCACTCCCAATTTCAAATGGAATCGTGCTAGCCGGTCCAAAGAGACTGCCGATGATACGGACTACGGCGTTCTCGCTTGAATTAGCTATTCAAGTCGATCCAAAAGCGCTACAAATCGCACAAGAAATAACAGATTTCTCATGCAATATTTTGGCAACAGCCCTTACAGGCTGCTACAGCTGCGCCAGTGGAGCGGTAGCTTCAATTCAGTGCACACCCGATGTGCCGCAATCAACAGCACAAGTCGAGTGCGGCTCAAGACAGTTCGTGCTCACGTGCACAAAGGAAGGCACCCACAACGAAATACGACTATTTTTCAATAGGGCGTGCATACAGGAACAGTGCCACGTGCAGTGCGGAACGCAAATTACCGTACTAGAGCTTCAAGGGACTCTCAACTACATCAACGGCTTCAAGCCAATACTCAAGTATACCAAACTATGGAGTAACAAAAGTCAGGATGAAGACCTATTCGATATGGATATGGAATTTCCTGACATCATGCATTTCATTCAAATCTGCAAGACATTCTACATGCATACAGTAATCGTTCTCACCACCGTCTTCTGCGCAATCGTTATCAGCGCAGCATATCTCTGCGCAGGCACAACAAAAATCCTCACCCAAGCTTCCACGCCTCCAAAAGCCACATTTTTCTTCTTCCCACTGGCAAGCGGAGGCATGATTTTCTTCTCAATTTTCCACAAATTTTTCACTTTGCTCCGATCCCTTACTAGAACTCCGTTAAGAGGACTGGGGGCCCTTCTTCACAAAATCAATCGAGTATCACCCCATTAAAGGGCCCAATCTCTGCTTCATGCCTAAATCGTCAACGTCATCATTTCAGTTTTGAATTGAACCTCACCACACACCTCCCGCGACTGTTTATAATTCGTTATCGTCTTCACGCGTTCAATAGGTATGCACGCAATTCTCAAATACCATGATTTCAGAATGAGCGAATCCGAACAAAACAATGATGTGCCCATGGAGCCGGCCGCAAACGAGACCGCTGCCGCGGAACAACAAGATCAGCAAGGAAGTCAACCACCAGAACAACAAGGACAGCAACAACAACAGCAAGCAAGCCCGAGGAACCAACAAGACCCGCTGAGTCAAGCCGTACCATATGAACTAGGCATGATGGGAAGAAAAATCACAAGAATCCTGGGACGCACGGACGACCTTGCCTCCATGAAAACGAGGCTTGAGAGCACACACGGAATGGTTCACTACGTGGATCAGCGCACATCGCACATCAAGACCACTGTGGACGAAACCTTGCCCGGACTCGAGGAGGTCTTCGCACTCAACAAGGAGATCCTGCGCGAAGTAAAGGAACAAACCAAGCTGCTACGCGAAATCCAGTCGTCGTCGAGGTCGCGATCACCGCAGCCAGGACCAAGTGGAACATCGGTCAGGCCTACTCAAACTAAGAAGTGTCCATTTTGTGAGGGCGATCACTATGCATGTGATTGCGACAAGTATACCGGTCGTCGCGAACGATGACGCCGCCTGGTCGCGAATGACCGGTGTGAACGTTGCCTCGCAGTAGCTGATCACCTTGCGACCTCTTGCGAAGCAACCACTCCATGTTTCTATTGCAAGACCGTAAAAAGGGAAAAGGTGATGTACAAACACCACAGCGCCTTTTGTGTTTACAAATTCCCCATGTAAGCTCAATCTTAATCGCCTTCAATTTCAATTCTTCAATTTCACTTGCCTTCTATTTCAATTCTTCAATTTTCAACAATAATGTATCAAAATTAATGTCAATCAATTCTTTAATTCACTGATAGCAAAATTCAATAATTCACTTCACCTCATTTTTAATATCAATTAATTTTCAAATCTCAACTTCAACTATTCAATTCTTTTGCTCACTTTCCAATACACTCCTCTCAATGCTCTGATTTCATTGTCAATCATCCACCTCGGCACGCAGCTCGTTCGCGTCATCCTCTGCCAGCGAAAGGCTACGAAGGAATGTGGTGCTGTATCCCTTTTTTATGCAGTGGTCGATTTTGATAGTTTAGTCCTACTGTATCACTGCTATATTTTCTTGACACTGTTGTATCAGGCTTCATATGTTGTAGTATTGTAGCATTGTGTTGCACGGTTGATTTGAATTGTAGGTGTCATAAAATAATTAGTGTTGATCTTGTGCAAGTCAAAGTCAACAGAGTTTCAATTTGTTTGATCCTTTCAAATTTTCAAACTCGACAAGATTTACGTTGCGAGGAGGATGCAAACGACAAAGAAAAAACGGGTATACGCGTTTGCATCGTCGGTTGCCCGGGAGTGTCATGAGCCTGAAGCTCATGATGTTTCATCTAGAGCCCCGCCTCCTTTTGGCCGCTCTTAAACGCAGGCCGATCGCGCCTGAGGAAGGTTCTCGCTGGAAGGCTCGCGCGGAAATGCTGGGACGCTCTCACTCGTGCGCTCCGGCTCGTCTTCTCGGCGACGACGAAGGGTCGGAATCCCTCCATGACAGCAGCCTCGCGGCAGAGCAGAGTGACGGCGCATCTCTCGACGATCGCGCCTTTGCTCATCCTTCCTCTAGGGCACAGCCAAGCAGTCTTGTCGGCGGATCCGCTTGCGACCCAACTCAAGCCTCAATACAATCCCAAATCAAATCAGAAGGGTCAAAGGTCAAATTCAATTAAGCTACAAAGTTCTCCTCTCCAGTTATCGGTAAACGGTGTTCAAATGTACAGTGAAGTAATGGCATTTCTTGTAAGGCTAGAAAATAAAACTGTATAATAATCGGTGTTATGTTTTGTAACGGTAAAAGAACCACCAATCTTTCCATTTGGGAGTGATGCCTCAAAACAGTAGGGTGCAAGAATAGTTATTAGGTCGTTAAAATTCATGATTCCCTATCGCGGTTCAAACTCTGAGCCAACGTGAGATAAAAAAACGTTTCGATCAAAAAGTTGCAAATCTGGCGAAATTTTACTTTTTCATCAAAGCGTGGTTCAACGTCATATAAGCAGGTTAGCTACAAGGCAGTGACATTTTTTGGGATACTGCGTACTTCTAGGTTGATATACAATAGATTGCAATGCATCCTTTAACTGCATTTCTCAATACCAAAACTTTGCTGGCCGGAACACTGAAAATTGCGGATTTTCACTTTCTTCGTGAGGACTCCCTTGAATTTTGGTTTTGCGTGGCTAGTACAGAATGCACCAAAATTATGGCCACAGCACATGCACGAACAATTTGACCTCCTAGTCGGAGCGTCTGTTTTTTTCTGTGCTTTTATTGTTTCTACTGCATCAATTTGTTTATGGTTATCTCAATCAAACTAAAAATAAGTTGTTTTTCAAGGTTGTGAAACGTTTTTGCCACCGTGCTTCAATCATTGATCTTTACAGTCAAGACTTCTCGGCACGCGACATTCACCAGAGTCATGGACTTCATCGAAGTGTTCTATATAGGTCCATCAGACACCACGAAGACCTGAGAACCAAGGATGATAGGTACGGACGAAGAAATGTTTATGTGGCAACTACGGAAGACATTGTGAAGGTATGTGAACGAATTCTTAGATGCCCGGCGCGCTCGGTCCGCCGGATGTCGCGAGAAATGGAGACCGGGGAGAACTATTTGAGCCTCCTGAAGGACGAACTGTTACCCTGGGCTAGTGTCTCACTTTGAAAACCGCTTCTGGATCTTCCAACAGGAAGGAGCTCCACCTCACAGGACGAGAATGATGCAGGACTGATGCAAAGGCAACTTCACGGCCTCCATCGGCCTCCACGAGTGGCCAGCCTACTCTCCGGATTTGAATCCGATGGATTACACCGTCTGGGCAGTCCTGGAAACCAAAGCCTGCGGGAAACCTCACCGCTTCGGGGATTCTTCGAAGAAGCTCTCCAGAAGGCGTGGGATGAGCTCGATGCACCATACC
This sequence comes from Heligmosomoides polygyrus polygyrus, assembly GCA_947396885.1. Lineage (NCBI taxonomy): Eukaryota > Metazoa > Nematoda > Chromadorea > Rhabditida > Heligmosomidae > Heligmosomoides > Heligmosomoides polygyrus. Next base: position 14,399,252 of record OX377204.1, read on the forward strand.
TGTGTGCTGCCGTCGATGCCTTCCTGAAGCTTCTCGAAGCTTGTATTGACGCCGATGGAGAGATATTCGAATCTCAATGTTGTGTATAGTTCACAATAGACTAACAAACATTGTTTCATCGTTCGTTTTTCAAAACTGCTGCATTTTCGCTTTCGGCGTTTTGATTAACTTGTCGCCATAATTTTGGCGCACCCTGTGGTATCAAGTATCGTCTGGTTTTACGCTTTTTACAGTACTTGCCCTTTAATTTGTATCGAGAAATTAACTTTGACATCGAGCTCACAACGAGTGGTACTTGGGCGATTTAGTGGTGAGAAAATATTGATGAGAGAGAATAGTCGAATCTTAGGATAAAAAATTGAAATTACATGCCATAGAACCTTTTTTGATGCGCCAAGCATTCTATGTGGTCCTTTTTTAATTCTTTATATAATAATTAATTCTTTTGATTAATTCTTTTGATTCGCAGGATTATGCATTAAGCAAGCACTTCTCTGATAGAACGATATCAATTTATTAGGTTGTAACGAAATAAATGGCACTGAACCACCGTAAATTTAAACAGTTAATATCTCGGCTTGTAGGCAAGTTTATTAACCGAAATAAAAACCTTTTGATTCTGCACATCTTTGCCAACGTGACACAAGCTTTTTTATCCCAGTAGCATAAAAATCAGAAGTTGTGGAATTGACGAAATCTTCGAAGGCACTTTCGGCATCCTGTTGGTATTTAAATATTTTCCCTACCAAGAAGTCGCCAAGATGCTTGAAGAAATGGTAGTCTGTTGGGGAGAGGTCGGGAGAAAACGGAGGATGTGGTATAGTTTCAATGCTCAGCTCATTCAATTTCTGCAACGTCATTCGTGCTACATGAGGGCGAGCATTGTCGTGCAGAAGGAGAACTCGCCTTCGGTTTACCAAGGCCGGCCGGATATCCCTCAACTTTTTCATCATTTCTTCAATTTCAATGCAGTACTTCTCTGCCGTGATGGATTCACCGGGAGGGAGGAAGCTGTGGTGAATAATTCCCAGCGAACACCACCATACTGCCACCATTACTTTCTTTTAGTGCAATTCCGGCTTCGCAAAAACCTTGGGGCTCTCATCGCTGTCCACCCACTGTGCCGATCGTCGCCTGTTGTCCTACATTGTCCATTTCTCGTCACAGGTTACGATGCGATCAAGGAATGGGTCCGTTTCGTTCCGTAGAAGCAGTGCGGACGAGATCTCATATCGTCGGTTTCTTTGCTCCTCAGACAGCTCGTGAGGCACCCATCTTTCCAGCTTTTGGTCTTTCCAATTTCCTTCAGATGCGGGGCAGCTGTGTTGTGACTGACGCCAAGAACCTTCGCTATCTCCCTGGTGCCTTTGAGTGGATCCTCCTCTACCACATCTCTCAGCTTGTCCTCATCAACATCACTATGCCTCCCACGACCTTCATGTTCTTCCAAACTCTCATCTCCATTCCGGAACTGCTGATACCAACGACACGGCGCCCGAATTGTGGAACATCCTTGACCGAAGGCGGCGTTGATCTTCTCGTCCGCCTCCTTAGCTGTAGTGCCCAGCTTGAATTCATACAAGTAAATGCCTCGGATTACCCTTTTGTCCATCTGCAAAAAGTCAATAAAACTCTAAAGTTTTCCCACTTTTACATAGAAGATTTGGTACTCTCCGATAGAGCAAAGTTTGCGCTTCTAAATGATATGCCACATGTTACGGTTTGTTCTTGATCAAACGCGTAAAGACGCGCCAAAAAATGGCGCGAGCCAGTGCCATTTAATTCGTTACAACCTAATATATGCTGAAAAAAGAACAAATGTAGATAATTGTTTGCTATGAAGTACGAAAACAACGGCGCTTGTTGACATGGGGGCGCAATGCACGTTTTCTACGAAATCACCTTTGAATACATGTTACGATTTACGGTTTACGAAATTTTGGATTTCATTTACGCACACCCCTGATACTGACTTCTCCAAAAGAAAACTGCCAAGAGAGCTTTCAAAGAACACGAAAAAGTTGAGCAAAATCGTTGACACGCACGGCATGAAATTCATTAAAAGCGGAGCAATGTCAGAACCAGCAGCCACGCTCGATCAGGTCAGACGGGCTCAACGTTGCCTTGACATAATCCTACAATAGTTGCTAGATGCTGCACGAAGAAGCCATCCTATTTACCGAAAAACTTGCAGGGAAAAAGAGGAGCTTTTCCTTCCCTTGTTCTTATCCTAGTTCTCTCGCACTAACTGGATTTTGTAGCGCTTTCTCCGCATTTTTTGTGCATTTTCGACCCAACTATCAAGAAATATCACAAAAAAACTGTGAAAACCCCTAATCACATGGAAGCTGTTATTTTTACAGCCTGCTTTTCAAAGTGTAGAGTCCACACTTTTTATAATTTTCAAAGCTTTGTGAACATTTCAGAGACTCCAAAAAATCTCTGAAATATGGTAGGTTACGTGCGGCCGTTGGGTTCTCCGATATCATCGATCGCAACTGAAGGATGGACTTCTTGCGTCAAAAAATTTTACCTTCTGAGGGAAGAACATCAGAGAGTGGAAATTGTGCCATCTTAAAGTTTAAGATTTTATTTATTTGGTTAATATACAATAAAAAACTAAGCTTCTTCGCAGCGGTCTCCGATATGATCAGGGAGGATCGAATTCCAAATTCTTATGTTTCATGAAAAATAATTTTTTACCTGAAGGGGATAATCTACTCAGCTAAAATTCTGCCACAAAAAAAATTCAGCTCTTGACCCATGCGAAAATCAAGGTTTTCTGAAACGAATAGATTGGATCGACCCCTGGTCGATATGGCACCAACGTCATTGAAGCGACAAAATTGGACGTTCACAAAAATGCCTATAACTCGATAAGTTTTTGGAAATTTGAAAAAGCCAATGGCTTTTTGAAAACTATAAGAAAAGGGCTTTGATCCAGTATAAAAAGTGTGTTCCAATCAAGAGGTCTTCATAGGAGGCGGAGGCGGAAAAATTTAAAATTTCAGCAAGGATAAGAAATAAAACGGTGATCTAGACAAAAGGGGGGGGGGGGTAAATTTTGGCAAAAATCGAACCCCAGGCCTGACCCTGACCCAGAGTTCGCGAATTACTACCGAACATATTCGGGAAATGTAGAACACTGACCCCTCCATTGCTGGGCCTTTCCAGTCCAAACGCGCGTTCCAATCGTTTCCACGATATAAACCTGAAGAAAAATGTTTCGGGCATCCCAAATAATAGTTTAAGGTTGCAAACTCTTCTTTAATCATAATCTTGAGGGAGTCATCTTATGGAAGGCTAAAGGCATACCTTATGGTTAGCGGAAAGTCCATACCTTATGGTTAGTGGAAGGCATCAAAAGTTCTATATTTATGAAAAAGAGCATTTTTTAATACTAGCGACTGCTACTAAGGTTATATGAATGCTGTTTAATGATGTTTTAATGCGATCAAAGCTATAGGGCCAAGCGGGACTCGAATCCATACCACTGCCTAATAACTGACCCACTGTCAATTTGTACCGACTGACTTGAGATATATCTAGAAGGGCCTTTCCGGCCTAAACGTGCGTTCCAATCGTTGTGCCTGTTAACATTGCTTTCTTTGAGCGATCACCGTTGGTTCTATCTTGCTTGGGCGCAGTAGATGACTGGCACCAGACGAAGCCATTTAGTGCATACGATATCCACAAAAGTGTGCATCGGCGCCGCACGATTTTCTCTTTGGAATTCGAAAATCGGAGAGACGATTTTGAGACTTTTGAGCTTCATAACGTCGTTTTGGCTGCTACCATGGCTTCCTGGGATTATCCTTGCATCTGCAAATACTTTGCTATCTAGCGTTCATTTTTTACGTCCTCGGCTCTATCCGTGTCGCTCACAATTTGCGCAAATTGATTAAAACGTGGGCAGTTTGTGTCCTGTGGATAGCGCACTTCATTACTAGGCAGATTACTATCCATATACGTGGAAGATGGCCCAATACGACGACGAAATACGCTGTAGAGGCTATAGTTTCTGCCTGCAGCACGAGATGAAGACGTAATGGCTGTCGACTAAATCTGTTTGGACACCATCCCCAAAGCAATGCCCCGCATATTTTCTTCACGTCTAACACACGAAAAGTCCACCACGACAGTGATGCTGCTCTAATGTGATCCACGTCGTCTACACGCCTTGTAGGCGGTCATTAGCTGCATAGCTAGCGGTTGTGACCTGCTTTGAAAGTAAACCGCATGAAGTTAACCAATGTCGATTTATACTGGGAGGAACAGCGGAGGATGGAGTACTCTGAAGCACTGAATTATAAAAATCAAACTGCAGTGGCTACCACCGTGGTCCAGTGTCTGTTTGGGACGCGGTTGCGGCAGTGTTGCGGCATAGTCACGCTGTCCGTGGTGGATTGTTGCCAGACTTCTATTGTTCCCTCGGATGTTCACTATATTATGTTATACTTATGTTTGAATACGCGTTAGCGTTTGAGTGTTGTGTTTGAGTACTGACGTGGCTGCCGTGGAATCCTATGTACTTTCGTAGGACGGTGGAACAACTAATGTCATCTTTCAAGCACTCCTTCGTCCACAAAAAACAGGGGTCTTTCCGTTGGTGTGGATTCCACCCCAAACCATGAGTGCCTGCGTATTTTGACGATGTTCGGCAATGGCAGAGGTGGCTGGAGCCTCTCCAGATCAGGTACTGATGTTTTTGAGGGTTGTGAGCCTACTCCACGGGGAGAGCTCGTCCGCGAACAGTGTTCGCTCCCACCCGCGAGCTACGGCTCGCAGCTTGAGCTGTCGGCATCAATGGAGCCTTTCGCGCGTATTCTTGTACACCAGGAGCTGGACTTTATGGAGCTTATAGGGCTTGAGTCCGCGTTTCTTTCTGGCTATTCGATGCACTGATGTGCGAATGACACCGACATCACGGGCGATTTTTCTCAGGAGACCCTCGGATTTGGGATTTTTCGCTCTTTTCGATGATTTTCCGGATCTGCGGCGTATTCACAATGCGATTTCTTCCTTGTCCTGGACGATCACCTTCATGGCCAAGCTCCTTACATCAACGAGCTTCTCCGGAGACAGTCAACCGAGCAGGTTAACGATGTCGCATTGGCGCGTTCCTTGACAGGAAGATACGCACAAAAAACGGCACTATTGTAGTCATGCTGTAGATAAATACATTCGCTTGGAAGAACATCAAACCCTCATCACGTTATTTTAGAACACCCTGTACTTTCACCGGTGCAGAGGTCGAGGAGTGGTGAAAAAAATCGCCTAAACACCCGGCTGATTATTTGGAGGGCTAATCACGAATGCGATATCCGTTTCCAAAGTGTCGGCTGGTTACCGTAGGTTTTGGTAGATATGAGTGAATAAGGCTTTCGGGGTCATGGTCGCCGATTTCGCTCAAAATTTGCCCAGAGGGTATTTGGGGTGCTGATCACGAATATCATATCTGTTTGCAAGAATTAGGTAGTTAGAAGATAAATCCGACCGCATAGGTAGAGCAAACGATTTCACGTATGTAGCACCTTGCTCACCTGTATATACCATAACTTACCGTAATCGACTTAAATGTTGAAAGTGGGGGGGGGGGCATGTCGAGTTCGGGGGGTCCATCTGATACTCTTATTTAAATCAATAAATCCTCTTATACCTTCACATCAGCTCGCTCCCTCTTGTCAAATCATGTCCTTACGCGTCTCCTGACCAGAGAGTGCACTTCAACTGCTTGACTATAGCGACAGATGGAGTTGTTCAAATTTGTTCCGGGTTTCGTTTCATTCTCTCTCATTTTTTCGCTTTCTCCCCTTAACTAGGAATGCTGCTTTAGGCATCCACTCAACCATTATCGGGACTGGATGACATAAGCTTTGTGTGGTTGTACTTCACGTTGCATGGTTGTCTATTCCTGCCATGTTTTTTACGAGAGTATCAGGTGGACCCTAGACTCGACTTCCTCCAAGAGGGTTATCATATGCATAATCAGCAGCCCAAGTAACCCTCATGGGCGAAGTTTGAGCGAAATCGGTGGGCGTTACCTCGGCCGCCTTATTCACCCATACCTACTGTAATCGACAAAATCTTTGAACATAGATATTTTTCGTGATCGGCACTCAAACCTCTCGTTGTATGGGCTAACAAAATTTCTTCGACCACTGAAGTAGTAAAAGTACAATAGTGCCGAGCATTAAGCCCATGGTACCTTATGTGGCTATCTCACTCACTCCGCCATGCCCGTTTTGTTTCGTTGTTCGCGGGTTTTCTTGAGCTATTTCTCGTGTATTCAGATGCTGGGTGATGGTCCACATCAATCCTTGGTTGTGGGAGAGGCGGCGTCGTCGCCTTTGGCTTCTCTGAGCAGGAGGTAATCAATGTTCCTTTGGCGGCATCCCCGTATTCTCATAGAAACAGCGTAAATGAGCTTCAGATCCACCTTTGACGAGGACTCGTTCTTCTCTCCAGCCAAACAAAAGTCGGACCATCGAGGCACTCGTCCGATTGCAAGCCCACAGCAAGTCCACAAACTGCCCACCGTGCACGACAAGGTCCTTCAATGGTTCCTGGATATGGTTAGGTTCCTTCTCGTTTCCTTTCTTTTCGGAGTAAAAGTTAATCCCCAAAATTGTTCAGATTGAAAATCGTCGATTGAGGACGTCGGTCTGCACGGGCATTATTTCTGCCTTCTTTTTCTTCTCTACACTGGCGGCTCTTCAATTCTCCATATTCTCTCCTTTACGGTTCTTCGTAGGTAAGAGTTCAAGCGCTTCTCTGGCAGCCTATTAGTACACATTGTTTCCTTGTTCAGAAGCATTTTCTTGCATTTTTGCGATGTGGTCCTGGATCTCGAGTGCTTTCATTGGAACCCTTTGTTTTGCGATGTCTTGGGTGTTGCAGAGTCTTCTAACGAAGCGTAGGTTTTTCATTGTTTGAAGTGGTTTACTTACCGTTGTTTCATTGATTTCCCTACTGTAGTGATTGAAATGTGCTTAAATTGTCTCTTTGATCTCGGCGGCAGATCAGAACGATCCAATTGTTATATATGCCCAGAATCACCTCTCTCTGGGAAACATCGAAATGCAAGTATATCGACCCGAATACAATTCTGTGCAGAGTTAGAAAAGTTCCAATGGAACCTTCTCGCGCCCTGCCACATATATGCTACTTACACTCCGAAGTACCTGTTCTCTGTGTAGCGGGAAACAGATCATAAGAATCCCAATCCGAAGTGCTTAATCTGCAGAAACATAAATAAAATTTATCGCTATTGGTCGAGCGGTCGATACTCCTTGGACCCAACTGAATGGATGTAGAGAGTGGAGTTGCCCTTTTCAGAGATTCATTCAAACGTCCCCAATACGGTAGACTAACCAGAAGACTATCTCAGCGGTAGGTCAGAGCGGCCCAAGTTTTTAGTTTTGATGCAGAAGCGCCGCTCTCTGGGAAATAACAAAATGCAAGTATCTCGACCCGAATACAACTCTGCGCAGAGTTAGGCACGACGAAGGTTGGACCGTTGGCGGCGTATTGGCTTACGCGCCTCGCAACTGAAGAGCGCCCGCGGGATGAGGGTTGACTTCGCGAACACGTGCAGCGCCCCAGGGGCGTAGTGGGTAGTGACCCCCGCTGATTGCGATTGTTTCGCACTTTTGTAAAACTCATGCTTATCATGTATGTGATCCAGCTGGTAGTGTTATAGCATGTTATCCATTTATGTATAGATAAGATGGATAAAATACTATAATACCACCAGGTGGATCACATACATGAAAAGCATGAGTTCTGCAATAGTAGAGAACAATATCGGTGTGCGGGATCCAAACTTCTCACCTCTCGCTCATGAGTCCGGATCGCTATCCACTACGCCCCTGGGGCGCTGCACGTGTTCGCGAAGTCAACCCTCATCCCGCAGGCGCTCTTCAGTTGCAAGGCACTAAGCCAATACGCCGTCAACGGTCCAACCTCCGTCGTGCCTAACTCTGCACAGAGTTGTATTCGGGTCGAGATACTTGCATTTTGTTATTTCCCAGAGAGAGGCGCTTCTGCATCAAAACTCAAAACTTTGGCCGCTCCGACCTACTGCTGAGATAGTCTTCTGGTTAGTCTACCGTATTGGGGACGTTTCAATGAATCTCTGAAAAGGGCACCTCCGCTCTCTACATCCATTTAGTTAGGTCCAAGTATATCCGAGTATCGACCGCTCGACCAATAGCGATTAATTCTATTTATGTTTCTGCAGATTAAGCACTTCGGATTGGGACTCTTATGATCTGTTTCCCGCTACATAGAGAACAGGCACTTCGGAGTGTAAATCGCCTATATGTGTTAGGGTGTGGGAAGATTTCATTAGGTCTTTTGATGAAGATTCTGCGCTACAGTATCCCGCTATCCTACATAGCTGAGCCCTAAAACAACCCAGAATGAGTGACCAAACAATGTCCGAATCGTCTTCACAAACTTCGATCACCTGAAAAATGTAGGATTCATGGTTGCAGAACGGAATACCTTGAGTATGTAAAGAAAAGTCAGGCACGATTTTTAACTCTTTATTATGTAACTTTGCCTTGTTTATTATTTTAAAAAAAATAGAATAAGTGAACCCCTTACATCTTTCTTTACTTCTTTGAATTTCTCTATTTTCTTATGTTCTATATTGTTTGCGAGGGTAAATCCGTTTGCTGGTTTTCTTCTACTTCATAAGATACAGGTGGAGAGCCGTTTGTTTTGAATGGCTTTACCTCGTCCAGGAGATGTGTATTTTAGCAGAACAGCCGAAAAGGTTGTCATGGATGGTCTCCGAGACATGGCTTGGTCTACTGACTGTGCTATTGTATAACGTGGTATACTCCATTCTTGTTATGAGGCTGACGCATTTTTCCTTGAGTGACAGGTAAATATTTACTAACTGTATTACGACCATATACGACTCCATTTGAATGTCAAGTTCAGGTTTCTCGCAGGACTGATTATACAGTCATCTGTCTTGTCAGCGTTCTCCTCCATTTTTCGCAATGATTTTCAGCTGAATTTTTCTGGTAGCACAACTCAGGTACTGAATGTATGGGATCGCAATGCCATATTTCGGTTGTTACCATTCGTTTCAGCTAGGTCTGATGCACACCATTAGCGGTATGTTTTCGCTTGGATATGAATCAGTCCTTGTGTCTTCTCTTCGTGAAGCCGCGCGAATCGCTACAATAACGGCCGTGGTTGGATGCTTATTCGGTTAGTGTCCCTTCACTAATTTTTGAATTTTTTTTTATTAAAATGAAGATCGCGTCATGGTGCAACTCTAGAGAGGGAGGTTCACTCAGCATCTCTTCTTACTGACATCTTTCGAGCCCGTTCATACTTCGCGACGACAGCGCCTGGGAAGTATGAACAGGTGATGGAAGCGACGGCAACGAGGGGAGCGATAGTGAAGCGTAGTGTATGTAACTACAGAAAAGAAGCCTATGGGAAGAACACTGTTGAAATCCAGGCTCAAGCCACCTCCCTGTTGCTACTTCGTTTTCTAGACTATGACTGAAGCCGTCATTCTGTATGGCTACGGCATATGAGGGTCGTAATAGCTTGAACCGCAGGAATCCTGTACGCAGTGCGCATTTCCTTTTAGTCGACATGGGCATCTAAAATAACACTGGAGATGTACATTCTCGTCATCTAGGCAAACGGTAGCACTCTGCCTATCAAGCTAAAAGAATTGAGGATAAGGTGAGATTGGATAACAGATGGAATTGAACAAGCTTATGAGCAAATTTCGAGCTGTTCCGCGTTCAGCGGCGGTAGATTACGCGCTCCAACGCTAGCGCTGTCGCTCGAATCACTAGCTAGAAGTATGAACAGGCGAGAGCAGCGACTTGAGTGACGGCGGTAGCGCTCAAGTATAAACAGGGGCCGTATGCTATTCTCGCCCGATCGGGGACGGTACCCGGCGCGAAAAATCGATGGCGCATGATGTGCATACAGGAATGTGGGCGGAGACCGCCTCATACCTGGCTGGGGATGGTTGGGGAGAGAATAGCATACGGCTCCAGATCTCCCGGCGATCGCTTGGTTTTAATCGATATGCATGTTTTGCCCGGCCAACCAGTCGCCCCCACAGCGAAGTATAAACAGGCCCTTGTACTAGCCGTAGCAGACACAGATGTCCCTCTAGGGTATAGTGGATTTGTAAGCGTGTTTGGCATTTTTGGTCTTAGTTTTTGCGTATCTTCTCTGGATGTTATGACGGCTCCCGCTGTGATTTTGCCTCAGCATCATTTTAGCCGTCATTGAGGAACACAGAGCATAGCAGGAAACGATTCACGCTTTGATGTCCTTGTTCGTAATGCCATACTGCCCAAAAAAAGCTTTGTCTCGAAATAGTGGTTATGCAGATTTTGAGTACTCTGACATCATTTTTCTTTTAGGTCTCTTCTCTTACGGCTGGGCATCGTTGCTGCTTATCTTCAACGTATGGTTCCATACCTATGACATTGTCATAGTTTTCGGGCAGTTGTTTGCCACAAAAGCTCTGCTTAAACTGGTCCGTCATATTGTAATGAGAGTGAGTTACTCTACATTGTATAGCGGCTCAAATGAATGTCTCTCACTAGCTGATGTCCAAATGGATCAACTTTGTATTTCAGCCGATCTCCTTCCCACTACCTCCATCGTTCGTTGTACACACTCCGACTCCTGAACAGACTAGAACGCTCACTGTGGTCCTGGAGAGTCAGAGCTCTTTGCTGAAGGTAGTGAATAGAGATGTTTAAAAGTTTTAATTACAAATACAATGTTTTTCTATCATTTTCGCTAGAATTGCTGTGGATATTGTACTGGGCGCGTCAATATTGACCCGTTGCGCGTTCTTCTCGATATGAAGAGCGTTTATACTTCTGCCTAAGAGTATGAAGAATTTATGTTGAGAAGTTGTGAAGGCCGCTAGCTCCCCATAAGTAGTTGAAGTAGAAACAGTAACCTCCGGATAAGAGCTTTACTGGCATCCCTTAAGGAGGAATTAGGTAGAAGGAGGCAAGGTCAACCTCATTTCTCTAGTTGTTTGCCTTCACTGATCTGCGGCGAATAGCTTGGACCGATCGCAACCGTCGCCTCGAAGTGTTCTCGCTTAGCCAACCGGGTAGGTGTTCTTAGGAGCAAGATGCCCAAGGTCGGTTTCTGTACAAATGCCTTCCTGTTACAGGTGGCCATCCTAGGAACTGGACCAATATCTCCAGCGCCTGCATCAACGTTCTGGAGCGCATACGAAATGAGTTACAGGTTTGTGGTTGTTATATCTCTAAAGAAATCTTACCCTTTATGGCCGCGAAGTAATTTTTGGAGCCTACTTGAAACGTCAATTATTTCTTCTCAAACTTCACCCACCAACAATTTCGCCTTTTTTACACGTAAAAGTATGTGGCAAAAGGACCATAGCCCATCCCTCCGAGTTGATGAATTGACACCAGAATTGCCTGGGAAGGATAAAACGCTGAATTGTCCATCGGCTGGCCACCTCAACTCATTGTATAGGCCAGGTATGAGTCCCATATACCTCCACGAAGAAGTAGAATGCGTGGCGCATCCGAAAGGGGATTGATTAGTGCGATCCTTCATCCATTATTGCTGAAGAGGCCACAAGCTTGGGGGCGGATTACATTCATACAGTGGAATTTTCTGAATAGTTTGCTATAGTAGGTTAGATGCATGTGTTCTCCACCACCCTTCTAGAGCTGCTCTCCACCACCTTTGACAGCGTCCCTCGTTCAGAACGTGTCTTCTCGACTGGAAAGTTATGGAATGGATAAGGATCGCGGAGATCTATCAGACGACGACTTTGCCGAGGTGGATAGGGAGATGCTCATGATGCCGCACAAGTCTAGGAAGCAGCGTGAGTATTTCAATCACAACTAAGCAGCCCTGTAGAAGTTTGGACAGACATACCGATGGAGTGTTTAAAGGAGATACGTTCTACGATATTTGTCACCTGTCATCCTTTAACGTTGCGCTTGTAGTTTACTCATCGGCCGTCAGACAACGCCACCGAATAGCCATAAGGCCTGTTCCTGGACGACCTGAAAAAGTGTTCCAGCAGTCGAATAACTGGTATTGTCCCTTTGTTCACTCTTGAGACAGCTAGATTGATCCAAATTCACTTGTATTTTTCCAGGTGGAAGAGGATTATTCCCAGTTCTAGTGAGCAGGATGTTGTATCAAGATACGACACCAACATCGTCATTCTAGCGATTGAAAGTGAGTGCCGCTTAGTAATGAGTGACTGATTCGAGCGCTGAAACACTTCAAGTGTTTGTCAAAATCAATCCATGTGATGCTATATGATGTCGTGTAGGAACAAGTGGCTGTATGGGCTCTGATGAAGAATGAATAGTATTATGAAGAACAGAGATAGGCGATATTTTCCACATCCAAGATTAGTGGGAGCTATACTTTGCGTCCGAGAAGTCCTGTTCTTCTAGCCAAACCTGTAAAGAGGGTGCGCTACGTTAGGTGTCTCCCTTTAATATCGAAGGCGGAGCGCAATTACGGTAAGGTGGTTGGGTGAAGCGCCCGTTTCGGGCGAGATTTCACGGCCAGCGGACGTAAGGCGAGCAGAGCTACCGCGGAGCAGAAGGAAAGGCTTTCACAGCGGTCAATCTTTCCACTTGAACTAGAACTACAACATATTTGTAAGATAGGTTAAGTTTCAATAAAGCCACTACAAGAGCAACTTTATTATTAAATTGCAGTGTAAGCATAAGAAAAAACATTAACATGGTAATTTTGGGGTATAAATCAGACAAAGGTCGGCTAGTAACCGAGAACGAAAGGATTTGAAAACAGATTTACTGCTCGGCTTGGAACCCTGCCGTGTCTCAGACACCAGATTGGTTAGTACCGACCATGAAATGGTTAGGAACCGAGCACAAAAGTCGGCTACGCTCCCTTCAGCACGTGTTGCTATTGCGCAGTGCTCGGTTCCAAACCCTTTCATGGCCGGTTACTAAGCAACTTAACGTCTGAGACAGCGAGGTTGCAAACCGAGCAGTAAATCTGTTTCAGACCTTTAATGCCCGGTTACTAACCGAGTTTTTTCTGAGTAAAGAGAACAAAACAAGATCTATCCTTTCTTTGTCAACGAAGGCAGTGCCTAGGCCAAGTTCTCTTTTCAGCTTGTTCCTATTGTTCTTAGCTCATGTGTTGTCTCTGCTGGTGTCTACGTTAGATTATTTTGATGCCTGGAACCTTCACCAAGGAGTTTTATAAGCTTCCTCTCCTGAGCTACTTGCATGAATGCACGAAAGAGTATGAGGTGTTAAAACACATGAAAATTAGCAAAGAATGGCAAAAAACAAACAATTAAAAACGCAGTTTGTTGGATGGCACATATACTTGCTCACTTCTCAAAGTCAACTCTATTCGTTTGCGGAATCTCGTCTTAAGCGGGCTCGATAGGTAGGCGACCACATTACCGTGACCCGAGCAGGTGAGCATGTCACCATAGTCGAGAGAGATACATAACGTACGAACCCGTAGATAGTAATTCTATTGCGGTGTACAAATATTATAAAAAGGTGTACTGATGTAGATATGATTTGAGGTGAGTTATCACTCATTTACGAGAAATCTCAAGTTTTTTCCCGCTAGATCGCACCATGCGTTCCTCTTCCTTCTTAAGCTGATCGGTTACTAACCAAAAAAGCAGTATCGATCGATATCTCTTATCCGCGTTGGTTGCCGGCGACGGACGCTGGGTAAGGAAACATCCTAGCTCGGCTTGGGCTACGTTCATAGCGTAGCCCGCCATACCCGAAGCCTGGCGTGGAGAAGCCGGCGACGGACACTGGTAACCGGTGTACCGTTACCGGTTGGTAAGCGGTTGATGAATATGGCATATCTTGCATGTCCTTTGGAATCCTCATTGCACGACGCTGATCTCGTGTTCATTCTGCTTTCATATGGCCCAGGACTCCTAGGCATACGTTACCGCAGGAAGGACAATGGAGTCGAGGTGGGCACGGAACCGGATATGCTCTTCGTCCTCTTCATGACTTCTTCGGCGCTCTTGAAAGCTCTCCAAGCCGCTCGTTTCCTCCTGCCCAGCTCCGGCGCTAGGTCGTTGCCCATATTGACTTCACGGACTAATGGTTGAAGCATTCGTAGTTGTTCAATCTGTTGAGGGCAATGGTACATTGAGCGCTCTTAGTGTTGACATGATTATGTCAAGGCTAAGAGCTTATGTCCTCTCGAGAGTAGCTCTCATTTGGTCAGACAGATCGTAAGCTAGGTGATGAGCTATCCTACTCTGCATCGTCTGGTTGCCGTCATCGCCATGATTTTCGTGCTACTTGCCGACTGATACTGGAGCTCAGCTCCTTTCTGGCTGCTATGAGAGCTTCTTTAGCACAGATAAAGAGTAAAGAACCGCGTTAATCAGTCCATTTTGGGCAAGTTACGCATTCTAGTTCCGGATGTCGTGGAGGCGCGCTGAATGCGTATTTGGTCTATACTTGCGGTGGCCGGTCGATGTACACGTCAGCATTCTTCCCTTACTGAAAGGCCGGAAGTGATACACCGACCCCGGAGATATGGAAGGCTTGGTTGGCAGAAAATCCAAGCGGGAAACCTGGAATTGAATTTACGCGACAGCCAGCATCTCCTCCGACTGCGTTACCACACGTCATTTATACCAAATATCCATGTTTTTAAGGTCTGTACATGTTCGTGGTGGAATCGTATCAGGAGGATCGCTATGGAGTTGTGCTGAAGGATCTACCTGGGATCATAGGAGTCCTTGTGCAGCTAATTCAGACTATCGATAAGTACTTCCGTCTAAAAGCGGTAAGTGCCAAAGTGAAAGCATTCTTCTACGGGGACTGATTGCAATTCGTGTGTATTTCTAGAACCATGCGGCACCGAGCAATTGTGACAGCAATGTGAAGCTGATTGATGCCACCTTGCAAGCGGCCCTTCTTCGTATCAGTGGAAAATTCGGTGAACATTTCAAGTGAGTTCGGATGAGGCAATATTCTCTAGCTTTTGCCTCAGCAGAATACACAGCGTAAAAGCGTTATTTTAGGGCACTAGATCTGTCGCGTGAGCAACTTCAGACGATAAAGATGGTGTGCCAGTCAGATATCTAACACAGCGGGTCGATTACTATATGTTGTTCTGTTCCAGTGCATTGCCTACCTATGAATGTTGTGAAGTATTTTGTCAGCTTGCATGTTTCTGTAGTTATAATGTTCTTGGTCTGTGAATGAATCCTCACCACATTTTGTCTTCTTTCAAAAAAGGATACAAGCGGTATTTAGTGGTTTATGGGTTTCCTACTTGGGGCCAAATTCATCAACGACTTACAACAATTTAAGAGAAAAATTACAGCTGAAATTCCTGACAGCGCGGCTTATCAAGCGATGTCGTGACTCCCGTACGACTGTACGGTCGTCGCGGGGGTCAACAGGTCAAAACGCGTCGATATACACGTCGAAGCCTGCGCCAACGCGTCACCTGCGCAGGAAGCTTCTGGAAACGGCTAAAGACGCAGGGGAACGTGGCCCTGAGCGCTCTAGCCGGGCTACCAGTCAGCCGTCGGCTTGCCGCCCCTGCTAAGCGGTCGTCTGCTGGTCTCCGCCGTCCACCATCGTCTGCCGTTGTCGAGTAGGGCTACGCTTAGCCCGGGGTCATCGAGGTCGTCCAGCTTAGGACGACGAAGTGCTGCCGTCATCTTGGGGTGTCCATCGGTCGTCATGTTCGACTTCTCCAGCCTTCGCCGCCTCGTCTACCTCCCGTGACCAACTGGTAACGCCGGTCCTCTGACCGGCCCATCGCCCCTGTCTTGGCACACGCTACAGGGCAGGTCCGGCCATGGCCGGCGGATTGTCGGCTTTGCTAGTCCCTGTTTTAGGTTGGGTGCGGACTTCCCTTAACCCGTAGATTCCGCACAGGGCCTATGGCAATAATACCGCGTGGTCTTAGGGCGGGCACCCTTAGCGAGCGGCGGATCCGGAAGAGCTCCAAGCCGAGGCGTGGGTGGCGTCCCCTCTCCGCCGACGCTTCGACGGGGGGTCGGCCACTCGCGTCACGACAAGCGATATGCTGAAACATTTCGCCGGGCTATTAGGGATTTCGGCTGTATTTTCTAGGTTAAATTGCTGTAAGTCGTTGACGAGTCCGGCCCCTGGACACTATGGAATCTTCTGGTGTAAGAGCTATCAAGCAAATAAGGAGTCGTATAGTGCAGTCAATACGAAGCTTACCTACCACACAGCCATAAGTAAGGTTTTCACCTCACGAAGTCGTGGAACCGCTCATACGTTGGCCGTGGTGACTCAGTTGAAAGTGTCGGCTGTCGCGTGCACCCGACTCCAGGTTCCTGATTCGAATTTTCCGCCCAGATCAACCACGCATACCATTCCTCCGGGCGCTGAATTGGTACTCGACTTGTCCGGGTAGATAAAGCAGTAAGCCCTTCAACTGATCGCCCAAGTAAAGGACAAAGGACGGCGTTAGGATGTGGCACCACACACTCCACTTCTACGGGATGTCGTGCAGGGGACTTGAATGCGCATTTGGTCTGCATAATGCCATGTATCACAAACGTGGTCCGCCTACCAATTACGGGTATCGCTTTTCCACAGGAATATGACAGATCCAGTCGAGAAGAAGGTCAAGGAAGCGCTGGAATCCGTCAATATATCAGAAGGAGGAAATGAAGTATACAAAGCCTTATCATCCTATAAATGTACTTAAAGCCTGTTCAGCTGAGAATGATGGCGACATGAAGACGTGAGAGGGTGAGAGCTGTAAAGACGGGCAATGCTGGTGTTTTTAGACCTGACCTGACAAGGGATTCAAAGCGCAGAACGTTGCCAATAGACGATTGACCGGCTCGAGCTTTATTACTGCAAAGTCGATGTTATAGCCAAGAAGCTTAGAAAACCAACGATTTTAAGACAATTAATTTAATGACTCGTGGTAACCAGTTGGTAGGTAGAACAGTACTTTATTCTTCTCAGGCACATCTAGTACCAATCCAGTGACGTCGGATGAAAGGCTTGTTTGGGCGCTGAGCGGCTCGGGAGGGGCGGGGGTCACCTTCCCACTTGTTGTCCGTCTTGATAAGAAGGTACATGAAACAGGATTATAAACGGCGGATATCAGGACCGGCTCACCGTAACCTTAGGCGTCGGGTGAGACGTCCATTGTGCAATCGCAGAACCAGGTTAGGGAAGGGACTCCATGGTGTGCCATACAAGCTGCTCGTATGGAGACTGCTTTCTTCGCTCAGGGGGAGTTCGCGGCTGGGTTCTGGTGGCGCTGAAACAATGCGCAAAAAAACGCGCAACGTCGTGTAGACGTCGAAACCTCCCAGATCTCAGATACTCAGCTGAAATGCAAGAATGCCACGACGCAGGAGAATCGAACCTCCGACACCCTTCGCATGAAGCAAACTCCCTATCTACTGCACCACGACCCACTTGCACACAGTGCCATCGCGGGCGCACAAGACATCGATCGGACGTCGCAGCGTGGACGCGGACGCGCGATCTCTGAGCTAGGAGGGCGCAGACAGCAAAGTCTCGGCGCGACCCGCACTGCGGTTACGGTTAGCCGGTCCTGATATCCGCCGTTCATAAATGTCTGTACATGAATGCCCAATTACATAGGAATGGTCTAGCTCAACTGACCTCTGGGCTATAACAAACGATGCTGCTTAAATTTTCAGTTTTATCCAGCACAGGAGTTCGTATGCGGCTGCCCTACATGTGACCCCCGCCCCGAGCCGCGTTGCGCCCTTGTTTGATCCTGGGCGCGACCTGAAAGGTCAGCGCAGGGTGGCTGTGAAATACCGTGCTCTAACCACGATCCGCACACTGATGACAACTCGTCCAATTATAGAATATTGCTCTGATTTTGGAGTTTTGTAGTGAGCATTCGCTCTGGTTCTTAGCTATACTGCTTCCTTATTATACCTCCGTAATAGGGAAGATGAAATAAGCCGAATATGCCGTGTGTGCTTCTTTCTGAACCAAAAATGTGGACGAGTTCACGGCTGGCGGACTTCTGTAGCGGCCGGATACGTCGCTTCATGCACGGACAGCCGCCGCACGCGTCGACCAGTGCGGCAGGAGCGGCAGCCGTCTTCGCACCGCGATGCCTTCACAATTTAAGAACTATGGACTGTGCTTGAAATGCACCATCTCTCTGCATCACGTTGAAATAGCAATAGTAATACAAGAGGGCAGGGACCTCCGGAGAAATCTTAAGGGGAAGTATTGGAGTTCAACGCTGATAGGGTGATTGAAGCCGGCATTGATTCAGCGGTAAAATTAGTGAGTCTATGTTGAACAGACTGGCATTTTGTTCTTGCTCAGCCTAAAGGTAAGGCTAGATGATCAAAAATCATCGCTGGAAACATGTTTGTAAAGGCTTAGAGCCGCAATTCAACATTGGTGCAACTGCGGATATCGCGTCCGCGGTGGTGGCTGTCGCGTGCGGCCAGCGGCCGTGCATAAAGTCCACCCCGTGTAGCGGCCCGCGCATTGGTCGTTCAACGGTGTTTGGCACTTTCAATCCTTTCACTTTTTGTTTCCTCCTTGAAGGCATTGAAGTGTTCGATTGTTTCTTGAGCGCCGATCTTATGTGTTCATCAGCTGTTTTTGAGTTGTTATGGTAGAAATAGCGAGGAAAAACGAGGCCACTGTATCAGTTTTTGACGGAACCGCGTTAAAACAGTTGCTGAACGACGAGGGAGCCTTGCGGTTCGAGGACCACTACTGGGCCATTCTCTATTCTTCGAAGATATCTAGCTCCTGCAGTGAGGCACCCTGATCGAGTGATAATAATATATGAAGTCATTGATCTTGACTTATCTAAACATTTCGAGTTTTAACTGCCGTTAGATTTTCGATGTTGTAGCATTTCTTAATGAAATTCTTGTTTTTGAAAAAGGCTTTGCAGCTCAAGAATGGTGCTCTGGAGAGCTGTCGGTATTAACTACGTTCGATTTTCACAAATTGCCGCCCTGACGACCAGGAAATGCATCAAGACCGACTCGGTGCACGGCCTCAAGAAAGCAGCGCATCCGGCCTCTCTGAAGGTACGTCTTCACAATTTTAGTAGTTCGTCATTATTTGTGTTTCTGATTTCTATAACTTTAAGACCATTCATGAGACTTGCTTTTACTTTCTACGTTTACTAGGCTTGCACAAATTAACCGAATTAATCAGATTAAACGCTTTCCCTTTGAGCTGCACGTATTCGCGCTTGTTTTGGATGTATGTCGGTAGCTGTTGGATAATTTTTCATGTATTTATGGGTCAGTAAAAAGCTCTTCTCTTCAAGACCGTTGGAAACCAGAGTTCAAGAATTACGAAAAACGAGAGCGAGGTGTTAAGGGAAGGATTTTCGTTCAAAACGACTTTCAAACGAGAACCAGTTTATGGTGTAATCTTTTTGTGGAGACATTATTTCATCACTTATTTTTGAGTAAATGTTCTCGATCTTATTCAGAGTCAAACTAGACACTTTTTGAGTCGAACCGGATGTTTTGCAAGTGAAACTAAATGTTTTAAATCAATGTGCGGGACCGGTAGCAAAAAGCAAGGCTAGGACTAGCTTCTTTTCTAAAAGAACTATTTTATTATTATTATTATTATTATTATTATTATTATTATTATTATTATTATTATTATTATTATATATTACATGGGTCAAATCCATGTGAAGAACAATGTAATTAGAAACGGTATAGAACGACATCCACATCAAATTGGCTAACGATCCAGATCAAAGTGTTATAGAATGATTAGAAAGTACATACGACAAATGCCCAGAGAAAGAAGAATGGAAGGGAGAACAGATCAAGAGGGGCTTTGCCACAAGATCTCATTCTTCTTCTTCTTCTTCTTCTTCTTCTCCTGAGCGTTTAGTCCCGCGCAGTCGCAGGGTCCGCTGTTCTTGTGATCTGTCGCCACCTCATCCTATCAAGGACGTCATCTGCCGTGGCGCCGACTTCGGCGAGATCTCTCTTGATGACGTCCTTCCATCTTTTCCTTGGGGCTCCTCTCGGACGCTTTCCGGGTGCCTCGTAATCTAGGGCCAACCTTGTGGGGTGATCCTCTGGTCTTCTGAGGACGTGTCCATACCACCTCAGGCGCTGCTCTCTCATCTTCAGCTGGATCGGGGCTGTCTTCATCACTGCCCTAACATCCTCGTTTCGCACCCTGTCCCGGCGGGTCCATCCACATGCCCACCTCAGCATCCTCATCTCCGCCGCGTGCAGTTGCCGCTCCTGCGCCTTACCCAGGGCCCAGCACTCACTGCCGTAGAGGAGGGCAGGTCTTACAACTGTTCTATAGAGCTTGCCTTTGAGCGTCCTGGAGCATCTACGGTCGCAGAGGATCCCTGTGGACTCCCTCCACTTGAGCCAGGCTGCGTTTATCCGTCCCCTGACCGCCTGGTCCACACTTCCTTCCTCGGATAGGTCACTTCCGAGGTAGCGGAATTCTTCCACCTTCTCGATCGTTTTCCCTTGGCAGTCTAGGATCGATCCAGCGCACTGCTCAGAGCTGATGAACTTCGTCTTCTTCACGTTCAGCCGCAGGCCGTTGTCCGCAAGGGCTCTCTGCCACAGCTGCACCTTCTCCTCCAGCTCCTCCTGGTTGTCGGCTACTAGGGCGATGTCGTCCGCGTAGAGGATCGTTCTGAGAGGGTCTTTCTCAAGGTGGTTCACTATAGAGTCAAGCGTCAGCAGGAAGAGGAACGGGCTCAGAGCCGACCCTTGGTGTACCCCCACTGTGATGTCCACTTTCCTTGTCACCCCGTGTGGAGTTCGTATCGCCGCTTTCGAGCCCTCGTACATGTCCCTTATGACCGTGATCAGACGTTCCGGGACACCCCTTCCTCGAAGGGCATTCCAGATTACGGCCCGAGCTAGCCTGTCGTAGGCCTTCTCCAGATCCAGGAATGCCAGGTAGCAGGGTTTTCGTTTCTCCCGATATTTCTCCATCACCTGACGAACGATGAAGATGGCGTCTGTGGTGGACCTCTCAGGCATGAAGCCACACTGCACCTGGGAGATGGGTACCATCTCCCTCAGCCTTGAGTCTACCAGTCGTTCGTAGATCTTCATCGTGTGTGAGATCAGTTTGATCCCTCGGTAGTTGGAGCATTCGGAAGCGTCTCCCTTCTGCTTGAAGATGGGGACTATGGTGCTGTTCCTCCAGTCATCCGGCATCTTACCTTCTTTCGTGATTCTGTTGAGGAACTGCGTCAGCCAGTTGATTCCGAGGTCCCCGAGCACCTTCCAAGCCTCTACTGGCACACCGTCAGGCCCTGCTGCCTTTCCGAGTTTCATCTTCCGTATGGCCTTGCGAACCTCTTCTTGGGTCCAGGGTGGGATGGGTCCTTCCGTTGGCTGTTCTTCCTCGGCCTCCCGACGAGGGAACTCCTCGTTCAAGAGTTCCTTGAAGTACTCCTCCCATCTCTCTCTGACCTCGACCGGCTTCCGTAACACTCTACCGTCAGCACTCTTCACAGTCTTCACTACTCGAATGTCGAGGCTAGCTCTATGACGCGCCTTGGCCAGGCGGATGGCGAACTTCTCTCCCTCTGGCCCGTCTAGTTTCTCGTACAGGGCATCCATTTCTGCGTTCTTTGCCTTCGCTACAGCTGTTTTTGCCAGCCTCTTCAGCTTCCTGTAGGCTGTGAGATGCTCGGGTGCCCTCGTCTTTTGCCACAGCTTGTAGGCCTCCTTCTTCCTCTTCACCGCAGCCTGCACCTCTTCGTTCCAGAACCATGCCGATTTATTCCCTCTGGTTCCTCCCTTTGTTTCTCCCAGGGTTTCCTTGGCACATCTCAGGATTGTTTCGGCTACCCTCCTCCAGGTCTCATTCACGGGACCAGCTGGATCTGGAAGGCCTGCTTCGAGCACTGCCCTTCGTAGCTCGTTCCGCTCTGAACCCCGCAGTCTCCACCATCGGATCATGGGTTCCGTCCTCACTTTGGGCCTGGTGGGTAGAGGTATGCTAAGGTCGGCTACCAAGGGTCTGTGCTGTGATGCCACGTCTTCTCCCGGAATGACCTTCACATTCCGGACTGTTTTCAGGGCAGCCCTTCGAACCAGAATGTGGTCGACCTCAGTTCTTCTTCCTCCGCTAGCATAGGTCACCTTCTGGCTCTCCCTCTTCGCGAAGAAGGTGCTACACACAGCCAGGTCGTGGGCGATAGCCAGATCCAGAATTCGTTCTCCATCCGGGTTTACCAGGCCGATCCCTTTTCCTCCATGAACCCTTTCCACTCCTCTTCTGCCACTCCCCACATGCCCGTTCATGTCCCCTGCTATGGAGAGGTAGTCGCCTTCTGGTACGGACCTTATGGCTTCCTCGAGCGAGAGGTAGAAGTAATCCTTGTCGTACTCGGAGCATCCGGTCTGCGGAGCGTAGACAGACATGATGGTCCAGTAACCCTCCTTCGTGTCCAGCCGCAGTGACATGATGCGGTCGTTTATTCTTTGGACAGCCGCTACTGAATCCTTGAGGGACTCCGCGACAGCTATCCCTACCCCGTTCCTCTTGGTGTCCTCTCCGTTGTAGTAGAGCTTGACCCCTTCTCCGATCTCCTTGGCTTTCGCCCCTTTCCATCGCGTTTCCTGCAGACACAGGACTTGTATCCTTCTGCGCTTCATCAGGTCAGCCACTTCCCTAGATCTCCCGGTCAGCGTTCCCACATTCAGAGTCCCCAGTCGAACTAGCTTCTTTAGCCGAGGTCGTTCGGCCCTCGGTAGCCCTCGCATACTGACCACAGAACTCGGGCGGGGGTTCTGTGCGCCACTTCCGGGTGACGTCCTAGCCTTTACACTGATTCTATTGCGACTTGTGATCATGGTTTTGTGACGAGGTTTCTCCATCAGCCGGCCTGTCAACCTGGGCCTGACGCTGGAACCGTTGCCATTTTTGCAATTTTTGCAGGGCATGGCGTGCCGGAGCCGGGAGGCGAACCTGTGACCGTTTGTGCATGAAACTACACTACTAACCACTAGGCTAACTCGGCTCGTGGAAAATCAGTTGTCATAAAACTTAAATTGTAAATGAATTCAAGAGGCTTGACGATACTTGCACTTACTTGTTTTACAAAGAAAAACGGTATTTCATCGGGCGTTTGAGAGTAAGACGTAGGCCACCTTGAGAGCTCTTCATATAGTTCGTCTGCATGAAACCAAACAGAATCCTCCATGATGGGATATGCATTGATTGGAGATGATATATTGTCGAGGTCATTATCAGTGAAAGCTTTTACGAAATGTCCGCTAATAGTCGGGCTTTATATAGGTCGTTTCTGACAATGGTTCCATCTTCTGCGGCTAAAACTCCAATTCTTTTCTTCTCTTGAAGTCTCGATCTCATGAATTTATAAAAGGCTAATTTGTCTTTTATAAATTAATGAGTGTCATGTCTTTTATAAATTCATGAGTGGTAGCGCTGTCGAAAGAGCGGCGGATTGTCGTGTGCACTCCGATTCCAGGTTCCTGGTTCGGATTTTCAGTTCAGCGCAACCAAGCTTTCCATTACTCCTGGATCGGTGAATTGGTACCAGACTTGTGCGGGAGGAATAAAGCACTTATTTGTTCATTGGCTGTTCACCACCAAAAACTATTCGACTCTTCCTTCCCCTTCTAAAAGAGAACGCCTTTCAGATGTCACTCAAAGGTTTCAAAGCCTTCTTGACCGTCGACTCAAAGGAGATCATTCACTTTTTCCATGAAATTCATCATTTAGTTTATTTTTTGCAGGAGCGATTACATTACTGTTTTTTCATTTGTTTCAACTTGTTTTAATCTAATTGCTCACACTTTTTACCTCTTTAAATTTGTACGCTTTTTATGTAAGGTTTACGTGACATCATGTCTCCTATAAATAAATTAAATAAATAAATAAATAAAGGTGGACGTCTTTCAAACCAAGCAAGGAACGTTTTAAAAGGCTCAAATTTAATTTTCGGTTTGAAATGTTGTCGTAAAAAAATTACCTGTGCAGATAAATGGTGACGCAGTGCGGTCATAAAATTCTTACTCTTTGAGCTGTACATGTGCGTTTGCGCCCATCTTACATCATAAAAGCAAGAAAAATATCCGGTGTGTCGTAGGAAATCGTCAAATACACTGCGCTTTTTCCTCACTTTATGGTGTAAATGCTGTTTTTGAGCGGCGCGTCATGCTGTTATTCTTTTTGAAAATCAGACTAGCTTTGCCTCCTTGAAGAGACCCTTCGTCGTTCAATGTAGTCCTTCGCTCAGAATCGACGAGGGGCCTATTTATTTGAACAAGTCGCTCCTGTCTAACTCATTAACCCATCTGTGACAATGTTGGACAATGCTATCCAATGCTTATTTGCCGCATTGAATAATTTCAGGCGATACTGGATGAAAGTGTAATAATTCTTTTTGAAAAAAAATATTCTCGCAGGCTCGATTAATATAGATACATTGACTAATTAGCGGGTGCTGTTGCTTTTTTGATTTAATTTTATCCTTAATCTTCTTCTTCTTATTCGCCGTTTGCCCGCTTCGAGACGGGGTCCACTATTCTGATGTGGTGACGTTAATTTTATCCATAATAATGATAATATTTACTAAAATCGAATTCAGGGTCAAGCGTCCAGCGAAAAAAGACAATGTCGCGAAGCGGTTTGCTTACTTTGCAGTTTAGCGATGATAGATTCATAGCTTGGTCAAATTTCTCGATCTCCATACATCTCGAATGTGCCCTCGGTTGGTTGCATTTCTGTTTCTCCAAGCGTAGAACTGAATATTAAGTCGCTGTAGATTTTTTGCTGCAAATCTATAAAGGGATGCACGCTTCTTTTCATTCCATAAAGTCTTAACAATTTTGGAAAGGCTTTTAATATGGAGACGTTATACTTGGACACGTATGCATCGTAGCTATTTGAGGGCATATAAGCCTGTTTCAGGCAGAGTAAACCTGCCAGGTGTGGGAGAGGTACGGTGTAGACTCCGTGCTCTAGACTTTCACAGATTTTTTGTGGCATTTATTTATTTTATTTATTCAAGGCATAAACAGACGCAGACAACTGTCTGGCATGGAAATTGTTAGACAACATCAAAGAAAACAACACTCATAGAAGAAGGCCACTCGAACCCTAGTCAAGTAAGCAATAAATCGCAGAAAACATTTCTTGCACTACAATATGTCATCATTCCGAAGTAGTATAAAAGAAGGCATCTGCTTACTGCGTATTTACACTGAAATCGAAAACCTCTGAAGGTAAGGGAACTATGTATGTGAATGTCTACATAATACGTTTTTCTTGTATCACGAACTCTTAAATAAAGCTTTTCAGAAGCGCTAATTCGCCATCTAGAGTGGCAGTTCATCACTGTAATAAAAGCGTTGTAAGTTAGAATGATGGATGAGAGCACGTTTATAGGTTCCACAAAGGCTGCACTGCACATAACTGTGTTTAGTGTGTAGCGTGGGATGTAATAAGTTAGGAGCGTTTGGTCTGTAGAGCTTGTGGAGCCTACAAACTGCTCCCATGAAATCCATTGGTTCGAGCCGTGTAGTAGTTCGAACTCGATCCGATGATTAATTGTAGTGAACTGTGCGACGCTTTTACTTTTGCTGCTTTCCAAGTCTAGCGAACCATTTTGTGTTCTCAGTAGCTCGTTCCCTTTTCTAACATAGCAGTTAGCTGTCTTTTGCATGGCTTTGTAGATGTGTGATGTTGAAGATCTGGTACAGTTCTTTTGATATTGGCTTTTATTTCAGATAACGCAATGGGAGAACGGTAAACCCGTCAAGAAGGTGGTCTGAATGCACGAGAACCACGGAACGATGCTGTCTTTCATAGGAAATGCCTCTTGTTGATTGTTCACTTAGACGTTCAATTCGCAATAAATGCTCTGTGTTACATTATGTGTTTGTTTCGCTTGGCAGTAATCTTCTGCTGAAAAGAACATATCTGTCACCGACTTGACGAATAAGGATGTAGGTCTGGAATTTTGCTGTCTCGGTTGTGTGTGATGGGAAACGCAGGTGTGGTTATCTTGGAGTACGCGAGATGCGTTGATATCGATCCTGTGTGCTTCTAATCAGTACCGGTAGTTCATCAGATAGGATTAGAAGCATGGAGGATCGATATCAACGAATGGAAGAAAATATCGATTTGAGACGCAATGGGTCGCATTCAGTCAGTTTGAAATACTAGTGATGGACTAATAGTATTTTAAACTAGCTGAGGAGGGAATACTTACTTTCGAATCATCTTCCTGCGTGTCCTTAGGACATCTTATAGATTATGTATTTTGTATTTCAAGAGGAGAAAGTTAGGTTTAAAGGATAAAGGACGGCATCAGCCAATCAGTTTTGGAATGTGCCGCGCATTCTACTTATACACGACATCGTGGGGAGCCTTGAATTTGTATTTGGCCCATAGAATGAATTGCGGTGACCAGCGCATTTGCAGGACATTTTTGTGCGTTATTCTTCTCGGATGAGTATGGCAACAATCCAAGGAACCTCTAGGGATGTAAGGATTCTTAGCTCGGCATGATCCGAACCAAGAACCTCGATCCCGGTGCGAGCGACTGCCAGCACCTCTTGTAACTGCGCCACCACTGGCACATGGAGCAAATTACTTGTTCAAAATATGATGTTAAAGGATAAAAAAGGATAAAGGACGGCGTTACTCAATCCCTTCTGGGATGCGCCAGCGCATTCTACTTCTACGGGATATCGTGGAGGCGACATGAATGCGTATTTGGCCATACAATGACTTGCGGTGGCCAGCCGATGAACAAGTCAGCGCTTTATCCTTCCCAGACAAGTCTGGTACCAATTCACCGACCCGGAGGGATGGAAGGCTTGGTTGGCCTGGGCGGGAAATCCGAACCAGAAACCTGGTATCGGGTGCACGCGGCAGTCGCGCCTCCTCCGACTGCGCTATACGCGCCCAAAATATGATGTTACTCGATAGAATTAGCAATTTTCCCTATACAATGGCTTGCCATAGTCAGCCGATGAACGAGTCAGTGTTTTACCCTTCCTAATCAAGTCTGTTAGCAAGTCGCAGGCACGGAAAGGGTGTTAGACTTGATTGATCTTGGCGGGGAATCCGAATCGAGAGAACCTAGAATGGGGTCCACGCTTCAGCCGCACCTCCTCCGACTGCGCTATCACGCTCCCTTTTGAATTCAATTCTGATGTCGGGATACCAGTCTTCACGGCTTTCTTCACACCAGCAGCCGTATATTTATTGTTTATTAGATCATTATCATCTTCTTTTCGTTCTTCATCTCCATCCAATCGTCCATCGCGCGCCGCAAATAGGGTCCGGGGGGGGGGGGTCACCACAGCATGGCGCGGCGGGCCGGCGTGGCGAGTAACTACGTACAGTGAGTGTAAATGCAGTCTTATCTCTTCGTTTCGATTATAGATCCGCGTCTTATGTGCTTCCTACTTGGACAGGGAGGGAACTCCAGGATTTAGGCGATTCTAACACGGATGCGCTGACGCGGAGGAGAGCACAGAAGACAGCTACAGCATTATTTGTTTGTCTTCTTTACTGTCAGTGTGCCTTCTCTCGTTTTCTTGGTGTTGGTGACACTTTTTATAAGGTGACCCCCCCCCCCGGACCCTATTTGCGCCCATCGCGCTACTGATCCTAATTACCGTATCTTCTCATCGTTCTTCATCTCCATCCAATCGTCCATCGCGCTACTGATCCTAACTACCGTAAACGCCGCTGGTGAAGGGTCGGTACCCTAACAAATACGGCTCGAATAGAGCGTGGTGAGCAAGAATGGTAATCGTCGAATTAGTGGCCAGGTTGCCTGAGCCCTTCATGGTCCGGCTGCTGGCGACAGGAACGGATAGTGGCTCACACGCACGCCGTCGCCGCATCTTGCTGCGGGGCTCTAGAGCGTGAAAGTGCGTGCCGGCGGTTGTCGACGGCGTTCTTTCGGCTACGTTGCGTATATAGTAATTACGAAAAAGACCGTCGCAAATCGTAAACCGTAAATCGTAAGAGATTTCCTCTATATTTATGGAGGTCTTTCTATTAACGATAATTAAAGGCAATTTATTACACTTTCTATTTTCAGCCTAAACTAAAAAATCGAAATCAAATCATTAATTTAGCTCTAGCTGTTACAAAATATATCTTAAAAGGGAGCTTATAGTGCCCAAGCTAAAGCGTAATCATACAATTCTCACCATTCTAGCTGTTTTTAGCTTTTGTGTAAATCTACCCAGAAATAAACGCAAGAAAGTCAACGTTAAGATCAAGAATTGATAATAATAAACTATTTATATAACAACAGACCAACTCGGCGACAACAGTACCTGCATAAGTAATCAGGATATCGCGTGCTGAGTGACCGCATGTCGCAATCGTATAATGTGATACACCGAAAAACTTTTCTTTTCACAAGACACTTTTCTGCGTTTCGATATATGCCCAAACACATTCACGTAGCATTTGAAAAGGCTGAAATAGTTTAATCGCTTTCTGACCAACTCCTTTAGTGTGATTATTAAGTTTTTTAGTTTTTACGTTTGTAAAATAAAAGCATATTGTGCGACATTCTACAGATGTATGCAGCTTGATCCCGTTTCCTTTTTTCTCATCTTTAGAGACGGTCACGCTTTCTGAAGCGAAAGAGCTTCTTCCAACAATATCTCTGAAACGACACCCGACAGACGATTATCCAAGGTGCATGGATTGCTTCTTGCTTCTCCAGAACTTTTAAATATTGCTCTACTAATTGTCTGTACTTGTATGAGCTACTCTCTACTATTAGGTTGTAACGAAATAAATGGCACTGAACCACTGTAAACTTAAACAGTTAATATCTCGGCTCGTAGGCAAGTTTATTAATCGAAATAAAAACCTTCTGATTCTGCACATCTTTGCCAACGTGACACAAGCTTTTTTATCCCAGTAGCATAAAAATCAGAAGTTCTGTAATTGACGAAATCTTCGAAGGCACTTTCGGCATTCTGTTGGTATTTGAATATTTTCCCTACCAAGAAGTCGCCAAGATGCTTGAGGAAATGGTAGTCTGTTGGGGAGAGGTCGGGAGAAAACGGAGGATGTGGTAGAGTTTCAATGCTCAGCTCATTCAATTTCTGCAACGTCATTGGTGCTACATGGGGGCGAGCATTGTCGTGCAGAAGGAGAACTCGCCTTCGGTTTACCAAGGCCGGCCGGATATCCTTCAACTTTTTCATCATTTCTTCAATTTCAACGCAGTAATTCTCTGCCGTGATGGATTCACCGGGAGGGAGGAAGCTGTGGTGAATAATTCCCAGCGAACACCACCATACTGTCACCATTACTTTCTTTTGGTGCAATTCCGGCTTCGCAAAAACCTTGGGGCTCTCATCGCTGTCCACCCACTGTGCCGACCGTCGTCTGTTGTCGTACATTATCCATTTCTCGTCACAGGTTACGATGCGATCAAGGAATGGGTCCGTTTCGTTCCGTAGAAGCAGTGCGGACGAGATCTCATATCGTCGGTTTCTTTGCTCCTCAGACAGCTCGTGAGGCACCCATCTTTCCATCTTTTTGGTCTTTCCAATTTCCTTCCGATGCCGGTCAGCTGTGTTGTGACTGACGCCAAGAACCTTCGCTATCTCCCTGGTGCCAAGAACCTTCGCTATCTCCCTGGTACCTTTGTGTGGATCCTCCTCTGCCACATCTCTCAGCTTGTCCTCATCAACATCACTATGTCTCCCACGACCTTCATGTTCTTCCAAGCTCATCTCCATTCTGGAACCTCTGATACCAACGATACGCCGTCCGAATTGTGGAACATCCTTGACCGAATGCGGCGTTGATCTTCTCGTCCGCCTCCTTAGCTGTAGTGCCCAGCTTGAATTCATACAAGTAAATGCCTCTGATTACCCTTTTGTCCATCTGCAAAAAAGTCAATAAAACTCTAAAGTCTTCCCACTTTTACATATAAAATTTGGTACTCGCCGGTAGAGCAAAGTTTGCGCTTCTAAATGATATGCCACATGTTACGGTTTGTTCTTGATCAAACGCGTAAAGACGCGCCAAAAAATGGCGCGAGCCAGTGCCATTTAATTCGTTACAACCTAATAGTTTTGCAACGAGCATTTGCTTTCTTTCAAGGCATATAATATTATAAACGAAGGCGATATGACATCACTAGCAAAGGATGAAAATGGCTCCAATCTCTTTGAAATATACTGTAAGCCTTGCCTTTATTGCACTTTGAATGCTAATTACTCCACACCATGACTTGCGGACTCCAAAAGTGGGTTCTTACATGTCAAGTTGAGTGACATCGTGTAAACGACTGTTCTAAACTATAGATCACACTTAAGAAAATTTACGATTTACGACCCAAAACATCATAAATCGTGAATCGTAAACAAATTGGAAAACTAAGGTGATAATCAAACGTATGCATACATTGTTGGGCGCAAGTTGGGTATTGTTGAGGCCATAATAATAATCCGCCACCTAGTAGAGTGCTCGGCGTTTAGCAGGCGGATTTGTTGTCGTCATGTTTGCTATCCTTATTCTGAATGAACCTATTGTTCGGATCGTTTAGGTATCCATGTCCCCTCCCGGAAGACCGGATAAGAGGGGAAAAACTGACGGTTGCTATCCTCCTTCAAGGTTCGCTGTGAACGCGAGCAGTCCGTACTTCATTGGTAAACACAAGATGTCTCGCAAACGACTGGAGAAAGGAGAGAAGTCTTTGACGCAGTATGGATTTGGTGGCGATGGATTCAGAGCTGGAACGCAAGTGGAGGTGCATTTTTTTTACCCTTCCCTCTTTAGAAGTTATAAGCTTCTTTTCCCGTAGTAAACCGTTACACTTAAGAGTGGCCAAGTTGAGTCGACACGAAATGTGCCCACAGTTAAACGATCATCGTCATCAAGTGCCGGCTCCAGCCTGTCGTTCGACTTCAGCGGCGATCCGAAGCTTCGTCGTGTACGAGAAGTCATCGTTTCTATAGTGGACTCGGTGAGTGAGGCATTATGCAGGCCAGACACAATGCGGTCTCTGGCGGTCACCGTATAGCTCCTCAGTGCAGACTGATAACCTGAAAATAAGCGAGTGTATACCATTTTCTCTCGAACCTGGACGTTTTTTATTTTAAACTGAGAACTTCCTGGCGCAAAGTCCTCGAGGGGACATTTTGTTCTCAGTAGTTATGTACCTTGCTATTGAGCCACTGGTATGTCCAATTACTTCGGAAATGGCCTCGTTCAGTTCACAACTGGATAGAACACGGGTGTGCTACAAAGCATCTTTAGTTTAGTGCAACACTAAGCGTTGCATATGGCTGTCACCCCTACTCCCCACTTTTTGTTTTAAATTGGACACCTACAGAAATAATGTGGACATTTTACAAACCAAGTCAGACGTATCTAAAGTTTAAATAGGAATTGGCTCACCAAGCTAGAATTACCTTCTTTTTAGGAGAATAACTTTATTAAGATGCCTTCACTAATGAGCAGAAGAAGAAGAGCAGATCTTATCATGATGTTTAAAATTCTCCCCAAAAATTGAACAACGACACAGAAGAATTCATAGACTTGGAACTGACGAGGTCTGTAAGAGGAAAGCTCAAACTACGTGTACCAGTTGCAAAGTCAAGACTTAGAACAGTTTCTTAACTTATAGAACTCTTACGGAACTAAACTTGCTTCTTGGTAAATGCGACGATATTATGACTATGTCCGCACATGTTTGGAGTAGAGCTATTGCTTGTTGATGTTTTTAAGTGTGGTTGTAGCTGACTAACGTGTGATAGCGTTTTGTCCCTGTTTTGTTTGCGTTGCATTTCTATACGTGAATCATGGGCACTATTGTACTTTCACAACTCCACGGGTCGAGGAGAGGTCGAAAAAGATTTTTCGCCCAAACCTCGTCCAGGGGGGTTATTTGGGGCGCTGATCACGAATCTGACATCCGTTTCTGAAATTTCGGCCGATTACGGTAGGTTACGGTAGGTACCGGTGACTAAGGCTGTGAGGTCATAATCACCGATTTCGCCCAAACTTCGCCTATGGGGGTTATTCGAGGTGCTGATCACGAATCTGACATCCGTTTTTCGTTTTACGCTGGAGTACGGTAGATTACGGTATGTACCGGTGACTAAGGCTGTCGAAGTGATAATCACCGATTTCAGTTTTTTGGAGTTTGGGCGCAATCGGTGACCATTACCTTACTCACCGGTACCCACCGTAACCTACCGTACTACAGCATAAAACGAAAAACGGATGTCATATTCGTGATCAGCACCTCAAATAACCCCTTAGCCGAAGTTTGGGCGAAATCGGCGATCATGACCTTGGCAGCCTTAGTCACCCGTACCTACCGTAACCTACCGTAATCGGCCATAATTTTGAAAACGGATCTCAGATTCGTGATCAGCACCCCAAATAACCCCCCTAGCCGAAGTTTGGGCGAAAAAATTTTTTTCGACCTCTCCTCGACTCGTGGAGTTGTGAAAGTACAATAGTGCCGAATCATGTTCACGCTTGAATAAATAAATAAATAAGAGTTCATATTGGCAGAGTATCCCAAGAAAAAAGGCACTGCTGGATGAATACAAAAATCTTATTAAGCCGAAAAAAAAACGAAACTTTTGATAAAAATCTTAATAATCTTATTAAAACGAAACGAAACTTTCAGATGGTGTTGTTGTCCTTTGTCCAAAATTGTTGTGTCTTGTATTCTATGTTATTGGAAAGTTATGAAAATAATAATTTTAATTAAAAAATAACAATAATATATTAATTATTTTAAGAACTTACATGCGTTGGAGATCTTCGTCTTCAAGGCTTGAACATCGGCCATTTCTATCGCGTTTTGGTGAATTTCTCACAAATATCTAGGATTTTGTGATGTCTGAAATTCACCCGCTATTTGAAATGATTCGAGTAGTCCTGTGCTCGAAGGTTTTCCTGCCACGCGGGTCTTTTTCTTCTTTCTTAGGATCCTCGGTGAGAATTCGCTAAGAAATTTAGAATTTCCTTCCGGTTCCTCTGTAAAGGACTGCGAAGAAGGTATTCTTTCGATTTCCTTTCCTTGATCGGAATGGAAATTCGTTCGCTCTCTGGTTTCTCCGAAGAGAACTCGCAAAGAAAGCTTTTTTATTTTCCTGGTTCCTCGTGAGAGGACTCGCAAAGGAAAATTTAGAATTGTCGGCTGCTTCTCACGAAGAGAACTAGCACAGCTGACAATGAAGCCCTGGTTTCTCCGAAGAGAACTCGCGAAGGACTTAGGGTTGCTTTCTGGTTTCTCCGAAGAGAACTCGCAAAGAAAGCTAATAAAAACCCGTCTGTTTCTCACTGACGAGAACTAGCGAAGATTTGGGTTTTTTCCACGGTCGATGCACCAATTTGGTGGGTTACCAATGGGGTGGCTTTACTATTCAGTGGAACAAAGGTTTATTCTCACGATTTTATAGTAGAACCCACAATAGTGGTACATGCATCGTATATATACACAATTTCAGTGGGCGTAGCCACGATATGGCGACATTCTGGCCGCCCAGTCGGTATCATCAGAGTAAACCTGAAAGACGGTGCCGCACTCGAGCACCACGGGAGATTACATTCATGAGTGCCTACTTGCGGTATTGCTAGGTTATGTCTGTGGATGGTATTCAATGGTTCTTATCTTATATTGCCTACCTAAGCGTCTTAAGTCTTATCATTCAGAGCGAGGTGTCCTATATGTCAGAATACAATAGTAGATTAATATATCTAGATATAGACCCTGGTTGGGTATATTCACAACAAAATTTAAAGCATAGATTTACACCAAATTCTATTCTATTTAGATTTAATCTGACATGCTAGAGTTGATTGAATTTGCTGTTGTGGCATACGGAAAGATTGCGCGGCGCAATCTATTGGATTGTCTATTGGAATGGCAGTATAATTCCTGTTCATTTGCGTATAAATCCAGGAACAGCAATGGCGATCACAACGGAAGAAATACACCGCCATTCTCCAGTGCACAACTCTAACTAAACAACGTTTACACTATCAATCAAATAAGCATTACAAGGTTCTGGACGAGTGCATGGGATAATCCTTTTATACAAACAATTCTTTGCGTCGGTAACACTTGGTAATGTACCTGAAGCATTCTTTTAGGTGGAGGAACAGAAGGTACAAGTGTAGAAAGAGGTCCACCTTGAGTTTCCTCAACAACAAACAAAAAAGCGAGAAATTTATCTAAAAGCCCCTGAAAAAAGAACGTTGAACTCGGATAAATACACATTATAATAGCAGATGGAAATCTGAGGCTGTCAGAAGGGGAGGGCTAAATCTACCAGGTTTAGAAGGAATATGGGGTGAGCCGCTTCCTAGTTTTGCTGCCAACAGAAATTCTATGCTCATTCAAAAAGTGTACGATTTCTTGCTAGGAGACGCTGTATAAGAGTTTTGTCGCACAAATTTCATTAAAGCAAAAGATTTTTTTTGCCTTTGTGCCAAGTGCCTGTTTTCAATCTAGTCATGTTTACCTTTGCTGAACGGTGGGATTAAGTAAAAAGTATCTAGTCTAAAATGAAAAATGTTTGGTTTTAAATGAATTGTTCAGTTAAAAGTAAAAGCGGTGTGAAGAAATGACGATAACAGAGTAATCTGGAATACGAATAGAAACGATAGTTCGAATAACTTCGGTTGCTACTGCCACATAACGCCATTTTACGTCTAAACAAGATAAAACAGTAAAAAAGCAAGTCGTAGCCGATCGCTTCCTATTTTAATTGGGCTTAACCTGTGACGATCCCACCTAGTCATGGACTTGTCAATTCACTTACTTTCGCCGTGGTGTGTATGATGTAAAGGAGATTCACACTGTACTGACAGAATCGTCCTTTTCATGATTTCTCATCGACTCTTACCGTATTCGTAGTGTTTCTCTAACACCTCCTTCTGATAATATGGATGGTAGCCGAAAAAGTTATAAGGTGACTCCCCTCCCGGGCTCTTTCACGACACGCGCTCTTCGTCATTGTACAGCTGAATAATTTAGGAAAGGAAGAGAGACAACGACAAAGAATTGCACGATGCTATAGCGTCAACGTCGTATCGAGGTCTTGAAATGGCTAGTGGAATAAAGCACAAGAAAGCCAAGTGGTATGGGTCATCTGCTATGCCTTTCTTACCATCAGTCCTTATCTCCGGCTGTTCAGTTGGGAAAAACAAGGGCTTGCTTCGATGTCCGACTTCAAGATGGCAAACGGTGGCGAAGTGGTGAAGGAAATGAAACAGGTTGTCGCAGAGGATGATAATATCAAGGTAGGGACAGTTCTGAGAAAAAGGAAAACCGTTGCAACAGGTGCCACAAAAATGTGCAGTTTGCGTGTCTGGCTTATCTCTTCTATTCTGTTCTAAGGCATTTTAAACATCCTAGTTTTTCGTAAAAATTTGAACAAACGAGAACTTGGAATACGATTAGAACATAGTCCGTAGCCTACAACAATGGGTTGGTCGCGAAACGTTCTTCATAATTGAACCTAAGTGTCACCACTTTCCTAGAAATCACAATATGCCCTCGTCCGGCGCACTGTGACCCTTATTTGAGTATTAGTGTGAACGAGGTTTATTTTTCAGAATGCTGAAGAGGCAACAGGAAATGGAAGTAGTGGCGAAGTGTCGAAGCGATATTTAGGCAACAAGTAGGTTTTTGTGGTGATTGAAGTGAGGCCTTCATTATTTCAACGGGTGCGGAGTTCTTTCGGAATTGTCCCTTCACATTTTCTCCCCTACAAGATCATTCTTAAGGAAAATCACACCTGCCTTCCAAGCCCCACCAATGGTCAAGAAGGCGCTTCAGATGATGGACGTGAGTGGTGGAAGCGGAGGTTGGTATTTCTGAAAGCGTTCATGTATCAGCTTCTCTTTGCCTATCATCCGCATTAAGCATCAGCGTCTGGACTTCGAGCAGAACCGTCGCTGAAGCATTTTGACGAGAATATAATCTCCCTCATAGAGTCAGAGGTAGGTTGGATGGCTTCTGAACATGATTCACTGCTGTATTCTTTCTTTGAATTCTTCAGATCATGTCTGTCACCCATGAGACTGGTTGGTCTGACGTTGCCGGTCTCGAGGGAGCAAAGAAGGCGTTACGCGAAATTGTGGTGCTCCCCTTCAAGAGACCGTAATCTTTTCTCACCTATCATCCATTCCACGAACGTTCTCTGTGGAAGCGTATTGTTTAAAGAGAAACTTCTCCTTTTAGTGATATGTTCAAAGGAATTCGGGCGCCACCAAAAGGAGTACTATTGTTCGGTCCTCCTGGTACGGGGAAAACCATGATTGGTAAGGTTTTAATATTGAGCGATTATTTTTACACGTTGATTTCGGGACATGATCCTTGGTTTCAGGTAGGTGTGTGGCGTCTCAGTGCAAAGCGACGTTT
The DNA here is from genome assembly GCA_947396885.1 of Heligmosomoides polygyrus polygyrus. Classification (NCBI taxonomy): domain Eukaryota; kingdom Metazoa; phylum Nematoda; class Chromadorea; order Rhabditida; family Heligmosomidae; genus Heligmosomoides; species Heligmosomoides polygyrus. The sequence continues at coordinate 14,435,681 of OX377204.1, forward strand.
TTCAATATATCCGCCAGTTCACTGACATCAAAATGGGTTGGAGAAGGCGAGAAGCTCGTGCGCGCACTGTTCTCCGTGGCTAGGTTGAAGCTGCCGAGCGTAATATTTATTGATGAGGTAGGTTAATTCGGCAGTTCTTTCTACGGTTGTTAACACAGAGATTTTGCTAAGAGTTAAAACTTAGATTCCCTCTAGAACTTAGACTTTTTGTTTTCTTTTGGTGTATCTTCCAGCTAGGAGCCTTGTTTTTTAATCATTTTTCTTTATATTCTATATTACTGGGCGCGTGCAGCGCAGTCGGAGTATTTGCTGGCTGTTGCGTACACCCGATACCAGGTTCCTGGTTCGGATTTCCGACCCAGGCCGAACAAGCCTTCCATCCCTCCGAGGTCGGTGAATTGGTACCAGACTTGTCTGGGAAAGATAAAGCGCTGACTTGTCCATCGGCTGGTCACCGCAAGTCATTGTATGGCAAATACGCATTCAAGTCACCTCCACGACATCCCGCAGAAGTAGAGTGCGTATCGCATCCCAAAAGGGATTGAGTAAAGTCGTCCTTTATCCGTTATCGTTTACTCTATATTACTTCCTTAAACCTTAAAGATCACCCGCCGGCTAGTTTCTCGCAGCTGAGGGAGAGAGAGACCTGGGCCGTATGCTCGTCTACCCCGAGTCTCCCCCGATGGGGGATGTGGATTTGATAAGATATGCTGATATTGATTGATTTTCCCCCAACGGGGGAGCACGCGCATACGGCCCCTGGTGTGGCCCATTCTTGGTTCCTTGAGGATAGTAAACTCAGTCAGGTTAATATCGTGCAGTGCTTCCAAGAGGGCTTTCTTTAGGTAGATTCGCTTCTGTCAGCGCGTTCGGATACTGAACATGAATCTTCGCGACGCATTAAGACGGAATTTTTGGTACAACTGGATGGTGTTGCGACAAACACTGACGAGAGACTCCTTGTTCTAGCTGCGACAAATCGGTAGGAATTTACTTACTTTGATACTTTTGTACTTGGTGGTTCCTTCCCTTTGTCGGCTGGAGGTCTTCTCAGCGGGCACCACAACTCTTCCAGACCGCTCGATCTCTGGCAGCTTGCATCCAGTGAGGCAGACTCAGCTCTTTGAAAGATCTAGAGAATGAGTCCGCCCATCGCGTTGACGCTCGTCCCAGTGGTCTTTTATGGTCTCTTGGAAACCATTCTGTGACACGGAGACTCCATCTATCCTTTTGTCGAAGCTGGTGTCCGGCCCAGCGATATTTGGACTTCTTCATGTACTGCAGCGGGTCTGCTAACTGCGACTTCTCCCGTAGCTCCGAGCTTCTTAGGCCTTCTTGCCATTGCTGACGAAGGCTTGTTCTTAGAAGACATCTCTCCAGTGCACAATGCGTAGTTTGCATCGCTCTGGCGATTGTCTTGTTGTCGGGCCAGGTTTCCGTCGCGTAACACATCGCAGGCAGTACAGAGGGGTTGAATATCGAGGCCTGAGGCCGGCGTCCTTGCCCGGTGACATCGCGAATCGAACTGAAGGCCGCCCATGCTACGAGTCTCCTGCGGCCGATTTCAGGAACGAAGTCGTTATCCATTTGCGGCTCTCTTCCCAGACAGACGTAGGAGTCGACCTGTTGTAGAGCGGTTCCATTTAACCTTACGAGTTCCGTATGACACCACTAGTTGACCATAAATTGCATTTTGGACATATTCATGCCCAATCCAATCTTCATACCTGCCACATTGAGCTCGTTCAGCATCTCTTCGACTTCTGCCGTGCTGGTAGAGATGAGAACAATATCGTCGGCGAAGCGAAGGTTGCTGATCCGTTTACCGTCGACAAGGTAGCCTTTATCGTCCCAGTTCAAGTCCTTCATGGCATCCTGGAGTGCCGCTGTGAATAGCTTGGGAGAAATCGTGTCTCCCTGCCGTACTCCCTTCCCGATAGGAATTTTAAGCTTTCGATCGAACAGCTGGATGGTAGTCGACGTAGTAGCGTAACGATGGAGTGAAACGAGAGCGGAACTATAAGGATTTATTGTGTGAACAACGAACGAGAACGATTAAAAAAAAACTAAAACGGCCACTCGGGGCCTCGGCGGAGGTGGACTGTCGGCGTGGAGGCTGCGTGGAGGCGGCGTCGGTGGTGTAGATCATCAGCTGTCGACCATCTGCTGCTCGTTGGTCAACGTGCCTTCTGTCTTACATGCCCCCCTCTTCTCTTAGTGGCGTCCTCGCCACTGCTGCTTTTCTTGTGTCCAGCGATTGCGGTCCTGCCATGGGGGGTTGGTGTGCGCACCGCGCCATCTAGAAACGTTTTGTGCCCGGGACGCGTGCCGCGCCCTCTTTGAGGATAAATCCGATCCGATGATCTAGATTTTAGTACTAAGTTTGGCAGCTTAACGTCGGCGGAAAGATTGTCCTGTAGGGCACGATAGTATCCTTTGACTGCTTCTGTGTGGTAGGCGTCATTATTCCGTGAGCGTGAGGATGCTGCAAGTGCTGCGAAGGGCTCATCGAACACAGGTACAAGGTCCTGCGGAATCTTGCTTATAACATTGTCGGCTGCAATTTGTACCGACTGCTTGAGGAGTCTCATGGCTTCAGCTTGCATTCGCCGGGGTTCTTTCCAGTTTTCTTCTCCACATGGTGGCGAAACACCCACGATCCTTGAACCGGCCTTGAGATGCTTTCCAAGTGAAGCCACTATTTCTAGCCATTCCGCTTCCCCCTCGTTCTGCTCTTTCGTTGGTCCAATCCATATGATAGCTGCGTATTGTTCTGGCGTGCTGAGTGTCCTGCTCGCGTCTTCTAATGATCTGTACGTTCGTACCACTAAATCAGCATTTCTTTCGAATATGGTCCAAATATTTCGAAATCCATCAGGTGCCAGCATCATTTTCGTTTCCTGCGGCGACTCCACTGCTTCTTTCACTTCGGACCACACTTTTCCTTTCGTAAGAGCTAAGCCCATGTTGTTGAACTCAGCCAGTTCGTTTATATTTGCTTCCACCTTAGGCGTATGAACAGATTGGAAGTCTCCGTCGTACTGCAACACGGCAAAAAGAACATGTTCACATGTCGACTTGAAGTACGTGAAAGCTAATCCGACACCATGGGCAGAGAGAAATAGGTAGTCCTGACGCTTCATAAGGTACTTCCGCTGGTCCTTGTCCCACGTTGTTTGGAGGTATATTGACAGCAGCCGAGCTAGGTCAAACACCGATGTAAACCGCAGGCTTCGCAAAGATTCGTCCACGTTGGTCACGACATCTCCGAACGTTTTGTTGCGAACCGAACATGATGTAGCAATCTTTGTATCTGCTACGAACTTCTGGCCTTTGCAGCGAAAGAACAAGCTGAGACACTCCTGTACACTCGCTATTGGAGTCGTCTGGTTCCTGAAATGTCTCTTTTCGGTTATAATGGCATCAATTTCCCTTCTCTGTCTTTCACTTCTACGCTTTCGCTTTGTTCTAGTCTCACAAGGGTTGTCCGAAATTTCGTCAGGTATCCTGATTAGAAGATCGAATTGGACTCTTACTGGTTCTTCTTTTTCTGACAGGTTTGTGATTAGAGCAGAGTTTTCACTCGTTTCTAAAACGCGATAAGGTCCTTTCCATTCGGAACGCAGTTTGGGATATTTAATTCTACTCTTTTCATGCGGCATCTTCATGTATACTCTATCACCTTTTTGAGGTAACTTCTTAACATCTACGCTCATGTCTCGATCATACCGTTCTTTCATGCGTTCTCGATACTCATTATTTAGTTCCCGTGCGCACTCATGTGCTAGCTCTATGCTTGCCAGTAGTTCATGCTTGTAGTCTCCAAAATCGATGTGGTTAAAGGATAGTTTATTTCGAGGTACGACCGAAGATGGGTAGCCGGGGTCGAAAGCGTGTAGCAGGTAGAAGGGACTTTCCCCGGTCGCTGCGTGTGGCGCAGTGTTGTAGGCGTACACTATCATTGGGAGAAGAGTGTCCCAGTCTGCCGGTACCACTGTTCGTTTTTTTAGCATGCGTGTTATGGTCCCGATCACCCTTTCGGTTATACCGTTTTCTCTGGGGTTGTATCCTTTCGTTGTGGTCTGCTTTATATTGGCCACTGCACAAATATCCGTCATCACTTCATTCACAAATTCCGTTCCCTGGTCCGAATGGATTACTTCCGGCCATCTACAACCTTCGCATATCCATCGTTCGAACAAAACGCGGGCCACGGTTCTCGCAGTTTTATCCGGTATCGCATAAGCTCCTGCGAATTTTGTGAAATGGTCGACTACAACGAGGGCATATTTGTTCCCATTAGTTGACAATCCCAACTCAACTAAATTAACTCCAATCATTTGGTAGGGTCGTTCAGTTACGATGGGCTTGAGAGGAGGTATCAGCTTCTCATGGACGTTAGTTAAAAAGCACTCCTGGCACGCTTTCGTCCATAGCGTTACATCTTGTTGCAGCCCTTCCCAAAACACTCGTTTGCTAAGGAGGCGATACAACTTCCTGCCACTTAGATGACCTGCCATTGCACCTGTGTGTGCCTCTTTAAAAACGTTCATCCGCTCGTCTTTTGGCACTACCGTCACTAAGTTGCCGTCCTGAGTAGCTAATTTTAACACTCCTTCGTTTATTGTAAAGTCTGTAACTGCGAACTTGTTTGCGCATCTAGGCAGTTTTACTAACTGGCTGATGTTACCTGCTTCTAGCGCTGTAATAATAGGGCGGTAAGTATCGTCATCTCTTAGTTTGTCTAACCATTCGCTTTGCTGTGGGCACACTTCAATATTAGCTATAATGGCTTCATTTTGTGCGACTAGTGGTTCTGTTACGCCTTGACTCACAGTTCGGGACAATGCATCTGCAACGACATTGGCCTTGCCACTTACGTGTTCAATGGTCACGTTGTACCTCTGAATTTCCAATGCCCATCGTAACACTCTCCCTGACACATTAGTTCGTTTAAACAAACTGGTCAACGGAAGATGATCAGTTCGTACGATCGTGTGAAGCCCATATATGAAAAAATGAAATCTCTTGAGTGCAGTTACAACTGCTAGAGCCTCCAGGTCAGTTATGTGGTAGTTTTTTTTCGGCCTTCGTCAATCCTTTAGACATGAAATACAGAGGATGCAGGAGAGTATCGTTTCCTTGTTGAGCTAAAACGGCGCCTAATCCTAATGTTGAGGCATCTGTATAGATAATAAACGGTCTACTTCCGTTCCTCGCTTTTTCCACATCAGGTTGGCACAAAATCGGAGCACTACACAACGCTTTCTTCAAAGATACAAATGCATCCTCCTGCTTCTCACTCCATTGCCACACCACATTTTGACTGGTTAACTCGTGCAATGGTTTCGCTATTTGGGAAAATTTGAGTATGAATTTTCTGTAGTAGGAGGCTAGTCCGAGGAACGTTTTTAATTCTTTCGCGTTAGTTGGGCGGGGATACTCCTGGATCTTACTAATCTTCTCGGGGTCTGGATGTATACCCTTTCCATCAATAACATGGCCCAGATAGTTTATGCTGTGCTTCATGAAAAAGCATTTTTGAGGTTTTAAGCGTAGCTTAGCCTTCCGTAGCGCTGTGAATACCATCTCCATGATTTCTAGATGCCTTTTGGTCGTGTCAGTTGCGATCAGGATATCATCTAAATACACGAAGATTTCTGTTTTTTATTCCTAATCCTCCTACGACTATATCCATCATTCTTTGAAATTCTGCGAGGCTTGTGCTTAGGCCAAATGGCAGAACGTTGAACTGGTATAGACCTTCGCTCGTTGTAAAAGCACTTTTTTCTTTAGCATCGTCGGAAAGTCTTATTTGCCAGTAACCAGAGGCCATGTCTAATGTTGTAAACGCCGTTTTATCTCTTAGACTTTGCAAAACCGTGTCAATAGTCGGTAGTGGATATGCATCATGCCTCGTTACCTTGTTAAGTTCGCGATAATCTACACAAAACCTCAGGCTTCCGTCTTTCTTCCTAACCAGGACTACGGGTGATGCCCATGCTGACCTACTCTTTTCAATAACATTTCTATCCTTAAGATCACCCAATATTCTTTTGAACTCTTCCCGAATACCCAGAGGCACTGTGCGGGTTTTCTGTCGGATAGGTGCAGCATCACCTGTATCGATCTTATGCACCACTAGGTTGGTCTGCGTTAATTCCTCATCACAAGTAGCGAAAACGTCTGAGAACCGAAGTATACATTCTCTGGCTTCATCATCCAACGGAGCATGCTGTTCTAACAGTGAAATCAAAAGGGTGTTTCGCACTTGGTCCTTATCGTCCAGTTTTGTATTTGCCTCTTTACCATCCTTCATTTTAGCTGGGTACCATTTATCGTTCGACCATTTCCCTATTACTTCACCGGGCTGCAGTACTACCGCTTGATTTGAATCATTCATCACTTCAATTTTAGCTAGACCTCGTTGGACAGCGTATAACCCATGTGAAATATACCTGTTATTTGACCACAGCAAATCGTGCTCTTTGTCTGATCGTCCCGCAATGGCCACTAACTTAGACGCTCCTGGGAAGATGTGTGTCCTTTTCACAACTATTGCTTCTGCTTCGCCTTCTTCCGTTTCAGTATTCCAACCGTCAGATGAATCACAAACACCTCAAGCGCGTTTGTTCCAAGGATCACTAGTTCATCATCTGCCTCACCTACGTGGAAAGCTACTGGCCTCGTAACCCCTCTCAACGTTACATCCATCTTTACCGTGTCTAAGAAATTCATCTGGTTTCCTGATGCATCTCTTATTGTTGTGCCGTCTACCGCTGTAATGGGCTCCACAAAATTGTCCACATCGATGCCCATTGCCTTCGCCCTTTCGAATGTACCCAGTGAAATTACGGATGTCTCTGCACCAGTATCAAGTAACGCCGTCAGTTTCATGCGCATCAAAACTACGTCCTCGTTATATTTTCGCCCGAATAATCTCATCTTGCCTTCATTCCTTTTTGCCGCTTCCTTACTCCTCAGCCACCCTTCTAGTTTTGTGGAGAATGTGTTTATTCTTCTGGCATCAATACCGTTCCGCGCATTTCCTTCATCAGTGTTTGATGGATGAAGCGTTCTCTTTTTACAGTTTCGAGCGAAATGCCCCGGTTGATCGCAAATGTAGCAATTCCTTGTTTCATTTCCGACCCTTTCTCTGAGTTGGTGATGATCAGCATGGTTGAGCCTTCCATAATTAATACCCAAACTGGTTGCTCGCCTGTCAGTTTGGAACCTTTGACCTCGGCTTCTAGTTTCATCTGCAGTGGGTGCCTGCCGCCAACTCTGTGTTAGTTCAGGGGACCTTGATCTTCGCATATTCACTTGAACACTCCGCTCTAGACACAAAGCAGCTGCCTTCACCTCTTCATAAACTTTCCCTTTTTCTACAGTATCTATTAGGTTGGAAAAAAAGTCTCTTCACACTTCGAAATTTTTTTTACCCTTCCCCTTGTAAACGCACTAGCCAATGTTGATTGCTGATTTCGTAATCCTATCACACTTGTCTACCGTTCGCACGCGGACACAGGTTAAGACTCTTCTTGTAATTCGTTATCCACCCAATCTTCCGAACTCAATGCCAGATCTACCTCATGGCCGTTTTCAGCACGGCATTCTTCATGAATTCATTAAAGAACGTCACGTCAGGCAGCAGACCAAATTAACCATATATATGGCTTGGGATCTACTACTCATCGCGCCTGTTATGAGTGGTTCGGAAAGTCTTTAAAGGGAGATTATTCACTGAGGGCAAAGCATGGTCAGGAAGGCCAACTGGATTGGACGACAGTGAACTACACCATCTTCTTCGTACCGATAGTTGGCAGACGACACGTCAGCTGGCAGAGAAGCTCGAAGTGTCTCATAGGATAGTGGGGATCCATCTGAAGAATCTTGGCTTTCATGGAAATTTGGAGCTTGGATTCCACATGCCCTGTCAGACACTCAGAAAGGTCGACGGCTCTCCATCGCTGCTTCTCTTCTGTCCAGATAAGGAAGAAAATCGTTTCTTCCGCGGATTGTGACAGGCGAAGAGTCCTGGATTCTGTGTGCCAACTTCCGAGGAAAAGGCAATGGGTACAAAAGGGAGAGAGCCCTAAGTCTGATCTCAAGCCCAATGTTCACGAAAGGAAGATTCTCTTGAGTGTTTGGTGGGATATCAGAGAAGTGATTTATCGGCAAACTCTCAGAAGTGGAGAGACACTTACTGCTGTCACATACTGCGGCCAACTCCACAAAGTCGTCGCAACTCTCTAAGAAAACAGGCCGGAGAAGTCGAAGGTGATGATCCTGCATGACGATGCAAAACTACATGTTGCAAGACTCACAAGAGAAACAATAAAGGAGCTGGGCTGGGAGGTAATGTCACATCCACCGTATAGCCCTAACCTCGTTCGTGCCGACTACCATCTCTTCCGTGCTTTCAAGGAAGAAATTGGAGAGAAATATTTTGGAACTGATGAAGACCTCAAAAATTGGATTCATCAATGGTTCGACTCCAGAACTGCAGTCTTTTAAGCGAGAGGAATTGGAAAATTACCCAGTTTTTGGAGAAGTGTAGTGGGACAAAATAGAGTTTATCTTAGTTGATTTGACTTTGTAGTTGTGAAGTAATAAATCTTTGAAAAAAATGAAAAGACTTTTTTTCCAACCTAATAGTAGCCTTCTCAAATTATACGATCCAGGCCAATGAGATAGTTGCCGGCACAAAATTTCGGCCCGTTGCAGCGAAACGATGTCCGTTTCTTTTTCGCCATATGCTCTGTTCGTTAACTTCTCTAACACTAAACAAAATTCAGCTACTGATTGGTTCTCCCTTATTCTTAGTTCGCGCAGTTCGTTCATCGCCTGAAGGCAAGCAGTATTTGTGTCGATCATCAGCCGCTTTTTAAACTCTTCGATAATATCGTCTAGGCATCCCTGCTTGACGGTTTCATGTAGGGTTTCGAACATGATTTGCGCACTTCCCCTTAAATGCCCTTCAAATAGCTGCACCAACTGCCTATCTGACCAATACGATCTCGGATATTTGAGGAAGAATGCCGCCAAAAACTTTTTAAAGTTCTCATGTGGTCGACCACCAAAAGGAAGTACGTTAGGTACAGCCATCGATCGCATATACTCCATTATTGAATCGTTATTGCGCCTACTTTCTACTATGGGCTCGTCCTCACAGTTTACACTCTGACACTCTCTCTCTGCCTCCCTAATAAATCTCTCCCACCTTGGCTGAGAGTTCCTGTGTTGAAGTTGGCTTTGGGCATGTTCGTGCGGATCCGGTATGCTGCCCAACTGCTCGTCTCTAGACCGTCCTGTAAGCATTTATGTCTTACTTCCTCATTCAGGCGATTAAATCGAGAATACTGTCCATACTCACCATTATTTGCGGATCTTGCACTATCGCTGTTCAAATTATCTTGCTCGATAGCGTCGCCTTGTTGAATAGACTGCATCTGAAGCAACATACTTTCATTTTCTCGCCTAAGAGCATCAAGCTCCAACTCTTTTTGCGCTAGCTGCTCTTTCAATCTTATAACATTTTCTTCCACTTCTCCTTCGGTGCACTGTAAGTGTCTAGTTACATTTTGCACCGCGTTCTTGTTTCTCAGTGCATCGTCCAAACACGTCTCTAAAGCTGCGCTATCGAGTAACTTTGCCGCTTTTAAAATTTTTATCGTTTTTTCACTCACACCACACATATACTTCTTTCCCCAGTTGGACCTCAACATTTCTATTGCTACTTCCACCTGCTCCTTCACACTACTCGTGATCCTATCTCTCTCCGTATCATTGGTCCTCATTGTTCTGCTCAGTTCGTTTTCACAAATCGTTATAACATTCTTTATAGTTTTCACAACCATCCTCATCTCACCATCCTCTTCTTCTCTCACCTGAAGCTCCTGGGCCAGCATCGTCTCTTCCATTCCAGTCATACTTGAAATTCTTGTTTCGGTTGATGCCCTATAATTTACGACTCAACCTTTCGGCCACAATGAGCACCACTTTGCACTTTCACCGCTCCTTATACTTCACCAAATGAGCACGCTCACTACTTCAGTCTGTTCCGGTAGCACGATCACGGCTACTCAGTCTGTTCCGGTAGCACGATCACGGCTACCTCTTCTGCTCGTTTCGAAAGTCGAGCCCTTATGCTCCTCTCCAGAACTGGTTTCTACTACTAAAATTCACCTCTTTGCACTGTGCTCCTTCTTCACACTCGTCGTGGTTATCGACTGGCCAGCATGGTGGAGCCTTCTACAATATCCACTGTTAGCCGGAGAGAGGTTGGACCGGTTCGGCCCCCAAGTAGCGTAACGATGGAGTGAAACGAGAGCGGAACTATAAGGATTTATTGTGTGAACAACGAACGAGAACGATTAAAAAAACTAAAACGGCCACTCGGGGCCTCGGCGGAGGTGGACTGTCGGCGTGGAGGCTGCGTGGAGGCGGCGTCGGCGGTGTAGATCATCAGCTGTCGATCATCTGCTGCTCGTTGGTCAACGTGCCTTCTGTCTTACAACGTGCTCGAGAAGCATTCGTCGACAAGTCGGATGTAGGGCGATGGTATACCAGCATGCACAAACGCGTTCAAAACGGCGTTGATTTCCACAGAGTCGAATGCTTTCCGGTAATCCACGAAGACAAGGACAAGTGGGAGGTGGTATTCGCGGCGCCTCTGGATGAGTTGTGAGACAGTCTGAATATGGTCCATGCAGGAGAAATCCTTGCGAAACCCTGCTTGCTCCACTGGCTGATATTCATCCAAGGAACGCTCCACGCGGTTAAGCAGTATCTTGGTGAAGATCTTGTACACAACCGAGAAAAGACTGATGGGCCGATAGTTGTTGATATCCTCCTGCTGACCATTTTTGAAGATTAAGGCCTATGTCATACCTTCGCTCACCCCGAGCGAAGGCGACGAACAGAGCGGTGAGCGAAGTCTCTTCGCTAGCGTGAAGCTAGCGAATAGGCGCGCAGTTAATAGCGTTGTGTGCAGCTGCGTCGTAGAATCGCTATCGATGCTGCCCGAAGCTCTGCTCAGCTCAGCGACGCGGTCGCATCGGTAGCGATGCCGTATCGCTCGAAAGTATGACACCCCGCTAGCGAGGCTTCGCTAGCGGTGGATCGGACAACTGCTACAGGCGTCTGCCCCTCCACAACGTCTGATACCGTCCCTTCCCCAATTATGTTAGTTGTCCATCGCCTTCGCTAGCGAAGAGCGATGGTATGACATAGGCCTAAAACTGTTTTCGACTCCTTCCATGAGTCCGGAATCCTACCAACTCGAAGGTAGTGGTTGAAGTGCTTGGAAAGAAGTGAGCAGAGGGCACTGCCACCCGCACGAAGGAGATCAGCAGAAATGCCGTCCGGTCCGGGAGAAGTGCCTGGCTTCATCCTTCATGGCATGAGCAACTTCTGATTCCAGATTGGGAGGTGCTGCCTCAGCTGGTGGCATCATGTATTTCGGGACAGTGCTGGAAAAACGAAACAGATCTATGTGGAATTCTTGAACAATGGCTTTCATCGCTCTTCGAGACGCTTGCGTTGTTCCATCCTTATCTACAAGGGCTGACATTTGCCTTCTGGTCGCAGAGATCTCGTCTGCGCCTCTCTATGCTTGAACCTTTCCCAGCGGGTTCTAACAGCTACAGATTTCTGTAGACCTGTATGGACTCCTTTTCTGCAATTCGTCAGGCCTTCGAGATGGTGACTTTTTCCAAATGGGAAGCATGAGGACCCAGCTTAACAGCTCTTCTTTGCTCCAAGAGTTTAATCGCATGTGCGTTGAGTCTTGAAGCAGACGGTGATGTGGCTCCGCAAGAGCTGCTAGCACATTTCAACAGTCCTTTGGAGAGAAGGTCGTAGTCTTCCGATGGATATTCAAGAAGATTCAAATCATACGACTTTATTGCATGTTCCAACTCGTCCGGCTTGAATGTGGTATCATCACCGGTAGTGGTTCTTCTGACGTCGTAGAAGAGTCACGTCGAAACTTCAAATAGACGGCGAAGAGATATCATAGCTTGGCTCCATCTTTGTTTTACATCTAAACCAATCCGCCTGTTGGCTCTAGTGGGAGAGTTTTGTCTGATTCTGCTTTCCTTTGGTTTCATCAAGATATTCGTGTGTTTTCTGGGAAATCTGGGATAAGAGCATTTATAATTAAGTGTAGGTGCGGGATAAGAGGAGAGCGTTGGCTTTCATTGATTTGTTACAGTTGCTAACGCAAACGTTCGCATGAGCTGCAGAATTCCCATTCAGTGTGGCATATGTTCACTTAGGCCTTGTTTAGTGTGCACGCTTTGCGCGACGCGATGCATGCGTAGTGGCTAAATTGATCGAGCGACGCGATTGATCAATTCGGCCACTACACATGGATGGCATCGCGTCGCGCGTCGCAAGCACACTAAGCAAGCAATTAGATGGTCTGAGAATAGAGGGAACGGAAGAGAATATGGCGAGTCAGCCGCTCATGTGCGTTTTCATCTTTTTTAGCAATTTTATAGAATACCGTCGTTTTACAGTCCACAGGAGCTTGACGAGGCAGCACGAAGGCGATTCGTAAAACGTCTCTATATCGCACTTCCGGAGGCTGGTGCAAGGTTGACCATAGTGAAAAACCTACTCGCAGACATGAAGCACTCACTTGAGGAGGAAGACTTCAACAAAGTGGCAGAATTGACAGAAGGTTTGCGACCTCTCTCTTGATTTATTTGCTCAAAAAATAGTATTATTTTCCTTCGAATTTTTTACATGCAGCTGCAAAATAAGTAAACATGCTGTTTGAAATTTTATGATTTTTTCGAGAAAAATAATTGGTTAACGCTTGCTTCAAAGTGCAACAAGGCAGAAGTTTTTAGCGCAGGGATTAGATTGCGCCACGCATTCGTCCAAGACTTCACGATTTTTATTTGGTTGATAGGAAAAATTCTGTTTGATTAGAGTTACGCACTTGTCCGTGTGCAACACAGTCAACTGTAGAAAGCACACATATCCTCACTTTGCAGTTTCAAGTAAGCAACATTTACACTAGCAGGTCACAGCAAGCTAGACAAGTGCAAAGCCTCATCTGTTCTTTTCACACACTAATAATTTCCGTTTTTTACCACAATTTTTCCCTAAAAATAAAATTGTAATAAAATTTGCAATAGTGCGTTCACCTATTGGGTTCGCTATATTATGAAATTTTAGATCCGCTATATTAAGAAAAGAGCTATACTGAATTTTTCTGGGTTAAAAATTTTTCCATCATTCTCGTAATCTCTAGTGTAATGTGGAAAAAGCTCACTTTAATTTGGAAGATGTTTTGTTTGACTTCAAAAGCGTCTGTCAGGCTTGCTTAAACGTATGTCCAATTTGATTTTAAAGTATCCTATTTGTCATGAAAGGAGGCATAAATAAATTTGATATCAATATCAAAAGCGTAGACGCTACTGTTCCGTATAGCTTTGTGTAATTTACTTTCAAGCCACTTTGACGAGAGGGAAGGATTTAGTTGCATGAAAACATTGTATTGTATATCTAAGATCAACACCCCTTCAAGAATCCTTTACGTAGTTCACATTTGCTAGAAAGTGAATCGAGTGCTATGTTCTGAAGAGAACTCTTGCCTCATACGGCAAAACCAGTATCCCCCGTTGCTCGTCATTGTGTCTCTCTCATAGCTCCGGAACTTATGGGGTATACACTATGAACTTTTGCAAGTTCTTAGGTTCTTGGGGGTTCTTCTTACTTCAGTAACCCTCTTACATAACGTTAAAACGTTTCAACTCAGTTCCTTTTAGCCTTAAGAGGCTGGTATCGAGGTTGTAAACTGTTACAACGATGTTTTGTTGCGATTAAAACTCTAGCGGCTAGCGGGATTGGAACCCATACCTCCTGCTGACCAGGCGGGAATGCTCTACGCCATTACAACACCAATGCTGTTTGATCGAACGCAACATCCACACCTCGTGGTATCGATTAGCACTCACCCGTATATCGCAGTGAGCCGGCCGCCGTTATCAACATGGCACGGTAATGGCGTAGAGCATTCTCGCCTGGTCACCAGGAGGTGCGGGTTCGAGTCCCGCCTGGCGATAGAGTTTTCATCGCAACAAAACATCGTTGTCAAAACGTCTCTTTTTAGGTTACTCGGGTGCAGACGTTCGACAGCTTTGTGCTGAGGCGGCCATGGGTCCAATACGAGACGTCGATAACTGTTCTTCGATGGATATTGAGACTGTTGAAACCGATGAGGTGCGTTTCAATGTGTGTTTTTTGAGGGACCAATAGATCGAAACGAGAAATAGCTATTCTGACAAAAAAGTCCGCTCCAACGGTTTTGCTAAGTTTAAATGGCTTTCATCTTCAGATACGTCCGATATCGGTCGAGGATTTCATCAGCGCTGCCCAGGTTGTTCGACCTACGGTTGTTAGCGATGATTTGAATGCGTACAAGGTCTGGGACAGCAAGTTTGGATGCCTGGTATGAAGCCCTATAATAAAGTTGGATCGTTGACAGTTACTTGTTCTTCAACTTAGTCTGCATATTTTCGTGTTTCTTTTCCCTGTGGATGTGGTTGTCTATTACATATCGATAAAATCTGCATGTTGTTCTACTGGTGTCTTGTGAAAGTTTTGTTATAGGCTTCGAATCAAGTCCTGCTGCACTTTATTGATTCATTTCACTTCCTGACGATGTCACTGTGTTTACCATAAGGGTGTGACAGGTGTTTACACTTCAGCGCGATTCGTTTTTAAGAACAGCGGATGTCAATAATCGAGGCAGCTTGATCGATATCGGCGTAGTTTCGAACTGTTGCATCTTGCGAGGAGTCAAGTATAAATCTTACCAAACCAGCAAACGAGTTCTTTCTGTACATATAGGTCTTTTCTTGTAAGCATTGATTGCTTGTTGCATGTGAAGTTCGTCAGCTCAATTAGACGCGTGTGAATGTGTTGTGAATAAAAATATTGAGCAAATTTATCAAATTGATTTTAAAATTGCAGTGGCATTGATATACTTTACTATTTATTGCTTGACGATCCACTTCCTTAAATGACAACGTTGGTAAATCGCAGTCGAACCCTCAACATTAGGCGGTTTTTCCCGAATCCCTGAGAAAGCAACTCTTCTTACCGATAATGCGCCGAAGGGGTGACCAGAACGGTCTCCAGGATTTCGTAAGGCATCCGCTAGACTTTCGGTTAAAGCAATGGACCTGGTATTTTATCAGAGAGACTGCGGGGGCTTGCCAGGGAGACTGCGTGAACAACGCTTGCTCGTTGGAATCGTTTTCGTGCTCAGGCCAACCAATCGCCCCATTCCTCTAGGGTCAGCGAATTGCAACCAGACTCGTTTGGGAAGGACAAGTCAGTAAATTGTCTACCAGCTGGTCACCGCTAGTCATTGTAGAGGCCAAAGACGCATTCATGTCGCCTCCACGACATCCCATAGAAGCAGAATGCGTGGCGCATCTCACGAGGGATGGATTAGTACCGAACTCTATCGTCCGGAAAATATGGAAAGAAGCGAAAATAATTACGGGGCAAGTTGGGCGGGGAGTTCTGTACCTTATCTCAATGCTACCGTAGACATGCTAGAGCAGTAGCCGGATATAGGAAGACGACCGTCACGTCGGATTCTCCAGCCATTGATGCAGTGGAAATGGAAAACTGCAGCTGCCCGATTCCGCTCGTAAAGGTTTAGGGTAAGGGACGGCATTATTCAATTCCTTTTAGGATGTGCGAGACGCATTCTGCGTCTACGAGAGGGCCTTCTGAATGCGTATTTGACCTACTAACTTTCGGTAGCCAGACGACGGACAAGTCAATGTTTTATCGTTAGTAGATAAGTTTGGTACCACTTCATCGATTTGAAGGTTGGAAGGGTTATTTCCCACCCCCGGAAAATCCAAACCGAGAACCTGAAATCGGATGTACGGACAGCCGGCGCCTCTCTAATTTCTTTATCACGCGCTCCAAAACAAAAGCCTAGGGCATGTTCATAATTCGTGACGAGAGCAGCGGGAGCGACTGGTCGTCCAGGTAAATCATACGTATCAATTTTTGCTGGGCGATCACTAGGCAGATATCGACGTATAATTCTGCCCGACCAATCGGTTTAGATGCTCCTTTCGCGAAGTATGAACAGGCGCGAATTCAAACTTGGGGATGGGGGAGGGGGTACGGAGGGGCGGTCTTTATGTACGAATGGACACCGCGCCCGCGACGATGACTGCCGCGTGCGCGATGAGCTCCGCTGCGGTCGTAGGAGCTGTGCCTCATGACTTGCTGCAGACGCTAGGTTTGAGTTGTTGATATCCCCTTCTGCTGTTGCAGGAGCTGCGGGAAAACATGGTCTGGTTCAGAAATTGAGTTCGAGTTACAAAACTGAACAATGTTCTAATGCTCAAATGCGAATGCGCTCGCCGCGCTATTCGCCGCGTCTGCGGCCACCGTCTGCGGCTCACGGACGCTCCCCTTCGTCATCCCTGGCGAACGGACCGTACTTAGCAGAAGCTCGTGGCCGCTGACGCTCCCCTTTCTGACTGCACTCGCGCAGCGGCGCGTCAAATTCGGAGCGCGGCGCCGTAATGAGAGTGTAAACGCGCCTTAGTACGTTATCAACACTCTTCGTGCCCAAGTTTTTCATCGTAAAAGTTTTCAAAGAAATTCTTGGGAGAGATGAATAGAAGGTGGTGGACACTTCCACCCGCCTCCTACCCACCTCTTTTTTTGTCTGAGCTCCCATCTAAAGCAAATAACGATAACATACCAACAACCGATATGATCACTGATCACAGGCTGATATGATCACTCGATGCGAAATGGAGCCGTCAATGCATGAAACATGTTGAAACCAGAGACGACGTGTCCTAACGCCCCGTTTGTTGTTTTATACTGTAACGGTGCTCGTAAGCCATGACTTCGTCGGCTTCATTTGTATCCGTTCTCACCCAGCTGGATGGTAACCACTTTGTACTGTGACAGCACCTATTTTTCGTGTTTTTCTGTCGCTTTAGTCATTGTTGTATTCCTGAAGTTCTACGCTAAACGGAACAGTTGTAAGCTGGTCCTTTTGGAATGCACTGTACCGTGAAGATGGCGTATTTATACATCAACTGCCGCGCGGCATCGCACTCTGATTGGCGCTGCTTAATCGATATTAGGACCAATGCTCAAAAGCAAGCTTAAACGTTAATTTTTTGCCATATAGAGCAAGTAATGCATACCTAAACTTATGGAAAACATGTCAACAGTGTTACTAATGAACAAATTCGAACGGTTTGTTAGCAAACTTTACTGAGATAAGATCTTTCTTGAGTCAAGTGGTTCCTTCTACGTTGCTCTTTAAGCATTTCATCACCGCTTCTGGATTATTTGTTCTGGCTGATCTAACTTACGCGTTTTAAAATACCTTGAGGGTATACAGCGGCAATAGCAGCTTAGTACCTAAATAAATATCAGCGGTTACATTGCTATGGGCCTGTTTATGGTCCGCGATGAGAGCAGGAATAGTGAGAGAGTCGCTTACGTAAATCCCTTCGCGCACTTGCGGCGCGGCAACAGGTGGCGTGCGGTAAAACTCTGGCGAGGCCTTCAACTGACGGCGCTCCTCCTCAATTTTGTCGCGCCGTTCGTGCACACTCCACCGTTGAAGGCGGCAAGCGATAGAGGAGTGGAGCAACGAAGTATTGACCGTTTTTCCAGTCGGGACCTATTGCCGCTACTCGCCTTTGAAAAATAAAGCGCTCCAGTGGGTATCACGCGCCTGAATCGACATCAATCGCGCGACTGAGACTGAGTTTCAAGGACGCATTCGTTTCCATTCTATTTATCGTTAGATCACTACTATTCGATCGGCTAGAGTGCGGATGGAACTCAGTCGGCAGATTGGCGGCCGCTGCAATAGTGGCGTGCATCGTAAATGAAAAGTGTGCAGGTGCGGCGCGGCACCGCCTGCCGCCGGCGGCGAACCCTGTATCCCTGCCACGTGACCCTGATAGGGTCGTTGTCGCCCTGCAAGTGTGCGGAGGGCTTAACGACCTATTCATATTCCGCTACAGGAGCAACAAAGCAAAGCATATATATCGACTTTTCCGGGCGATCGCTCTGGATCAGCGATTCGTTCACTTTGCCCTGTCGCTACGTTCGCTGCCGTTGCTCTGATCGCGGAGTAGGAGTTTAAGACCTTCGCACACTTTTGCGGCAACGCGGTAGACCTATCTCTAAGCATGGGGCAGAGACGCAGAGTTGCCGCGCGAGGCAAAACTAGCCTTGCGCCCTACCGCTGATGTGCGGCCTACGCAGCAGATACGGCAGACGCGGTGGCAGCGGAAGTAATCCTTCAAAGCATTGTTGCCGCATTGCCGCGTTGGTGATTGAGCAAGCGGGAGGAGTGCCGCATGAACTCTAGGGCCCCTGTTATACTCCAGCGGGAGCTTTCGCGGATGGGCGGAAATCGCGTCGGGACCCCGCGCCGGGCCACTCGTCGCGGCCCGCCACGCCCGCCTCCGCCGTGCACCATTGGTCCGCGGACGTTCCGCGGATGCCCCCGCAGGAGTATAAAAAGAGGCCTAGCACGTGGCAGTGGAAGCCGCGTACGCGGCTGCCGCAGAAGTGTGCGGAAGGCTACCCTAATGTATGCACATTGATTGATGCCGAGCGATCGCCCAGCAAAAATCGGAGGAGGCACCAGCTGTCGCGGGCACGCGGAATCGAAGTCTTGGTTCGAGTTTCTGGACTAACCCAAGCTGGTGTTTCATCCTTGAGGGGACTGTGAATTGATACCAGGAGCGATTAGGGTGGACAAAGCACTGACCTGTCCACGAGCTGGCGTCTGCAGGTCACTGTAGAGCCCAAACAGGAATTCAAATTGCCTGCGCGACCTCCCGTAGACATCCCATATGTAGTTAACAGTTCCGCCTTGATGTCGTCCGGGAGCCTTCACCCCGTGACCGTAAGGTAGCAATTGGGCTTTCGGGAGGGGATGATGGCGAACGACAATTTCGTGTCCTCCAAGCTAGGATTTCACCACGAGAAATGCATTTTCAGCCTTGTCCACGGGATGTATCCTACAAGCCGTACGCGTCCTGGGCGCGATATTACTGGCAACATTCTGAATGCTGGCAGTGGAACCCCGACGGGAGCAGGTGCAGCGATGCGATACTGTACCACTTCTTCATTATCTCAGCAGCCTATTCATCAATCGTCTCCAGCCGTGAAACAGCCGTTGCGTATGCCACTGATTTCATTTGAGAACTATGCAACGTCAGGTATTTTTTCCATTTTTTGATTATATAGGATTATACAGGAGATTATAGTTAGTGTACTATGGACATTCTCCTTCGTAACATTGTGAATAAGTCAAAGAGATATTTGTTTACCAGTGTTTTGCGATGGTCACTGGATGGATAAGCCACAGATTTATCGGACCCCAACACCCTAGTTGGCCTAGAAACTAGATGAACCTGAGAACGATTCGTTTTCAGCTCAAACGGCGCTACTTCTTGCGACCGATGGTGTAGTCGTAGCGCTTTCACCACGTACATTGGTACCAAATCTGTGATCGATACTAAAACCGCCTCTGAGCTCACTTTTTGATGGAGCTCTGATTGAACAAAAGACCTGCAGCTGACCTTGTCGTGGTTACTCAGAAAACAGGGCAAGAGTGAAGAATATTTGTTGCTCGTGATGCATCCAATCGCTTTCTGGAGTTTTAAATCAAATTTCGGGAAAAGGAGAAGAAGCTATGAACATGCATTTAAAGGGTCGTAGTAAATTTTCTAGGAAGTTAAGGTGCAAGTCTGTGCTTCTCCTCTATACCTGGCAGCTTTACCTTGGCCGTATTCAAAACTGGGTGCACTCTAGAAGTATAGTAGATATGTGAGTGCTTTGTTACATAGGTTTTTTGGCGGCTGCAGCGTAGCCAGAGGTGCCGGCTGACGCGTGTACCCGATTCCAGGTTCCTGGTTCAGATTGCCCGGCAAGGCCAACCAGCCTTTCATCCCTTCAGGTCGGTGAATTGGTAACAGGTTTGTCTGGGAGGGACAAAACACGGACCTGTCTATCAGTTGGCCTGTTTCACCGCAGGTCACGGTGTACGCCAAGCACGTATTCAACATCACTTCACAGAAGTAGTCGTGGAAGTAGAATGCGTGGCGCATCCCAAAACGGATTGAATAACGCTGTCGTTCTTCCTTTGTCCTCCAACCCTGTCCTATTGATTCCAACATTGTTTCCGCTCGAATGATGACTGCGGTTGGTTGTCCGTAGGGAATTTTTTAGGCGAAATTTTTTCTTCGACTTCTGGAGTCCCGAAAGTACAATAGTGCCGGTTATTTGGGGTGTTGATCACGAATCTGACATCGATTTTGAAAATTCGTCTGATTACGGTAGGTTACGGTAAGTGCAGATGACAAAGGCTGCAAAGTCATAATCACCGATTTCGCCCAAACTTCGCCTAGGGGTTATTTTGGATGCTGATCACGAGTCTGACTTCCGTTGCTACGGGTGACTAGAGTCATGGTCACCGATTTTGCTCAAACTCCAGCATAATACGAAGAATGAATGTCACATTCGTGATCAGCACTTCAAATACCCCAAAGCCGAAGTTTGTGTGGATCATAGATCCTGACCTCGACAGCGTTGTCACCCGTACCTACCGTAAGCTACCGTAATCGGCCGAAATTTCAAAAATGGATGTTAGATTCGTGATAGGCACCTCAAATAACCCCTGGGCGAAGTTTTGGCGAAATTTTTTTTCGACCTCTCCTCGACCTCTGGAGTCCTGAAAGTACAGTAGTGCCGTTTTATCTTCTCTCCATAAGGCCAGTCCTGTACCATTTCTTGGGGGATGGAAGATTTGATTGCGCCGGAGGGGACACGAACGTTGGTTCAATTGAGGGAGCATGCTAGAGCTAAGGCGAGATTTATACTTCAAGCGCTTGGCGTCGTAACGATATGAAATTTGTCCGTGTCGTCCGGGCGACGCACACAATCGATATCTATGGCATTCATAAACGCTGCGCCGCTCCGCGAAGAATGTGTAAAGGCCCCCACAGACTTCTGCGGCAACGCCGCTCGCCACTGTGGTTAAGGATAGGGCAGGGACGCCGCTGGCGGCGAGCTCTGCGTCCCTGCCCTATGATGAAGGATAGGGCAGCGGCAACGCCGCAGAAGTCTGGGAAGGCCTTAACTCCCGACTAAGGCCCCGTTTATACTTTGACACCGAGCGACGCGACACCACGTATAGTGGCCATATTGAGTGGGCGACGCGATCGATCAATTTGGCCACTGCATGCTGTCGCGTCGCTCGGCGTCGGAAGTATAAACGGGACCTAACGCCTGCCGCGTCTAAGGTACACGGGCCGTAGTTAGATGAGAATGTAAAACATAGTTTTTCCTTCTCGTGCAGAAAGGAAGAAGAAGATTGAAGTGGATATTGAGACTTTCTTATCAATACAGCGAAGGAACATATCACTGCTTTTCAGCGCTCCGAACTATAAAGGAACTACGTGACGAAGTTTCTTCGTTTTGCGAGTACCTTGCTGGCTTTGAATCGCCTTTGTTTCGCAGTACTGATACCAGCAATGAACAACAAAGCGATGACAGTGCCGAGGAGAAATTTTTGGCATTTGGAAGGTCGGTCATAAAAGTGTTGTGTTCTCAAAAGCCTTCCATACATCCGTAGTGGATGTGACGTTCCCAGTTTGTAGAACACTCGACATGTGGAGCTAGAATTACGGTTGTTCGGTCTTCAGATAAGCGGGCGAGAGGGAGGGGACTGAGTTATTTCTTTTCTGCCTAGGCGAACTCGTTGGAGGGACTCAATGAATTTTCAGTAAAACAGAATCGTGGGGATAGCCTGGCATTGAGCAATGATCTCGTATTTTGAGTGGATTCGTTAAGAACCGTTAATCCACATGGTATCCAAAGTGGGAGGCGGACGATCTGCCGAAAAGCGCGCAGGCAAAGAACGCGGACAGTGGCTGCGGAGCCAGTTAGCGTCGAATCGCATCGTGACACCCGCCGCTTCGTGATGAGCCAAAACAGCCCTCGCCGCGAAGGCAATGATGACCCGGCCAACAACGAGAGCCTGCAGATCGACCAGATTTGGTATAATTACAATTGATAGAGAGCTAGGAGGCTTGCAGTGACAGTCCAGAGATTCGGACTGTCATTAACCCTACCATCTCCTGTACTAGAATGGCAAGCTCCATCGAATGACCAGGGAAGGATCTTGCCTTGACAACCCTTAAAGCTATTTTCTTCAGGTGCTGCTTATTTTTCGTTAAATATCGGCTTTTATTCATATCAGGATTAACTGCGGGGCATGCTTCCAGGTTGACATTCCACGAAGTAGAGAAAATTTGTTGTAAAGTCAACTGTACTC
This sequence comes from Heligmosomoides polygyrus polygyrus, assembly GCA_947396885.1. Taxonomy (NCBI): domain Eukaryota; kingdom Metazoa; phylum Nematoda; class Chromadorea; order Rhabditida; family Heligmosomidae; genus Heligmosomoides; species Heligmosomoides polygyrus. The sequence continues at coordinate 14,458,059 of OX377204.1, forward strand.
TATAGTTTCGCCAGACGGTATCATTCAAGACGAACTAGCCCTAGAAGATCCCGCAGCAAGATGACAAGGCACGTCACTGGACGAACAGCTTAAAGTATTGAGTGATAATATTTATTCTCGGTGAACATTAGATTTTGTGAGCTACATATTCATGTAAGATCCCAAACTCGCTCGGTCCAGCTGCACCGCGTGTGTTGTGTGAATGCACACAAACACCGCATTTGACGACACCGCCCTAGAAATGCACCTCAGCACACGTGAGCTGCGTTAGCGTCGACGTTGGCATTCGATCGATGCGCATTGGTCTCTTGTGTGCCCGCGGTGGCCTGGCTGCCAGACTTGTCGTGGCGCAGTGGGTAGAGGGGCGGGTTCAGGCTTGGAGGTCAGAGGTTCGGTTCCTAAGCATGGTGGTGTTTTTGCATTTCATTCAACTGGCTGGATGAGGTTCAGGGGTTTTAACGTCTGTTCAATTTTCAGGCGTTTTCTGCTCATTTCCCAGCTGTATGCTTCTGCAGAACCCGGCTGCAGACTTCCCCCTGAGCGACGGAAGCGGTTTCCACACGAGCAGCTTGGATCGCACCCACCCTGGAGTCCCTTCCCTAGCCTGATGGATCGCACCCACCCTGGAGTCCCTTCCCTAGCTTGATTCTGCGCTCGAAGAGCGCAGAATCCAGCTGCGGACTCCCCCTGAGCGGCGAAAGCCTTGGATCGCACCCACCCTGGAGTCCCTTCCCTAGCTTGATTCTGCGCTCGAAGAGCGCAGAATCCAGCTGCGGACTCCCCCTGAGCGGCGAAAGCAGTTTCCACACGAGCAGCTTGAATCGCACCCACCCTGGAGTCCCTTCCCTAGCCTGATGGATCGCACCCACCCTGGAGTCCCTTCCCTAGCTTGATTCTGCGCTCGAAGAGCGCAGAATCCAGCTGCGGACTCCCCCTGAGCGGCGAAATCAGTCTCCACACCGGCAGCTTGTATCGCACATACCCTGTAGTCCCTTCCCTAGCCAAGTTCTGCGCTCGAAGAGCGCAGAACCCAATCGCGGGACTCCTGAGCGACGAAAGCAGTCTCCACACCGGCAGCTTGGATCGCCGACGAAATCAGTCTCCACACCGGCAGCTTGTATCGCACATACACTGTAGTCCCTTCCCTAGCCAAGTTCTGCGCTCGAAGAGCGCAGAACCCAGTCGCGGGACTCCTCCTGATCGACGAAATCAGTCTCCACACCGGCAGCTTGGATCGCACGTACCCTGGAGTCCCTTCCCTAGCCTAGTTCTGCGCTCGAAGAGCGCAGAACCCAGCCGCGGACTCCTCCTGATCGACGAAATCAGTCTCCACACCGGCAGCTTGTATCGCACATACCCTGTAGTCCCTTCCCTAGCCAAGTTCTGCGCTCGAAGAGCGCAGAACCCAATCGCGGGACTCCTGATCGACGAAATCAGTCTCCACACCGGCAGCTTGGATCGCACGTACCCTGGAGTCCCTTCCCTAGCCTAGTTCTGCGCTCGAAGAGCGCAGAACCCAGCCGCGGACTCTTCCTGATCGAGGAATGCAGTTGGTTTTGTTTTTTTTTTCGATTTTTGGACGACGCCGTCGAATTCAGTGTGTCGTGTGCATTCACACAACACACGCGGTGCAGCTGGACCGAGCGCGCTTGGGACCGTAGTACATATTCAGCCTTACTCTCGAAAGATATGATTTTATGCATTATAAAGCTCCATAGAAAAATCATTCACGAAATGCTTAAGAGATATCATGGTGAAACTAATGCATTCATTTAGACTTTTATTAGAAGGACTTTCGTCTATCTAATTAGATTTTTCGTGTAATCTTAGTGTGGAAGCATTCCTCACCGTCAATCCTGATATAAATGAAAATTGATATTTAACGATAAGTAAGGAGCACCTGAAGAAATTCGCCTTAAGGGTTGTCAAGGCAGGATCCGATCCTTTTTTTAGCTCATTCAATAGAGCTTGAAATTCTAATACAGGAGATGGTAGAGTTCGCATCAGTAGCCTCGAAGCATGCCTTGCAGTTAATCCTGATATAAATGAAAATTAATATTTAACGAAAAATGAGGAGCACCTGAAGAAATTCTCCTTAAGGGTCATCGAGGCAGGGTACTTTTCTGGCTCATTCAATAGAGCTCGAAATTCTAATGATAGGGTTCACATCCGAATCCCTGGATTGCCAGTGAAGCCCTCTGCTCCCCCTAGCCCTTTCGATTGTAATCACACCAAATATGGTCGACCTGCAGGCTCGCGCGGTCGGCTGGGTCATCGTCGCCTCCGCGACGAGAGCTGCCTTGGCTCATCGCAAAGCGACGGGTGTCACAACACGAGTCAAGCTCCGCAGGCACTATCCGCGTTCTTTGCCTGCGCCGCTTTCCGGCCGATTGTCCCTCATCCTCCCCCCCCCCCCCCCAATGACTACAATGTTTCAGTTCATTTTTTTAGAGTCTCAACTGGCTGATACTAGGGTTGTAAGCGAATGGATACAATGTTTGAATGATCTTGAAGCTCGTGCTCGTTTAGCTATGCAGAAGTTATTTGCGGCCAACTGCGATTATAGAGGCGAGACTTAAAGCTGTTTTGAATTCAGAGCCACGGAGAAACACTACAATCGTCTGGAAGAGTTGGTCGCGAGTGTAGATCGAAGACCTCTTCCTGCAACGTTTCATCCGCTTCAACATGAGATGTTTGATACCGTGAGTTCTTCTTCAGATATATATATATTTATTACATGAGAACTCATGTAACAACAACACAACCTTGGAAAGGAAATTTTGGAGTCAATAAAGAGAGTGGAACTTATTAAAAGTAACGAACAGTGAACAACATAAAAGAAGAACTGGGTAAAAGGCTCAGACAGAGCAAAAGAATAACAATCTAACAAAATGGATCCAGGTACTTGTTGACCATGTTTTTAAACGAAAGCACTGAGCATGGAGGAGTGTGATTTTTAATAAATTTCATATAGCTGGAAGTAGCCCTGTTGATGAAAAAATTTGACCTAAGCTTCAACCTAGCCTTAGGGGCAATTGGTTTCAGCCGACCACCCCTTGTGATGGACGGTCTTGCAGTGAGAAACCTATCCGCCGCAATCACGCAGGAACCGGAGAGGATCTTGAACATCAAAATAAGGTCAAATTTCTTCCGTCGGTCGGAAAGGGTAGCCAGGTTAAGGTTGGCATTCCTCACTGTAGAAGAAGGAATACCGTCATAAATGAAGCCGATTCGCCTCAAAAACAACTTTCTTGTGAACCCATTCTGAACACTTTCCAGTAACTTAATTGTTTTACTTTTATAGGGGTTAAAGACAACAGTTCCGTATTCCAACAAAGGCCGAATGTAGGTCTTATATGCTCGAAGCAGGATTTTAGGCTCATCAGTGGTCAAGCATCGAAAAAGCTGATGAACTAGAACAGTGGCTTTGCTAGAAATCTGTTTACAATGAGCGTCGAAATCAAGATCACGGGTTATAAGGAAACCTAAGTCCCTAATTGCATCAACCTTCTCAATGGGGTAATTACCGATATAGTAATTACGCTGAGTGTTTCCCAACCCAATGTGCAACAGCTTAGTTTTCTCGTTGGATAGGGGAAGACCACTATTGCTAGCATACTGAGAAACAAGACGAATAGCATTCTGTAATAAATCGTGATCCTCCGAGGATGACAGACTTTGGTAAAGCTTAATGTCATCCGCAAAGGCACAACACTTGACTCCCGCTGAAAGAACAAGTGGAGGAAGATCATAAGTGTAGATATTGAAGAGCACTGGGGATAGGACACCTCCCTGAGGTACACCACTTGTCACGGCTCTTGAATTAGAGAAATGGTTGTTTACCTTAACCACCATTGACCTATTAGTTAAAAAGGACTTGATCCAGGCAACAATGCGAGGGTGGATGCCAACCTTGAGAAGTTTAGAGATTAGCATATTATGTGGAACCCGATCAAAAGCTCTGGAAAAGTCTAGGTAAACAACATCGGTACATAAGCCCTGGTCCAGGGACAAGGTCCAATCATTGAGGGTCTGCAACATTGCAGTAACAGTGGATTTACCAGATTGGAAACCATGCTTGCACTCGGAGATGACTGAGTGATGATTCAAGTGATCCACAATTTTCTTCTTAAGTGCCTTCTCAAACACTCTGGCAAAGATCGATGTGATGCTAATGGGTCGGTAATTCGACGGGGATGAGTGCGGAGGCTTTTTGGGAAGGGGGGTAACAAAGGAGAGCCTCCACCTGTCAGGAACTTCAGCTAGCATGAAACTAAGATTAAAAATATATTCCAGAGGTCCGGCGATAATGTGAGCAATTTCCTTAATCATTACAAGTGGAATTTGGTCAGGGGTAACTGAAAAAGACGAGGGCCACCTAGAAAGAATGTTGAAAATTTCATCGGCATGAAACCATGCAGAGTCGTCCATGGTGGGAAAACAAGGGGTAACTTGCTCACATGCGAGGGAATCTGAACTGGAAGAATAAACCGCAGTGAACGGATCAGCTAACAGTTCAGCTTTAGCAGCATCGGTTCGAGCAATGGAACCATCATTGGCAACAAGGGCAGTGACAGCCGCCTTGGGACGCAACCTAGTATTTAATAACTTATAAAACGCTGACTTGGCTTTAGATACAATGACATTCTTCTCAACGGACCGATTAAACTTCCACATTTGGCGTTCAAACTTCTTATTAAGGGATTTGAAACGAGACCACGCACAATCGGTTTTCTCGGAGACGGCATCCCGCCATGCCCTGAATCTTTTACTGGACAAAGAAACAAGGTGTGGCGGAAGGTAAGCACGATTAGGGAAGACCTTAGTGAGTGGTACAAATAAATCAATACAGTGATGGAGAATAGCTAAGAACATCTCGTACTTCTCATTCACTGTAGCCACAGAATTCAAGGAATTGTACCAGTCAACGCTGCTCAAATATACTCGCATTGCCGCATAATTAGCCCTCTTGAAATCCCTCCGAAGACTAGGAGTAGATCGATCATTAGCAATATTAAGAAGAAATTTGACACTAGAATGATCACTAGTACCGATAGGGGGCTCCACAGACACTGAAGAAATAAGGCGAGGAAGATTGCTGAGAACAATATCTAGAACATTGCTTCCCAAGGTAGGATTACGCACATACTGGGACAAGGAATGAGTTTTGCATAACTCCAAAAAGGAATTGGAAATGGAAGATTTTGGAATATCATCGATTGCTTCCGACCATTTAATGTCGGGGAGGTTGAAGTCACCCACAACAACTGAGGAATGATCACAGGAAATGAGGTCACTAAGAGCCTTAAATAGTTGTAAGCAAAGCGACCCAGAACAGGAAGGCGTCCTATAAACTAACACAACACGAAAGACAGACAAGGCAGCAGTAACATCACAACATAAAATTTCATATCCATTAAGGACCGATTCCCGAAAGACCATAATGGGAGATAGTAGTTTGTTGATAAGCAAGGCAACCCCTCCCCCCTTCTTTCCTCTGCGATCACAGCGGAAGATCTCAAACTGCACAGACAATCCCTCCGAGAAAGCGTTGGGCTCAAAACCAGACCCCAGCCAGGTTTCACACAAGGCAACTATATCAAAGGTCTGGCTATCAAGGAGAAACTTGAGTGCACTCCCATTCTTACAGAGCGAGCGAATATTGGTTAGAAAACATGACAAACTACTACCTGTAATCCGAGGAGGCACTATACGTTTAATGGCATAGCAATAGTGGTAGAAGGACAGTCTACATTATTGGCAGACGTAGGAGCAGCATTAACGGAGGCAGCATTGGCATGAAAGGCAGGAGATACAGACATAGGTTGAGAGCGAATTTGACTTGATACGGAAGAATTCTGAGGCTTCTTACGTGCAAGCCTTTCATTCCTCCGACGGTCCCTCTCCTGCTTAGGGAGAGACGGTCGGAGGAAAAGGCCGGAAACTCTAAAGTTCCGTAGCCAGCTAGCACGGTGCAACATTGTCCTAGCAAAATAAGAGGCAGGTAGTACGAGTTTAATTAAACGATTACGACCATTTTGAGGTACTCCTAAACGGTAGATTGCAACAGGATTAGCATCAATGTATAAATGATCCATCAATTCACGAACAATAGAGAAATCATGAAGGGCACGTTGCGAAGAAATGGCAGATTGACTTTCAAGCACACCAGAAATGATAACAGACCGTGAACGCTCCACCTCCTCATAAGGTGCAGAGGTGGCCGGTACAGGACTGGAGGTAGCAGGAGGAACATGTGATGGTGACTCTTGATGATCAATCACTAAGGATGAAGAATTGGAGTGCTGGGAATTTTGAGCGATGACATTCTTAAGACTATTGATCTCAGCTTGCAGGGTCGGAATGGTTTCGCAAACACCTTTAAGAAAGTTGACCATGCCTTGAAGTTGTTTCCTGTCTTCAATTAGAAAAAGAAGAAACGGTCTGAGGTAGGTCGGCACGGAATCATCACGAAGTATTGACTCGGCAGCAGCCTCGAAGTCAGTCGGCGTGGTAGGCGACTGTAGATCGGCGTGCGGACGCTTAGTCGGCGGCAGACGCCCCTGAATCGGAAGAGACGAGAGGGGAGTGTTCATTGAAGCACTGCGCCGAAAGAGTTGAAGAAAGCACCCGATAAGGTGGCTGAATGTAGAAAAGGAAACGATGAATTTAGCACCCCAGCCACCGGGAGCTCAACGAGACCAGTCGATAATCAATAATGGCCAACGAACTTGAAGACTTCACCTGTCCTGGTGGCGCAAAAGTTCTTCGAGACGTTCACACCGCGCCACAGCAGTGCTCGCACGAGGGTCACCAAGCAGCTCAGGATAGCAGTAATAACAGCCGGAGGCAGGTAGTACAATAAGACGAACCGGCAAGACAGGTCGGTGGGGGATGGTCGAGATCGATGGCAACACCGACCGCTCACGGCCAGTGCACTGAGCAGATTTATACACATTTATACGGACTAGTTTTATACACTCATATGACTGACGATCACAGTTCTGTACACTTTCACGTCTTTTGAAATATTATGTTGGTCCAGTGCTCGACCTGACTGGCAAGTTTGGAACTGGTCCTCTACTTGACGTTTATATCAACCTTGTGTCATTAGAACTGAATGGCTTTCCAGACATTGCTCTCTGTTGCGTTCGTTCATTGGTTTTCTGCGTTCGTGACTTTTCTATCATACCGTTTCGGTCCTCTTGCCTTCGTACCCGAAGAAAGTTGAAGGTGTCGATAGTTAAGGCACGTTGCAGATAGTCATGCTGTTGTTGGAAGTTCTTTTGTTTCTTCTTCTATACTACAAAGACTGCTTGCTGTGCAGATTTGGCTACCAACGGTTGTCAGCAAGTTTTTCATAAATTAGTCTGAGCAGGAACATTCTTATTCTAATTCCTCTTAGAAGTAGGTATGCCCGGCCTGTTACTTAAGCCACTTGAATGGTTGGTTTGATCATTGCTTTGTCGATCTGTTTTTGCTGACACATGAAACGTTTGATTTGTTCTTGCATAGCGCCATAACTGCCCAATGGGAACGCTTTCCAGAAGTCCACTAAATATTCTGGTAGTCGGTTGCGGTATTCGTTCAGCGGGTGCCTTTAAGTGAAATGCATTTTTTAATGCCCCGTTTATACTTCGACACCAAGCGACGCGACACCACGGTATTGTGGCCACATTGATCGGGCGACGCGATCGATCAGTTTGGCCATTATACATGCCGTCTATACCTTTGTCCTTTGGAGAAAATTTGAATTCGAATAATCGAATATCATTCGAATTTTCAAAACTCCGAATAGTCGAATACTCAAATAATTGAATAAATCGAATATTGGACCTTTTTCGAATATTCGAAATTCGACTATTCGGAATACGAAGAGGACAAATGTATCATGCCGTCGCGTCGCTCGGCGTCTAAGTATAAACGGACCGCCGTCATCTAATCGATGCCGTCATTGATCCTCGAACGGGTAAGACCTATCCCAACACTTGAAACTCCGCGGGACTTCACTCACTTGTATGAATAGTGTTTCCGCTCCCTCAATTCATCGCGGGACGAGGCCAATCGCGTGCTCATCCTACTTCTGTTGGACTTGGATTTCCTAGACGTACGTCGTCGTGGAAAGAACAAGTGAACTCGAATCAACTGGCGCATAGAAGGCGGCTTCCTCTTCTTCTTCTTCGCTACCCCTCGACGCTCATGACAGCTTTCTAAGCAGCTGCGGCTCTGATTTGTATTCGCGATCTAAAGGCTCGTAGCTGGAAGTTTCGGAGATGTTCGTTCCTTTGTGCGTAAACGGGCATCAAAAGCTAACTCGTTCCTCAAGTACACCGCTTTCGTAAGATTGGGCTGCAGCACAGCGCTGCCTCATAAACGATTGAAGTCGGACAGCATTCGATACGCCTGGTCACAATACTTGTTGGTGCAGCTGCTGGTCGCAGATCCTCACTCTAATATTCCCGTTCTAAATCATGCATGGCGTTTTCGAATTTGGCGCTGTAGAGCTTTAGGGATATGGTACTCCTTGATATCCCTTACCAGATTCTTCTTCACATGGACGACGACGTTGTAGAATGGTGGGATCTTCGTCGTGAATCTCCTGCACAGCTCTTGAAGTACTCTGACGTAGCGAGTAGAAACGTTCTTTATGGCCAGTATGCCGAAGATCGCTTCGTTGTCCTTTAGGTCGAAAAGCATCTTCCAACATAAGATGCTGCGACAACTTGTGCTCTCGTGGTACCTTGATGAGCTTCCTGACGTGTACATAGTGTCGATGCCTCTCCGGCATGCTGTTCATGGCTGTCTCTATTCGTGGCGAAATATTCTTTCATACGGCCTCAGTGATGTTCCACAGAGGTTGAACACTAGGCTTATCACCCACGAGATCGATGTACAGGGACAACATTATCATTTTTCTTAGACAGTTGATTAGACTTTGTTTTGATCTGGGCTCATTAGATGTAAAGAGGTCATTCTTAAGTTCATTGGGAGAGTCGTGGAGCTCACTAATACGAACTCTTTCGCGATGTTGTCCACTCATTTGAGTGGACGGAAGAGTTTTGGGAAGAACTTCCTCTATTGATGTTTTGTTCGATTTTCTTTTCAAATTCGCAAATTGTAGTAACAAATCAATGTTAGGTTTACGTTGGCAGAAAAGGGATTGACCTTATCAAGACCAGGACTTTTCCAATTACTGATACGCAATAAACGTACATACTTCTAGAGGAGCATTAATGCACAAGTTTCAGATAAAACCCGAATTCAACACTTAAATGAAAGAACCGTGTCTCTGAGTGATTATGTCAACAAAAACATTGAACAAGAACACTTCCTTTCGTTGATACACCTCAAACAAACATATTTTCCGCAACTGGAGCAGCGAGATATCTAAATTCTTTGTTCAAAATGTCGTTCTTTGTCAACCTCAAAAAATGTTCGGGATATACGATATTCGCTTCAAAGATCGATTAAGATGTTCTTGATGATAGTAACACCTCGCGAGGGACGATGTCCACAAGTGAGTGGACACCCGCGGGCGTGTCAAAAAAAAGCAGCCGGCTCACGCGCATTTGGTGCAAAAGCGCTTCTCGTCGTGAGTGTATTAAGAGGCTTTAGTGCTCATAATGCTGAAGAGATGGAGAGAGCTCTAGAAGCCGGCGAGTGTAGGAACAATGGTAGAGCTTTCCCTACGGGCAACTGTATTAGTCTTCTAGTATCCGTTTCAGGCTATGCCATCGGATGGCGATTTTTCGGACGACAAGGAGAACTGCTATTCCTACGTGGAGCAGCAAGATGTTCATCAGGTGTGGAATCAAAACGCTTATATACACTGCAGTCAATCGATGTAGTTCGGAGCTTCTTCTTTTACCGATTCTTCGTTTATAGCTTCGTATTGATCTTCTATATTATTCCCCTTAGCTCCTGGCCCCGCGCAGTCAGAGTGAGATCTGTCACCAGTGCTCATACTATCGAATGCGTTATCTGCAGCCATACCGTCTTTGACGCAATCTCTCTTGATGACGTCCCTCGATCTTGTCATTGAAGCTCGTCCTGGTCACCTATGTCTGAAATCAGCCTTGTTGAGTGATCATCCGGTCTTCTGATGTTATACCCATGCCATTCCAGGTGTATCGGTGCTGTCTTCATCACCGCATTGACATCTTCATCTGCATCCTATCTCCTCCCTCCCCTCTCCCGGGGTGCATCCTGAGGCATGCTTACCGCAACAGCGGAAGTTGCCACTCCTGCGCCTTAGCTAGACCTCACACCACTCATTTCTTTTGAGGGTGGACCTGAGCATTGTTTTATAGAGCTTGTCCTTTAGTGTTCTGATCGTAGAAGATTCAAGCGAACTTCTTCGATTTGAGCCAAACTACGTTATCAGGCGCGTGACCCCTGTTCCACACTTCCTTGCTCGGACAAGTCACTATCAAACCATAAGTATCGGGTCTCTCACACCTTCTTGACGGCCTTTCATTTGCAGTCCAGGATAGGTACAGCGACGTGTTCGGAGCTGATGAATTTCAATTTGCTTCGAGCACTGTTCTTCCGCTAGCGTAGGTTATACTTTTGAAGCTCCTGCTTCTCGAGGAAGGCGCTGCTTACAGCCAGATCGAGATCTTTTCCCGTTCGGAATTATCCCACCGTTGCCCTTACTTCTATGGGCTTTCTTTACTCCTCTTCTGCCGCTCCCCATGTGGCTGTTCATGTCCCCAGCTGCTTAGACCTGAAACGCCTCTCTGGTACTGATGTTATGGCCTCCTTGGGACTCAAATGCAAATCACCACTCTCGTGTTCGGTGGAGTCGGGGGCCTGTTCACGTCTACGAGCATGGTGTTCCACAGCGACTCACGGGCTCAGGGACTCTACGGCTACCCACCACAGTGTGTCTTGGAGTCTTTTCCATTGTAGCAGTTGACCCAGTTTGATCCCATTTCCAGTTTCCCTGGTTTTGGCTTCTTTCCACGCTCGTTTCCTGTGGATGTGGATGCTTGGATTATTTTGCACTTCGTTAGGTCCCTCACTTCTTTGGACTTATCTCGTTCCATTCCACATTCAGAGTCCCTAGTTGAACTAGTTTCTTTGGCCGTGGTCGTCTGGCTCTCGAAAGCTCTCACATTCTCACTGCTTTCCATTCTCACGGAACTCCGGCAGGGTTTTCCCATTAGGGTGTCCAGAAAGTATCTGCAGAAAACTTCACAATATTCCAGATTTTTTCTAGAATGTTCTGATGATTTCAACATAAGTGGTATACATATAAGGACACTATCCTGCTGTATCTGCATAACATATCCAGATCCGTCTTCCTTGCCTATTTCACTGTACGATGGCCGAACTGTCTACCCATATTAGACATGTACTCCTTTACGAGTTTGAATCTGGGCACTCCGCTGCAGAAGCCTATCGGAACTTGTGTCGTGTATTCGGCTCTGAAGCTCCTTTTGTACGGGCTGTGTATAGCTGTTTCGAACGCTTCAGAAGCGGGAACAGGAGTGTCGAAGATGAGCCTCGCTCTGGTCGACCAACAACGATATCTTTGGATGAACTGAGGAAACTGGCGGAGCAGCATCCATATGAAGGTGTGCGTTATTTTGCTGCTGCTCTTGGCTGTTCCCGATCCACCGTGTAGAATGGACTGCGATCTCTTGGAATGGTTAAAAAGCTCGGTCAGTGGCTCCCACACGAACTGACCGACGACAACCGGCGAAGACGTCTGGACAGCCGCTCTCCCGAAATCGCACCTTCAACTGGCTGGACACCATCGTCACAGGAGACGAACAATGGGTCCTCTACGTCAACCACTCTCGTAAACGTGCGTGGTGCCAACGCGATGAAGTACCGAAATCTTTCGTAAAGGTGATATTCATGAGAGGAAAGTCATGCTGAGCGTCTGGTGGGGAGTTTATGGGGTCTACCATTTCGAGCTGCTGCCTGACAGCACGACTGTCACTGCCGAGGTCTACGCTACCCAACCCAACACTGCAGAGCCTGGCCGACAAGATGTGCAAGGAACAGCCCAGGCTCGACAAAGTTTGCTTGCTGCATGATAACGCGCGCCCACACATCGCGAAGATGACTTCTCAGAAAATTCTGGAACTCGGATGGGAAGTTCTGCCGCATCCGCCGTACAGCCCAGATCTGGCCCCAAGTGACTAACTCCTTTTTCGATCACTGCAGCATCATCTGGAAGGAAAGCGTTATGAGGATCGTGACCACCTCGAGAATGATCTCCGAGCTTTTTCCGCCTCCAAGTCGCCGGATTTCTGTGCCAGAGGAATTCGAAGTCTTGTGGAACGTTGGCGGGGGGGGGTAGTCGATGTTGATGGAAATCATTTGGTTGGTCAATAAAATGTTGATAAAAATTGTGTTATTTTGAAAAAATTGTCGTTTTTCTGCAGATACGTTCTGGACACCCTAATAGTTTTCCGAGCGACGTATTAGCCTTTCTGTGATTCTGTTGCGACTTTTCGTAATGCATTGTGAGAATCGTCTACAATCCGAGCCCTCACGCTGAAACCGGCGTTGTTTTTGCAATTTTTGCGAGGCATGGACTCGCTCTTCGAAGTTGACCATGTATGCCACCTATGCTACTAATCACTCGGTCAACTCGATACGAAGCGAGACAGATTGATGCATTTCAGCAAATTCTGAGCATGTAAATAGATCGTTTGTCCACATTCGGGAGGTGTCTAATGAGGCCACGCCTGGGACGCCCGGCAAGACCGTTGAATACCGAAGCAGAAGATGTAAGTAAGATCTCGATTTCTTTCAACTGCAAATCCAGACGGAGGTGAGATTCGTGTCATTATTCACATCACTGCCTTAAGTTATTTCGAAGGAAGACTATAACAACAGGCTCGCCGAAACTAGCATCCAACGATATACAAAAAGGCTAACCCGTCAATCTTTCTGTTTCTGAGTCTGCGCAAAATTATAAACCGCTTGAAGAATTTCTGTACATTTCGCTTGGCATTGTTGGTTTCTGTTCAAAACTGAGAATATGAAATGAGAGTTTTGCGAGCATGATGATTATGTTCTAGAAGTCCTCAGCGTAGTGCTCGCGCGAATGACCAATAGGGTGCCCTTCTTGAGCGGTTCATTCCAGTCAGAAATGGTCGGTATTGAATGGTCAATGTATGGAACGTGTTGTTGGTTTGATGAAGCCTTTCCAGCAATCACTCGCAGCGAATAAACAATAGCTATCGGCAATAGATACCTATAGGTATCACTGACTTTGAACTGGATCTTACTGGATATTAAAGAGCTGTGAACTGTCGGTTTGTTTCAGTTTCCGAAGTCCGCGAAAAAATAATAGCTGCTCGATGACCCTCACAATGACTCGATCGACTCCGGCTGACTTTTGCCAGAATTGACCGTTGGCGATGGGAGTCCTGCCAGTGGAAGAACTTCACAAAAATAGACAAAATCGGTCAACTAACCATTATCGATCAATGTGATCGATTTTTATTTGGATCTGAACATTCGATGTAAGAATCAGTAGTAACGCTTTGGAGGAGCACATTTTCGGTGACCACTCAATGCTGATCGATTTCGGTTAGAGCTGATCACTCAAAAGCAAGCGCAAACTTCGATCAATTAATCAATGATGGTTGCTGATATCAGAATACGCCTTCACTCTAAATTTTTGACCTTGATTGTGCTTGCATAGCGATCACAGTACCGCACATATCTTTTTGTCAATTCCGAAAAGAACGCTTTGGAGCGTTCCAAAGCGGCTTTTTCAAATAACTCTTTTTAAAATCCGGCTCTTGTGAAATGAAGCATATATTTGAGCTCAGCAGCTCGAGCTCTATCTTTTGAAATATAAATCAATAGAGTTGAACAATGCATATAGGCCGGACATAATCAATCGAGTGGGCGCGACAGCTTGTAAAGTGAGCGTTTGGGGAGTTTTATCAGAAATTTCCGGCCGCTCTTCTCAGGAATTGCTCTGAGACTGCCCAGATTGCCTTCGGAGTGCGCCGTGAACAATGCATATAGAATCGAACCTATCAATCTGTTTTCTTCGAGCTAATAATCTCACCCTACAAGCTGTCGCGCCCACTCGATTGATAGGTTCGATTCTGTATGCATTGTTCACGGCGCACTCCAAAGGCAAGCTGGACGATCTTAGAACAACTCCTGAGTAGGAAGGCCGTAAATTTCCGATAAAAATCCTCAAACGCTCACTCTACAGCTGTCGCACCCACTCGATTGATAGATTCGATTCTGTATGCATTGTTCACGGCGCACTCCAAAGGCAAGCAGGACATTCTTAGAACAATTCCTGAGTAGGGCGCCGGAAATTTCTGATAAAACTTCCCTAAACGCTCACTCTGCAAGCTGTCGCTCACTTTACAGGCTGTCGCGCCCACTCGATTGATTATGTCCGGCCTATATGCATTGTTCAACTCTATTGATTTATATGTCAAAAGATAGAGCTCGAGCTGCTGAGCTCAAATATATGCATCATTTCACAAGAGCTGGACTTTGAAGAATGTTATTTAAAAAACCCGCTTTGGAACGCTCCAAAGCGTTCTTTTCGGGAATTGACTAAAAGATGTGCGCGGCACTATACTTGATGAACTTTGCGACGGATCACCTGGGTCAACCAACTGGTCGGTATTGATCGAATAGAGTCTGTTCATATTCCGTGACTGGAGTGACTGGTAGCAGTGCAAAACATGAGGATCGATTAAAGTGAAGAGCGGCCGGCGTGAAAACAGTTCACAGTTCAACATATGGCCTATCTTATACTTCGGCGACGCTGTTGTCGGCGAGGTTGGCGACAGTGTTACGCGGGCTCCACGCAGTGCGTAGCAGCCCGCGCAACATAGTGTCGCCGACGCGTAACCGAAGTATAAGGCCTCGTGCATACTTCCCGTCGCCGCGATGGAATCGCGGCGATCAGTTCTGCAGAGCGACGCGAAAGAATTTGAAATTCTCTGTGCTCGTCGTATCGCCCATCGCTCTACAAGGGAGCGCGACGGCGATTCGTCCAGGGCCAACGCTAAACACCGCGCGCGGCGCGAAAAAGTATGTCACACCCGCGATGGGCGCGGGAAGCCATCACGCATGCCGACCGCCACTGTTGCGGCGGCCGCGGCGAAGTTTCCTTCAACTATTCGACCGCGTGCGGCGGAATGGCCATGAACTGAGCGCCGCCATCGCCGCGATGGAAGTATGCCCCCGGCCTAACATGGGCCTATGTCGGACGTGTCGTTGACTCGCTGCCTTCGCAGACTGTGAACAGGCACTCATCATTGATTAGCTGGATGAAACCCCAACAAGTACTTGGTCCTACCATAGGGTAACGGCTGATATATCGATTTGTTTCTATCAAGACCATCAGCTTAAGAAAACATCGTTGTGACAGCTTACAACCTCGATACCAGCCAATTGAGGCTTAAAGAAACTGATTTGAATTTGATATATCGATTGTTGCTGATCAATCAACCGTCACTTATGTTTCGCTTGGGCCCTAGAGAGCAAGATGAAGAAATTACCGGCTAATTACGCCACATGCGGATAAAGATTAAGTCCAAGTAGAAATGAAAGAAATAAAGTATGTGAACATTTGACGAATTTAAATAGTGAATTGGTGCTGCTGTAACTCTGTGATTAAGTAGTCGATCCTCTCACTCGCTTGGAACAACAGAAGCGCATTTTTCCGGAGCGGCAACAGTACTCTCCCTTTACCGTCTGGACTTGCAGCCTCACTTGTATCTACAATAGTGCTGGAGATGAGTTCCTCCTTTTAGGTCGGTGCCCAGTTTTTGGCCGTACTTGACGAACTACAGGCAAGGAGAGGACATTTGTTAAAACACAGCATTTACCTGGTTGACTTCAATAAGATATCGTACACTGAAACCGTGTTCGAGGTAAGAAACGAGAGTTTTTTGCTGAATGACTGGCAGTTTGCTGGTGAATACCCTTTACAAGCTCCTTTTGCAGATCCAGGTTGGAGGTGAATGGCTGGAGGAAAAGTGTTTTGTTGGGGCACACATGAAAGCGGTGCTAATGTTCACCTACGCCGAATTCAGTGGCATTCGCATTGGTGCTGCTAATGAGACTCTATGGAGTGAGGTAAAATCCTTAGCAGTTGACAAATCCACAGTGGTTGACCAAACATTGACACTGCGCAGTCAGAAGAGACGCCGAGTGTGGCGTGCAGAACAAATCGATTCAGGTTCGAGTCTCGTGCAGGCGAACCAATCCTTCCCACTCGCTGTGGGTTTTTACCGGGGTGCTTAGCCATGCTGCTCTAGTGCTCTGATAGGTCCCGTTGTCCATGGAGGACGGTCAGGAGGTACACCCGCCCCCTGCTGGGGGGCGTGCGATCTTCCTCTCATCCCCTTGCTCACCCACCCCCAATCCCCTAGGTTTCACCGAGAGTCTACCGTCTGCCTTACGAAACCTTTGACAAGCAAAACAAAAGTTTCCGGTCCGCAGAACAGCGGTGTACCTCCTGACGCCACGCCCCCCAGCAGGGGCGGGTGTACCTCCTGTCGCGCTGTCGTTGTCCATTCTTGATTCCACGAGGAGTGTGGCCAATATAAGGCTCCCGCGTTCAACGTTTTTTTTTTCTTCACTGAGATGTACATCAGACGTTGGATCAGTTTTCCACGACCTTGTCCGAACCGCGGCGTTTCTGTTCTTTAAGCATTGTGTCTCTGGATTGACCATTACATAGTTGATCTTTGCTGTAGGGGATGCCAATTATTTTTTATTTGTCCTTGTTGCTTACCAATAAGCATTCTACATATATCTCATTGAGATACTACCCTACCCTTCACCAGCGGAGTCGAGTAGCATTTGTTCACATTTCACTTGTTGCCTGTCGTCCCGCTGTTAATCGAGTTTTCGAGCGGGCGGTAACAACGTCTCAACTCGCCCCTGTCGCCGCGTGCCAGAGTGCTCGAATTTATACTCCTAGCTCAGGGGACATGAAGAGCGTCCGAAAGGTCAGACGAGCGCACTGGTGGGCGTACTGGTGTTCTATTGACATCCCGCGGAATCCAATCGGTAACGGCCTTAGTCCAGCGTGTGTCTGTTAAAACGCATCACGTGGCCGGCCCACCTAATTTTCGACGACTTGGCCCGCGCGGCAGCGTCTAATTTTTTTTCGAAATTTTCGACGAAGCTCGGCACCTCGGAGGCCTTTTCTTCTTCTATTTTGACGCGTACAAATAAAGAAAAAGCTATACGTGCTAAAAATTTGGTTCCTTAACAGATTCATTGTTTCGAGATGACGCGTCGCATTTCAAGTCGAAATGAAATGGCCGGCGCAGCCTTCGGACGAAGCAAATTATTATTCTTTATCTTTATAGCTATATTTTATATATAATAATTTTATATAAAAATGGCACGTGATAGCGCGATTGGAGAAGGCGCTGGCAAAGGTGTGCATTCAGGTCAATGTTTTTGGTTCGGTTCTCCGACGGCCATCCAAGCCTTCCATCCTGAGGTCAAATCGATTTTAATGCTATAGAGGAAGCAACAAAACAATGATCACACCAATACTGTCATACAGTATGGGAGCTAGGTATGGGACCACCACTGCCTAAACAGCAACTGAAAAACCGACTTTCTTGGATCAAGGAACAGCTAACAGCAAAGTTGACACCCATCTGAAAATTGGTTAATTTCAAGCCTCCTCGGAATGCGTCACGAATTCTACTTCTACATGATGTCATGGAGGCAATTTCAATGCGCATTTGGACCTTTACATGCGACATGCGGTGGTCATCCGATGGTCAGTAAATGTTTTACCATTCCCTGACGAGTGTGGTTCCAGTTTCCCAAGTTTTCCAGTTTGGAACTGGTACCACACTCATCAGGGAAGGGTAAAACATTGACTGACCATTGGATGACCACCGCATGTCGCATGTAAAGGTCCAAATACGCATTGAAATTGCCTCCATGACATCACGTGGAAGTAGGATTCGTGGCGCATTCCGAAGAGGATTGGCTTTATACCTTTATCGACCAACCTTTATCCTTTACTCTTTCTCCATATTAAACAATGGAGTGGCATTTCGCTGCTTAGAGATTTGTTAAATGTGTGGTGTAGCGCTTTAAAGCATTTTTTCTCGCACCAATTTCCAGATAGGTATCAACTTTGCTGTTAGCCGTTCACTGATCCAAGGAACTCGGTTTTTCAGTTGTTGTTTAGGCAATGGTGGTCCCATACATTGCTCCTATACTGTATAACAGTATTTCAGTCATAATGGCATTGTTTTGTTGCTTCCTGTGTAGCATTAAAGTCGATTTACGAGCGAGGCGTTCTCTTCAGTCGCGTAATGATGTTGTGTCCCATGTTTTCCATTTTACATCACAACATGTGGAAAAGTAGCCTTTGTTCGGCGTGCTGTTACGCTACGCTCGCCTCTCTACCATACGATTTTCCACCAAATGGCATTTTATTTTCTCCTCGATTTCAATGAGCCCAGGTTTCTCTCTGATACATGAAGAGGCTCTCATTCTCGTGGATAGGAGAAGCATACGTAAGCAATGGAAGGCATAGGCCTGCATATGCCGATTACTTAGAATATGCTGTGTGTTCTTTTTCTACCCATCATTCATGGCACTTTAAGCACGAATTATATGCACTTCTGGTGTAGAACGCCTTGTGGAGTTAGGTGATGGCCCAGACAGTGGTTAATCCTTTGCAAACGAATTGGGTATGACTTCACTGGTTCTGTTGGGAGGTTTGAATGGCCTAACGTGCAATCGAAGCTATAGGTTCATGTCCACACAAATGCTCTCTTCACAGTGTAGATGAGCAGGCACCAGCCGCTATATGCCTAGCATGCCTACCCTCTCCGGGCTACTGCCACAACGCCCACACGCTAGCATCGGAAGCATCCGTTGAGAATCTGATGATGCGAGCCAGGAAGATTAAATACGATGTCAGCGGACTGACCGAGACGAGAAGACACCAGCTCCGCCTACGACTCCGAAGAAGAACTGTTCCTCGGAACATGCGACAACAGGGGAGTAGGTGGCGTTGGTATTCTCGTCAACACGCACTCGGCCATGAACATCGATTCGTACGAGTCTCTGACAAGCCGAATCGGACGTCTGCGACTGAAGCGATGTGGCTCCGTGCCAGCCTTGACTGTGTTCGTCGCGTATGCCCCAACACCACTACGACGACGAAGACGTCGAGGCCTTCTACGTGGAGCTGGAGAAGTTCTATAAGGAAGATCACACCTTCTACAAGGTGATCGTCGGCGACTTCAACGCCAAGATCGGGCCACGAAGGTCGCCGGAAGAACTTCACATCGGAACCCACGGTTTGGAGTGGAACGAGCAAGGTGAAAGGCTGTCTGAGTTTATCATGTCGACCAAGACCATCCATGGAAACTCGCAGTTCCAGAAGCCTCCCTCCCTACGATGGACCTGGGAATCCCCCGGTGGCCAGTTCCACAACGAGATCGACCACATCATCTTCAATCGCAAGTATTGCCTGACCGATGTCTCCGTTGTCCCCAAGTTCTACACGGGATCGGACCACCGCCTCCTTCGCGCGAGGTTCCGCTTTTCGCGTCAAGGAGAGAAGGCCGCGAAGTTCAAGAAGAGGAGTCCCAGAACGACCATCAACTGGGACCTCTACACCTCTCTTGTCGGCCTTTGGGAAGATGCCGTCATGGACAACGTCGACGAGGAATACGATCGCTTCGTGCACCATCTCCACGATAGTGCTAAGGGAGCCGTGAGCTTGAAGACCACCAAGAGACGTCTGTCTCCGGAAACTCTCGAGCTGATACGCCAGCGTGGGGCAGCACGAGAGTCAGGCAACTGCCAACTGAATTCCGAGCTTACGAAGCTATGGCGATGAAAGAGGGTCTCAAAAGCGCTGAAGATGCAGAGCCAGGTAGGAGCATCCGCAATGCTCGCCGGAAAGTCACCAGCCAACATCAACGCCAAGATCACTGTTCTTCGACACCCTGATAAAGGATAAAGGACGACGTTACTCAATTCCCTCGGGATGCGTCACGCATCCTATCTCTACGGGATGTTGTTTGAATGCGTATTTGAGACCATACCATGACTTGCGGTGGCCAGCCGATGAACAAGTCATCGCTCTGTCATTCTCAGGCAACTCTGCTAGCAATTCACCGACCAATTCACCGAGGGATGGAATCCCTGGTAGGCGCGAGGTGGAAAATCCAAAAGAGGAACATGTTATAGGGTGCGTGCTACAGCTGGCGCCTCCTCCGACTGCGCTAAACGCGCAAAACACCCTGATAGGGCGGATCATAATATTCCATTCGGAATGGTTTAGTGAAGGTCATCCGTCACTTATAGTCCAATCTCTTTGAAACGATCTCTGCCTCCATATTGTTTTTTTTTGTCATCCTCTGAAGGAGACAGCAAAGTCCGCACAGTCCTATTGCTTCCCAGAGGAGATTGACACTCGTCCAAAAGAAAAGTAATTTTCGATTAAGCTTAGCGCGTCACCGAATCACTAATCGTTCCTCGGTTTGGGTCCTCGACGACTACGCCCAAGGAGAAAGTGGAATTGACGCTGATGGAGGAAATCCCGTAGCCACGTGGAGAAGGAAGAGAGCAGTGGAAACAAGGCACGTCGTTTGCAGCGTGCGGCGCGGCAGAACTATAAATTCCGTGCAGCCGTCGGTAATGAGACGGGCACCAGCGGGGCCGCGGTCACGGGGCTGGCTTCATCCGAGTTGTTTGGCTTCCTCGTCTGCAAATGCCAGATGTGAGCGCCTTCCGCAACCTCGTTCGCTAGCACGTAATCGATAGAACGCATCTAATTAGAACCACGCGCAGGTGTGGTGACAATTCCTTGTTCCGCATCGGTGGAGGAATGCGGTCGTGTAACGTTGCTCGTCTAGGATGCCGATTCGTTCTCGAAGTACGAGGTTTTCCGCAAAATCAACAACGCGCTGTCGGAGGTGCTATTGACCAAATGCGGCTTATTGAAGATAAGGTGAGTCTCTGTTCCATGTATTCACAGAGAATTCTCGCCGTTCTATCCAGCTATGGATCATTATATCACCATTCTTCAGGAATGTCGATGTCCTTCAAGCGGTAATGGGTCTCGTCAGGGACTATACTGCGTGTTTCATGACGCCATGTGCTCGTTGCAAGTAGGTTTGCTCTAGTTTATATGAAGATATCTTATTGCTTTAGTCATAGGAGCTTATTTGTCGAGAACGGTGAAGCCTTACCGTTCCTTAATGTAGATTGAAAAGTTCGCTCAATTTAAAATCCGACTTATTACGTATCCTTCTTGAAAAAACCTTGATAATGCTCATTCTGACCGCTTGATCGCTTCGCTGCATCCAACATTTGCGAGATCTATGTGTTCTTATTATGTTGTGCGGTCAAATTCCAAGTGAACAGAATTCCACAGCTCAGTCTCAACTTCCTTAATGCGAAGGGGAAGGCACAGGAAGGCGTTGCGGCTCCGCTACGAAACCGTTGAAGTCGATAGATATTGATTGGTCATTCGATTAGTTTTAATTTGTTATGAAGTCTGTCTTTGGCCACCATGTTTGCGTTGTTTCCTCCTTCAACGATAACGTTTTGACGGTACATGTCGCGTAGATGAGCAGCATTGGTAGGTGCACCTAAACCAATCAAACCGCATTGTATGGGCATGCCGTTCAAAGAGCGCGTATTCAGTTGGCACCCTGATGAGCTGGCATGTGTTCGGCCGGTGCTCTGTTTGGTTACTACTGGCTGGCGCGTTCCTACCTACCAATGCTGCTCACCTACGCGACATGTACCGTTTTGACAATAATCGGGAACGTCGATAGGTACTGACTAGCCACATTCTAGAAAAAATTGTCGAATTTGAGCCGTTTCATTCAGATTAAAATATACCATTTTCAGGTCGAATTGGACACTTTTCACGTCAAATTGGACACTCTTCTAAGCTCGGTTAAGACTTTTTAAATTAAGGAAAACCCTTCCGAATTGCAACAACCTTTATACAGGTTGAACTGCAGACTCAATGAAATGGTTAGAAAAAATTTTTGTTCAAGGAGAATTTAGAATAATTTTTTTGAATTTTTTACTTTAGCTGCCCGAATGGGCGTAATAATTTTATAAAATTTTTACATTTGGAGAAAAAATAATAATTTGTATTTTGTTTTAAAGCGCTGCAAAGTAGCAACCATAATGTGCACTAAAGGACCGGATTGCATCATGCACTCGTAAAGCTCGCCGCGATTTTAATTTGATTGATAGTGTAAATGCTGTTTACATGGAACTACGAGGTGTGCGCGTTCTTAGCAATTGTACTTGTTGCATTATCTAGAGGTTTTTTGTTCGAGGAAAATTTCAGTATGTTTTCTTTAAACCCTGCTTGCGTAGATTTATATTATATATTTGCTGATTATATTTATAATTATAGTTGACTTATACATACTTGTAGAGAATGCAACAAGTACAATTGCTGAGAACGCGCACACCTCGTAGTTCCATGTGAACAGCATTTACACTATCAATCAAATAAAAATCGCAGCGAGCTTTTCGAGTGCATGGTGCAATCCGGTCTTTTAGTGCACTTTATGGTTGCTGCTTTGCTGTGCTTTAAAACAAAATACAAATTGTTATTTTTTCTCCAAAAGTCAAAATTTTATAAAATTATTACACTCATTCGGGCAGCTAAAATTTAAAAAAAATCAAAAAAAAGTTATTCTAAATCTTTCTTGAACAAAAATTTTTTCTTACCATCTTATTGAGTCTGTAGCTCAACCTGTATAAAGGTTGTTGCAGTTCGGAAGAGTTTTCCTTAATTTAAAAAGGCTTAACCGAGCTTAGAAGGGTGTCCAATTTGAGGTGAATAGTGTCCAATTTGATTTGAGAAGTGTCCAATTCGACCTGAAAATTGTATATTTCCTATTATAGATGAGTTTTCATTCTTAATCGGAATCTTTCAGAATCTCCATTTTCCCTGATAAGAGGCTAAGGCTAGAATTTCAAAGTGGGGAAACCCTACACTTGCATTGTCAAAGAATTCGTGGAGATCCACCCCATCATGCGCTTTTTTAACGGTATTTAGCTCTTGGACGAGTGGTAGCGCATTTGGATTCCCTCCACAAAATCTCTTAGAAGTAAAATGCGTGGCGCTCCGTCAATAGGATTGTCTAGCCCCGATCTGTATGGTTTATTCTTCCTTGTTAACGGCAACTCTCCGCTTTCAAATGCACAATAATGCGCTTACTATTAGAAATGTTTGTTTGTTTGTTTGAAATCTTAATGCTAGGGCGGAGGCCGTTGAACATAAAGGATAAGGATAAGGATAAAGGACGGCGTTACTCAATCCCTTCTGGGATGCGCCAGCGCATTCTACTTCTACGGGATGTCGTGGAGGAGACATGGATGCGTATTTGGCCATACAATGATGACTTGCGGTGGCCAGCCGATGAACAAGTCAGCGCTTTATCCTTCCCAGACAAGTCTGGTACCAATTCACCGACCCCGGAGGGATGGAAGGCTTGGTTGGCCTGGGCGGGAAATCCGAACCGGGAAGCTGGCTTCTGGTGCAAGCGACAGTCGCGCCTCCTCCGACTGCGCTACACGCGCCCGCCCTTGAACATAGAAAGCTAAAATGCGACAATTCTGAATCGCTCTAATACCACTCGTTACGAATCTCCAAACTTAATGTCGATCGATGTGGATTAGTCAATCAATATTCTTCTTCTCTCTGTGACCCCTTCACCTCTATCCATCGGTCAATATTCGCGTGCTGCTCACTTAAGACGGCCATTTTTGGACTTCAATTTTTATCCAGGGGTGGCGTTTTGAACGGTAATCTGGATGTTTGGTCGATTGCTACTGTTTTTTGTTATTTATTTATTTATTTATTTATACATTTATTTGTGATGTTGATGATATTTTTGATGTTGCTATGGTGTTTGTACACTGACTATCATATTCGCATGATTCCTACTTCCGGTAGTCATCCCTGACAAGGGAGGGGTCTCAAGCATATGTCTGAACGGGGGGAGCGAGTCATATAGGGAGAATCCTCGCCCCTCAATTGGTATAGAAATGTGTTTACTTTTTGCCTTGTCGTTAAACCCAAGGAGTAGGGGTCCTTGAAGTCACAATGGAATACGGCGCATCACGAGTTTGGGGGTCTTCTATGCCCGCGATGCCTCTGCCGGCGAGCGGCTCGTGGCGCAGTGGAAGTGGGGTTGCTTCATGCGAGGAAGGTCGGGGGTTTGGTTCAAGTGCGCCGCTGCATTTTTGCATTTCGACTGGCTGGCTGATATTTTGGGGATTCTGACGTCTATACCATTTCAGACGTTTTCTGCGCATTTTTTCCAGCTGTACTATGTGGTATTCAACATGGTGATAAATGTTCAGCACCAGTGATACACAGGTACAAAGTGCCTGTATAGTGAATCGCGGTGTCTTCCTCCATGGTTATGAGCACGCAACCGAAATCCAGTTGAAGACGTACCCTTTCCTCCGAAGCAAGTGTTCCACCCGAAAACGTTATCATATGCCCACTGATTGCTTGCCTCTCCACGTTCATCAGCTCATCTTGCGGATCCCAATCTTCCTCCTCTTCTTCCACCACTTACAGCTGTTCGTCTTCGTCAACTTCAAGTTGACATGCGTCGAAGTCCTTGAGTATGCTGGCCATCCATTCGGCCAGCTTGATTTCTTCCCTCGAAGGTTCCTTGTCTAAAGGTGGGCCACACTTCAGCGTGAGCAGGTGGATCGCCACTCGACCGTCGGCGGACATTGTTAGTATTAGGTTCTAGAAAACCTTCAGCAGACCTCTGATTTCCAGGTGACAAGCAGACACGAGGGAAAGAGTGTATCGATGCCGTTTAGCTTAAATTTGCGGGATTCGCACACCTCGTCTCTCATTTGAACCACCTCCGACGTCACAGCGTGGTGTCCTCTGAAAATCCGAGCATAATGGTTTTTCCCGAGGCCTTTGGTCCATGTAAGGAGACAGAATGTGAGGAGCCTGTAGCCTTTATACGCTACCCGTAAGGTGCCCAGCGGTGCTTTGTACCTGTGTGTCACTGGTGTTGAACATTTACACATCACCATGTTGAATACCACAACGTGCCGCTGGAAAAATACGCAGAAAACGTTCGAAAATGGTATAGACGTCAGAATCCCCAAATCTCTACCAATCAGTTGAATGCAAAAGTGCAGCAACGCAGAGGAGCCAAACCCTGACCTCTTTCGCATGACTCAACCCTCTACCACGTGCGCTCCGAGCCACTGGCTGCAGAAGCAACGCGGGTGTGCAAGACCCTCAAACGCTTCCTACGCCGTATCCCATTGACCCCTACTCCTTAGGTTTAGCGACTTGGCAAGAAATAAACACATTTTCAAACCAATTGAGGGGTGAGGATTCCCCTATATGACTCGCTCCCCCCGTTCAGACATACACTTCAGACCCTTCCCTTGTGAGTAGACGTCGAATTCAGATTGCCGGCGTGGGAGCGGTTACTAATTTTGCGCAGACGCACGGAAGGAGAAAAATAGGGATAGACAGACGTATTAGTTCTCTTATGTTTGTGCGTTCGTCGACGCAGGATTTATAGGCGCTAGGTAGGGTTCGGAACATGGCGATATCTACTCGATTCATGGTATCGCATTCCTTCCGCATGACGCGAATATGTCCACCACTGGTCGGGTTTCGTGACTGGTGTAGTAAAATCTATCGATCAATCAGTACCGATCAATAATGCTCGGTTCTAATCCACAGTTAACCGTTTCAACATTCGAATGTTATAGCGGTGTCGTTGAAGAACCAGGACAGTTTTTTTTCTGCTAGACATGTGGGCGGTAAACAGGCAGTGTGCTCAACCGTGATCTCTTTACAGGAAGGTGATGCGTGATTTTCTGCCACCGACCTTGATGCTTAGCCCCAGTCGTCCGGCTGCAGCTGCTGGTCACGTTTCGGGTGCTGGCGGTCCTGCTCCTGTTGCTGCTACATTTATCCATGAGGTGTGCAAGCTGTAAGCCGTACAGCTCTTTAAGTGTGAGTAGAGCTCACTTTTTTGATACTATTTTATTTATGACAAAAGGTGCAGATCAAGCTAGATGGGGCAAATCTGAGTTTACTTCAAACGTGCTGAGAACGGTGACGGACGTCGGTGTAACCTCCTCTGAGAAATTCGAGCCGAGTTTTCTCTGGGTGCTAACAATTTAATGGCGCCGTCACGGCCTTGGTAAACGTAACTGCAGACCAGCAGATCAGATGCAGAACAATGATTTGTTTAATTGGCCATCCATCCATCTACTCTGTAGTCTTGGTGTTATATCTACTGTTGTCTTGGTGCTATATTAGTTTGTCCCATAAGTCCCCGCCGTTTTTTTCAACGATTCACTGCAGATTTCGCCGCCGGTTCTTACATAGCGCTGCATAGCTTTCGAAAGAGAATTATTTGCTCTATCAGAAATGTATTGCATTTCCTTTTTCATCATGAATTTTGTCAATTTTTAGGTCGTTGAAGTGAAAAGTGAAAAAGTGAAAAGTAGCCATTTGCGCACTTGTTCTCTCCGCTTAGGTTTGTAATTTTTTGCGCAGTTTTTTAAAGCACTTGGAAGACAATGTTCTGTACTAGAGGAATATGTGTTGGTCCTATTTTCTCACTTGCCCTTTATTGATTTTTAGGCCATCAAATTGGGACGTCCGAAGGGGGATGGTTGTTTTTGCCGACAGCTCCTGCTCTGTGGTTGGATTTTTTTGGTTGATGTTTTAAGTCATTCGAAAGAGAATGTCTTGCTCTATAAGAATATGTGTCGCGTTTATTGATTTCTATTGAATATCAACAAAATTCCAAAAAGAGAAAAATCGTCTTCACCAACAACTCCTCCTTCTTCAGTTGCTGATATTCGACAGAAATCAGCGTGAGCCAATAAACGCGACACAAATTCTTACTGAACAAGACATCCTCTTCCAAACGACATATAATACCATGCAAAAAAGTTCAACCACAGAACCGTAGTTTTGGTAAAATTTCGGGAGAAAAAGTCGGAATTCCCAATTTGATGACCTAAAAATCAATAAAGAACAAATGAGCAAATAGCACTAACACATATTCTTGTAGTACAGAACATTGTCTTGTAACGCTGTAAAAAACTGCGCAAAAAATTACAAACCTAAGCGGAGAGAACAAGTGCGCAAATGGCTACTTTTTCACTTTTTCACTTTTCACTTCAACGACCTAAAAATTGACAAAATTCATGATGAAAAAGGAAATGCAATACATTTCTGATAGAGCAAATAATTCTCTTTCGAAAGCTATGCAGCGCTATGTAAGAACCGGCGGCGAAATCTGCAGTGAATCGTTGAAAAAAAACGGCGGGGACTTATGGGACAAACTAATATGTTCTTTAACCTTTATTCTTTACTAAATGTTTAATGAGAACCTTCAAAATTACCGCTTAACTCAAAGGGATTTTAGTGAAGTGCATATGGCCGCTGTTTCAGGAGCAATAGCCTGTCAATAACAGGGCCGCCAAGAGCCGTGCGTTTAAAGTAATTGTTCCAGACACTACTCAGTTCTCGGCTCCCCGCTTCAGCTTAGCCGGATCAATATTCACCTCTGTGTTGTTAACTGAACGCGCTGGTATATGCCAAGTGGAGCGATCGACTAGATCTTCTCTATAGTAGCTTCTTATTAATAGAGCTTATTGTTGAAACCTATTTAAATCTGTATCAGAGCTGTTGAGCTCTGATGATCCTTTAGCTGGACACCGTTATCAGGGCCAGTTGTCGTGGATGTAGTCCAAAGAATGCGCACGGTTGTTTGAAGTTTGAAGCACATACATTCCAGAATGCGCTCTGTTTACGTAATTGTTCCAGACACTATTTACGATAAGGAGCGTCGGCTTATTTTAAGTGCACTGTCTGTAAAGTATAGTGTGCTCGAAGGAATAGATTCGAAAATTATTCGAATGTTTGTTCGAATAGTCGAACATTCGATATTTTAAGATTTTCGAATATTCGTTCGAATTCGAACATCAAAAGGGAGCCATATTCGAAGGTTATCCAAAAATCGAATATTTCAACTTCATTCGAAAATTGGATAATTTTATTCGAACATTGAGTAAACTTCAAATCTTTAAGCACAGAACCTTATCCGAAGAAATTATTCGATTGTTCGAACATTCGAATAAACAAAAATTGGAGCTTATTCGATTCTCGATCATTCGAGAAAACTGGTGAGCGAGTAAAATTCATTCGCTAATTCGCTTGTAATTTTTCGACTTCGAATAAGCTCGTCGTTCATTCATTGGTTCGATAAAATTTCTCACAACGAAGCACAACTATACTGTAAAAGTTGAATGAAGCCTGAATGAAGATTCTCTATGGCTATATGTCTGAAACTTCCACGACAACCGGTCATATTGTCATGTCCAGTGAATTTCCTTAACTTCTATTCTCTCTGTTCCTGCATCCTTTAGATTTGTGTAATATATCCCAAAGGTGTTGAGATGTGGCCAAAAGTTCAGGCTCGGGCAGATGTTGAACCCGCATGCTGTTGTCTCTGTGACGAAAACGTGGGAGTTACACACCACGGAGTTCCTTACCTCAATTGCTCCATGCTTAGTATAGATATTGACTGGTGGGCGCGTGGAGCGCAGTCGGAGGAGGCGCTGGCTGTCGTCTGCACCCAATACCAGGTTTCTGGTTCGGATTTCCCGCCCAGGCCCACCAAGCCTTCCATCCCTCCGGGGTCGTTGAATTGGTACCAGACTTGTCTGGGAAGGATAGAGCGCTGACTTGTTCACCAGCTGGCTACCGCAAGTCATTGTATGGCCAAATACGAATTCAAGTCGCCTCCACGACATCCCGTAGAAGTAGAATGCGTGGCGCATCCCAAAGGGGATTGAATAATGCCGTCCTTTGTCCTTTTATCCTTTATTGACTGGTGAGTAGCAGTAGTGCGTAAGCGAAGCTGATCGATAGCACCGCAGATCGATCTTGTATTGGTTTAATTCCGCTCTCAGGTAATTCCTGAAACGGGGATAGTGCTTGGAGATATCCTTGTGGGGGCATTTTACTTAACATTTTTAACAACGACAGTAAAATGAAAAGTGAATTATTCAACACAGGAAATAAACTGGTTTGGCTTACCCAACTTCCTAGTCGGGAGACGCCAGACATTCGTTCTCTAGCAGTGTGCCCTTCCGATTAGGGCAGATCCTGGTACAGGCTGTGAAGGCAATGAATTGTATCTATCGAAAGTGTTGCATACAGTAAGTGGTGTACTATTTCCTAAAAAACCGAGAAAAGCGCCTTTCTTGATTGGGGGAGAGGGGAACACCCCTGTGTATAATAAAGGGTGTCTCAAAAAATGGGGACACGGGTGGAAAGGTGACCTTGGTGCCAGTAAACGTGCCGAGAAGTTTAGCAGGTCATTGAAAATGCAAGAAAATAGAAGTTTTCTGACTTATGAGCGGTAGGAATTGCGCCATGGATTCGTCTAAACTTCTGCTCTTTAGACTGATTGTTTTTGGCTTGAATATTTGTCATAATTTCTCCATAAAGTGGCCGTGTCGATTGTTTGGTATTTCTTTTAAAGTTTAAAACTTAACAAAACACTATGGCTCCCGGTAAAATGCAAGTGCTGTTTGAAAGGTCCCAACATTGCTGCCAGTGAAGCTTCTGAAGATGTCTGAAACTCATATGAAAGCACACCGCAGGCAATGAAATTTCTATAAAGTGCAAATGGTCAAGATTGCACCATGTACCCGTCCGAAACCTTTCATTTCAGACTCGATTTGTTGTGCCCGGGCTTAATGCTTGCTACAGTCTCGTTATTAATTGACCATATCAATCCTTGCAGTGCTTCCTTTAACCTGACAGTGCACTGCACTCTATGGCAAGATGCGTTGTATCAACGAAAAAACATGAGTGCTATATGGAACTCCATTCCATTGCTGCTACAAGGGTTTTGGAGTAGGGTTCACATGAAGTTGTAGTTCACTTTCCAGCTCTAAAGGAAGCACGTCACGGATTATTATGATCAATTAATAACAAGAGTGTAATAATCATTCAGCTCAGGCCCAACCAATCGAGTCTGATATATAAGGTTTCGGACGGGTGCGTGGCTCAATCTTGACCATTTGCACTTCACAGAATTTTCATTGCCCTGTGCTTCCGTAAGAGGCTCAAACGTGTTCAAAAGCTTCACTGATAGAGCCTTTCGAATTGTACCTACATTTTTGACATGCGCTGCATTTTACCGCAATCTGTAGTTTGTTTTTAAGTTCTATTCTTTAAAAGATGTAGAAGTCTATCGACACGGCCACTTCACGAAGAAATTATGTTGAGTATTCAAACGAAACACAATCAATTGTGCGTTAAATGCAAGAATTCAGCGTGCGTTTGGCGCAATTTCTATCGCTCGTGTGGCAGAATTTTTCTTTTTTTGTGCATTCAATGAGCTGTAAACCTCTTCGGAATCTTTACTCGCAGCAAATTAATCACCTTTCAAACAGTGATTACATTTTTTGAGACACCCTGGATATGTGCCATTTCTAGCTCATCCGGAGATTCAAGGACGAAAGAAGTATATCCTTACCACAGCAATCGAATAGCGTCCGACTTAATTTTTTCCCTTCTTTCAGTGCTTACCAAGCAAGTGATCTATAATACCAGGCTGTCCAATAATTCTTGTCTGAAAATTTCACCATTTTTAATTTTTTTTCAACTTTATTGAAAAACAAGTCTAATCAACAATATAATCACCACAGTTATCCACAACAGTGGCCCATCGATTGGGCAGGTCGCCGATGTCCTTCGCCCAGATCTCCGGGGGCTGCGACTCGAAGAAGTCCGCGATGTCGGATTTGAGGTTGTCGTAGTTGGTGAATTTTCTTCCGGCCAAATGGTGCTTCAGCGGGCGGAACAAGTGGTAGTTGGAGGCAGCGAGGTCCGTGGAATACGGCGGATGGGCAACCGTCTCCCGCCGAGCGTCGCCAACTTCTGCTGGGTCTCCTTCGCCACGTGGGGGCGCGCGTTGTCGTGCAGCAGGTGGACCGAGGCCCGTCGGGGACGCTTTTCTCGGATGGCGGCGGCTAGTTTCTCGAGCTGATCGGTGTAGATGGAGGCGGTGACCGTCCTGCCTTGCGGGACCAAGCTCGAAGTATAGCATGCCCTTGGCGTCCCACCAGCAGCAGAGCATGATCTTCTGCGGGTGTTCCCTGTCCTCGAGGCTCGTGTCGCCGCTCTCGAAACGATTGAACCAGCGCTTGACTGTGCGTTGGGACACTGCATCCTCCTTGCACGCTCTGCAGATGTTGGCGACCGCGGTGCCGGTGTCGTTGCCCAGCAGCCACTCGTAGTACACGAACGTACGAATTCGACCTTGGTCCATTTTAGCTTGTACTGGTAGCTAGACGCGGCGACTGCGCCTTATATACCCCTAGCGTGGAACTCTGGAGAACCTTCTACAAGGTTTTTACACTTGCCTGATATTATAACACTTCTAAGGAAAATTATAGAATTTTGAAAATTTTCGGACAGGAATTATGGGACAGCCTGGTGGAATGGCGAAAGTTGCATGTAGTGCGACTTAGTGGTGTGATGCGAACGTTGCTGAAACAGTCATACGCGAGTTCGGATCCCTGCTAGCTAAGAACTTTGTTCACATCTCTGCACCATTTAGTATAGCTCATGTGCCTTTGAGGTTAAAATAGAATGTAATAATAGCTTTCTTTTGCTTGAAGTCTGTAAATCTCGTCTAATTCCTTGTCTACAGGTATCTCTTACCGGTTATGTAGTGTCACTTGAAGTGCAGCCTTATTCCGTTGAAGCTCTCATAGAGTGAATTCTCTTCTGAAGATCTCTTTGAATTTTGTGCTAGTCTCGATTGTGATCAGCATTAGGAAGGATTTGAGATGCACCAGACAGAAAGTACGTATACGACCAGTACCATGATTGACTGGTGTGTGTTCAGTCGTTGCTTGATTGGTTGTGCTTGACTGGCGTGGTTTCGCGTCCCAGTGATGTCCATATTCGCGACATGAGCCTTTTTTCTATGAATTTTCATCGTGTCATTGTTCAATGTATGCGCATGCTCTAGATCATCTGAAGTGTGCTTTATTCCGACTGTGTAGATATTTTATTTAGTCTTTCATATTTCTATGTTCAGGGTCAGCCATATCGTTGTGCATGTTTTTAGGGTTTTTTTTCGCTCGTAATATTCGAAAAGGAACGTCTTTGTCTACGAGTTCACGGGTGGAGAAAGTCATAAAAATGTGAGAAAAATAGCCGGTCCAGTCGTTCTGTGCCTTTACCTTGCAATATTTGTATCCGTGAGAAGGAGAGTGAAGGAGGGTACACGGCATATACCGATTAGGTATGTTATTGGCTATTTCTGCGGTATTTTTCTTCAGATTAGACCAACGGTATGCTTCCCCCTTAAACCCGTAGTGATCGATGAACTAGAGTCTTTTTGTTATTGTTGATGTGTGTACGTCGTTTGTAGAAATGTGAAGAATTGTAGATTTTGTAGAAATTTTAATAAAAATTTTCAAAAATCGGTTGGCGTAGTGAGTTGTGAATGGATCAGTGTCGAATCTGAAGGTGTATTTTGAATATGTTTTGAGTGACGTGGTGCTATCAATGTCGGTGTGTATTTGATGGGGCGTGGTAGCGCAGTCGGAGGAGGCGTCAGCTCTCACACACATCCGATTCAGATTCCTGGCTCAAGCCAACCAAGACTTCCATCCCTCCGAGGCCGGTGAGTTGGTGCCATAGTTGCTCTCGAATGACCTATTCGAATGGGTATTCCAATGATTTTCATTCGAATTTGAATAATCAAGAGATCTCGTTTTTCAAATGCATTTCGGATCATTCGAAATTCATTCAAGAAACGCGTTTTTCGAATGTATTCGAATTCGAATATTCAAAAAGCTGAGGCTTTCGAATATATTCGAGTTTGGATATTCGGAATCTGAGGGGGTTCGAAAAAGTTTGAAGAGCATAACGGATCTATCCTAGTCCGGGGGGCCACATAACTAATTAATCGATTTGAGACTTAACGTGCGGCCTCGGCGGAACAAAATAGGAACTGAACTAGAAAAATTCACGAAGGCAAAAACGAAAAAACTGCATTTCGTCGCAATTGTAAGCAGGCAAAGTTATGTGCCCTCCTCACCATGTTATTAGGGGGGGGGGGGGCAAATGTAATGAGACACCCCATGCCGTGTCCATATATCTCGTGGCTGGAGTCTGAATTCGTACTTGTCGTACTTGTATGTTTATATGCTACTTACTGAAGCCCATCTGAGAAGTTACCACTTCCGCCCTTTCCAGAAGCATGCCAAAAACCCCAGCCTGTCTCATGCCGAAACCCCAGTCTGACGAGTCGACCTGTGTCGCGCAAATCTCCATCAATTCCCAACCCCGAGCAGCCTTGCTCCATATTCACGCAAGATGAGAAATACGTCTTCTACCTTAACACTGCCAAGCAGCGAGTCTGGGTGAGGCCTGGTGAATTGTTACCGACCTTCGTTCGGCGAGATCTTCACGGCGAGAAGCATTTTTGGAGCTTTTGGGTCTGCGCCCATGGATCGGTTTACCGGAGGCTGTTTCCCAAGAGCACCGCGATGAACTCCAAGGCCATGGTGAACGAAATAGAGGAGATGGGCCGGCGACTCGCTTTTATTCATTCGCAGCGCTTCAAGAAGGTTCTCCTCTTCGACAACGCCGCACCCCATCGGGAACAAGTAAGCACGGATAAGCTTGGCCAGCTGGGCTACGTTCACATGATTCACCCACCGTATTCGCTGGACATCTCTCCATGCGACTACCACTACTACTTGAGCCTACAGGACTTTCTAGTCGGAAGGGACACAAGAACCCAAGCAGTCCTTGACAACCATATCGAGCAGTTGATCAACACCAGGCTCAAGCAGTTCTGGAAGGATGGGATCAGGAAGTTGGCTGAGCGATGGCAGCAAGGTCCTTGCCCTTAATGGCAAATACATTCCTCAGCATCGATGAGTTGTAACTGAGTTATAAAGAGATAAAGATTTTTTCATTTTGTCTCATTACTTTTGGCCCCCCCCCCTAATAGATCCTGGTTATAACATGTCAGGCGGCAGTCAGCCCACGGCATGCGGCTTTATGCGCCCACCTCACCATGTTAGACCCTGGTTATAACATGTAAGACGGTGGTAGCACGCGGCAAGCATCCATTGCGTTGCTCTTTGCCCGTCGAGACGGTTTTAAAACCACGGCGATTTTATTTTTTGTTTGTCTGTTCGTTTTCTTATTTCGTTTAAATCCTATTTTGTTCTGCAGGGGCCGCTCGTTAAGTCTCAAGTCGATTAGTTACATACTTTTTAGTTATGTAGTCCCTCTTCCCGACTAGGATAGATCCGAGCATAGCTATAGTTGGTACCAGACCTGCCTGGGAACGATAAAAGACTGACTCCTCCATCGACTGGTCACTGCAGGTCATGCTGTAGGCCACATACGCGTTCAAGCTGCCTCTGTGGCATCCCGATGAAGTATAATAGAATGCGTGGCGCGTCCCGAAAGGTGTTGATTAACGCCGTCCTTCATCCTCTATTCTTTATGTAATTCAATTGTAATTTTACTTTTTATTGTAATTTTGATTGTTTCTGAGACATGATTGCCCTCTTTTCCTGTCTGTACCTAGCGCACATTGGGGTTAAGGGATGCCTACATTTTTCTGTGTGCCATCGCTGCCGCCAATTGTTAGATCGGGTTTGCTCGCATGTTCTACAATACCTGGTACCACTGTTCTGCGCTCTATTGCTCCTAACCAGTACGTGGGTAAAGCAATTTCTGAAATGGCTCTCCGTTTTCCGATATATTCCCCCTGTGCTGAGTAATAGCCTCTGAAATCGATAGGCTTGCTGTGGGCGAAGAACCCGCCAGTTCACAGCTGCATGCCACGAGGCCTTTATGTCTCCGACAAAAAGAGTAGCGACTGGACACAATATGACCGTTGTAGTTTGCTCGTGGGGTTCCATTCCGTTCTGTTTCGCCGCGGGGCAGATTGCCATCTGCTATTTTGTTCCTTTGTAAGTGTAGCACGGTCGAAGCAGGCACCGGCTCACGCATGAACCTCGAACCAATTCATGTATCGGCGATTTCTGCTCCGACCACGCATCCTTGCCGTCCCTCCGAGGTGGGTGAATCGCTACCAGACGCACTTTTGGAAAGGGTAAAATACTGCCTTTTCCATCTGCTACATACGACAAGCCTCCGTGTATGGGCCAAATCATATGCGTGGCGCATCCCAATCAGGGATTGATAAACGCCGTCTTTTACCCTTTACTTCTGTATCCTCGCTCAGGTGCAGCGGATGAGGTGCCGGTTGTCACGTGCACCCGATACCAGGTTCCTGGTTCGGATTTTCCGTCCAGACCAGCCAAGCCTTCCATCCCCCTGGTGTCGGTGAATTGGTACCAGACGTGTCTGGGAAGGATAGAGCGCTTGTTCATCGGCTGGCCTCCACAAGTAATGTATGACCAAATACGCCTTCAAATCGCTTCCACGACATCCCGTAGGAATAGAATGCGTGGCGCATCCTAAAAAGGAGAGGGACTTTGGGTAACGCCGTCATTTATCTATCCTTTATTTATCCCTATGTTCTCGCCTCCTTGTTGATGAAAAGGGGGTCTAGAGGCTGTACATGGATGGTTGTTTCGACCTTACATGACGACTGGTCTTCAGAGACCCATCGATGCACTGCAGCTTCCAATTTCGCAGAACTACGATGCCTTCATATAGACGCTGTTGGGCGCAGCGGGCTATGTTTCTTAGCCGTTGGATAGAACAGTGCTTGAATTTAGTCCTCGTAGTGCCGGACGCACTGAAAAGGGACATTTTCCAATCATGCACGGATATTGGAATTATTGAGGGCGCGCGGCAGCGCAATCGGGAGATGCGCCGTCTGTCGAATGATCCGATTCCATGTTCTTGGTTCGGATTTACCGCGCGAGTCAGCCAAGCCTCTTATCTTAGGGCCAGTTTATACTTCCGACACCGAGCGACGCCACGCATGTAAAGTGGCCAAATTGATCGATCGCGTCGCTCAATCAATATGACCACTATACATGGCGTCGCGTCACTCGACGTCGAAGTATAAACGGGGCCTTAGGGTCGGGCAACCAGTATCGGACTCGTCCAGGAGGAACAAAACATTGACTTATCTTTATCTTTATCTTTATCTAGAGACGCACATTAACATGAGCGTGGAGTGAATTAGCAGAAATCAAACCTAAAACAAATTCCTAAGAACTTTGAACATAGACATGCTTTGGTGAGAAAAAAAGCCATTTAAGTAGTGCGGAGAAATAAAAATACCGACAAGTGAACATAACCCGAATAGCTAAGAAGTAATAGAGCAAAAGACAAAAAATCACATGAACTATCCATCGGTTGGCCATCACGACTCGTTGTATAGGTCAAATTCGCATTCGAATCACCTCCAACACATCCCGTAGATCCCATAGGAGCAGAAGGCGTGGCGCATCGCAAAAGTAATTGATTAACGAAGCCCTTATCTTTTATCCTTTTAGAGGGATACCGAGTGAAAGGTGAAGCTTGAGAGACAGCTGCATAACCCTAACGAGAAGTAACCACAGTCTATTATCTTCGCAACCTTCGCAAATCATAACCACGCAAAAGCAGCCTTTCTAGTGCTGCCTCCTCTCGACCACCCAGTTGTTTGGCTGATGGTATTATTCAAGAATGGTGGGTATCTCGACGGAATCCGTTGAGTATAAAGAAAGTTATGATCGTTTGAAGGGTGGACCAGTCAAGACCGCCAGAACTTTCCGATCAACATATTAGGATGGAAAAAGTCTTCTCACACTTTGAAAATTTCTTCATCGTTCTCCTTATAAACGCGCTAGCCAATATTGGTAGCTGATTTCGTAATCCTATCACACTTGCCTACCGTTTGCACGCGGACACAGGTCAGAACCCTTCTTGTACTTCGTTATCAAGCCACTCTTCCGAACTCAATGCTGGATCTACCTCATGGCCATTTTCGGCACGGCATTCTTCATGAATTCGTTAAAGGATCTACAGCACCTCAGACAGCCGACCAAATTGACCGTGTATATGGCTTAGGATCTACTACTCATCGCACCTGTTATGAGTGGTTCGGAAAGTGTTTAAAGGGAGATTATTCACTCAAGGACAAAGCTGGTCAGGAATGCCAATTGAATTGGACGACACTGAACTACTCCATCTTCTTCGTACCGATAGTAGGCAGACGACACGTCAACTGGCAGAGAAGCTCGAAATGTCTCGTAGGATAGTGGGGATCCATCTGAAGGGTCTTGGCTTTGCATGGAGATTTGGAGCTTGGATCCCACGTCAGACTCACTCTTACAATTAGTGCAAAACCACATTCTGCAAGACTCACGAGAGAAACAATAAAGGAGCTGGGCTGGGAGGTAATGCCACATCCACCGTATAGCTCTGACCTCGCCCCTACCGACTGCCATCTCTTCCCTGCTCTCAAGCAAGAAATTGGAGAGAAATGTTTTGAAGCAGATGAAGACCTCAAAAATTGGATTCAGCAATGGTGCAACTCCAGAACTGCAGTCGTTTAAGCGAGAGGAATTAGAAAAGTGCCCAGTCTTTGGAGAAATGCAGTGGAGCAAATGGAGTTTATCTCAATTGATTTGACTTTGTAGTTGTGAAGTAATAAATCCTTGAAAAAATGAAGAGACTTTTTTTCCAACCTAATAATAGCATGCCGTCAGGTGGCCGAGCTAATCGAAGCAGTTAAGGGCTCGGCGCTGTTGTGTACTACATCTTGTGGAACAGAGCTTTTGCTTCAGATTGTCGTAGTATGCAGATCTCGTTCTATCCTTTTGTCTCGTGACGTTTTATCGACAGCAACAAGTTTTGATCACGTCCCAGTGTCCTGTTTCTGGGCAAAACACCCTCAGAAACCAGTGCTTTGGGGAAAAAGCCTTGCCCGTTTCTTAAGTCCGAGGGAAAGAAAGCACTGTATTGCGGCTATCCGGTACCGTTATTGTTTCTTTTCACTGCAAAAGCCGAGCCGAACGTCAAGCTGAACACAGCGGTCTTTCTTCTTCTTTGCAAAGAGATAAGCAATGTAACAAAGCTAAAGAAAGAAGTGAGGTCGTTGTAGTTCCTTGAAGACGGTGCTGGTGTGCTTTTGTAGCGTACGCATCCTTCTCAGATAGGTTTGGTTCCAATTTATCGATCACTGAGACATGGAGGGTGCGTTTGGCCTGGGTCGGAGATCCAAACCAGGAACCTGGAATCGGATGCACTCGACAACCTACGTCTCTACCGACTGCGCTTTGTTGTTTGATATACCGAACCAAAATCAGCTCGTGCGCTGGGGAAACCTCGAGAAGTTGAGACAGAGAGTCAGTGAACTATTGATAGAGCCTAATAGTGTACGAATGTCGAGCTCTAAGATTCCCTGTAAAGTCAGCTTTACGAAACGAGACCTCTTTTGCACATCCATTTGAGTGTCTATTTATCATATTCTGAAGGAGATTAATCTCTAGCAGAGTTATTGTTGTTTTGGTTTTTGAAAAACAGGCGATTTTTGAGGATTTTTTTCCTGCTCCTCGTGCTTTGGTGCAGTTGTGAGAGCAGTTTTATCACACACAGTACATGTGCAAAGGATTGGCCTTTCAGTGCAACGGTTTGTACGGCTGCAGGATACTAGGGCTAATTATCATACATTCATAATGGGCCCACTTTTCGATGCAGTGTCTAGACAAATGATTCGCTGCAGAACTGTTGGGTTGTGTTCCGGCTGACTATCTGAAGTTTGAACAACTAAGATGTGTGCCAGCAAGGTCTATAGAGACAGGAAAGTAAGGGATAACCAACGGATGTGATGTCTCCCAGCTATACATTGGATCCGACGCCAATTTATATAATCCAGATGTCATTTTTTTTCTTTCAACCTCCGGACAAATGAACTATTCGAAGAATGGCAATTTTGAAAAGCTTCGTCCTTGGGCTGCTTCAGTCGAGGGTAGTGTTCATTAGACCGTGTTTTCAGATGATTAGGTGACTGATTAAATCAAAAATCCGACAGCTACCATTTTAACGTCGAAATAGTCACGTTTCAAACTAAATTGGATATTCCTAGGCCAGCTTAAGACTTCTGAAATCAAGCGAACTCTTCCAAATCGAAATGGCCTTACGGGTTAAAGAACAGACTCTCCAAGATGGTTATAATAATTTTTTATTCAAGGAAAATTTGGTATACCTTTCTTTGAAAATTTTTGAGTTCAGCTGCCCGATAGAGTAACAATTTTATATATTTTTTTAAATTAAGAAAATATAAAATTAAATTTTGTCTAAAAGTGCAACAAAAGCAGCAATAGTTTAGTGCGTTAAAGCACCATATTGCGCCATGCACTCGAAAAGCTCGTCACGATTTTTATTTTATTGATAGCGTAAGTGCTGTTAAATGAAGCATCATAGTGAGGATATGTGTGTTCTTTACAATTGTTTTTGTTTTATTGTTTACAGATTTGAAACTCCATGCAGACAGAAATTTTGCTATCAATCAAAAATAGCGACGTCCTGGACGAGGGCATGGCGCAATCTCATTTTCGCAAAATGGCCCCCTTCCGGTCTTTGAAACGAACCTTAATCCATTATTTTTCTTGGAAAAATAAGAATTTTACTAAATTTCAAACAATATGTTCACTTATTGGGTGAGTTAAAACTTCAAGAAATCTTACTAAAATTTTGCGTGAACAAAAATTATTCTAACCTTTTTGGAGAGTGTCTTGTTTCCAGGTCCGACTATCATTGAATCTCGGCATCGGTGCTTGTTTTTTGTTGATACTGATTAGCCACTCGAGATTGGGAAATCCGTTTATTGGCCGACGTTTTGGCAAAATCGCCTTTTTCAAGGGCCTAAATGAGACCGAACATTCACAAAGTTGAACGACCAAATCCCTCGACAAAGCCTTACAGGAAAGCTGATGAAGTACTACTCAGCAAACCAAAGAGATCAAGTGCCAAGAACCGACCTTAGGTAGATCTACAGAAGTGGATGGTTGTGAGACCACAAGCTAGGCAGTCTGTGTATAAGTCGTGCCTCTGTTTTGGAGGTATTGGTTTATATAGGACAGTGACTGTCCTCGCACTGACCTAGGACAGCCCACAGAAGTCAGTGTGTGTGTCAGTCAGTCAGTCAGTCCCCAACAAGTCAGTGTCTTGTTTAATCTAGATGAAGATCATTTCGGATTGGG
>OX377204.1:14498482-14594717 GCA_947396885.1 Heligmosomoides polygyrus polygyrus
GCCACGTCTGATGTTCCCACTAAAGGAGTTGGACGCACCCGAGTGTGTGGGGATTGTTGAAGACGAAGACCAACAATTTTTTGATTCGAAGGAAATGAAAGAACACATATTTGAAAATGCGTATCTCGATGATGCGATTGATATTGAAAAAACACGAGGCAAGAAGAGGCGAGAGTGAACATCCACAGCCGTCCGGGTGCGTGGTGATCGAGAACCGCAACGATCTGGAGCAACTGCAGCGCCTGCCGAAGTCCGCCAACTGTTGGCCCGCGCAGACGAAATCGCGGAAGGCATAGTAGAACAAGACCGCCCAGACGACATCGCGGAAGATGTAGTAGAAGAAGAAGAATACGACCACGCAGACGACGGAGACACAGACGTTTGAACCAGCGCCTGACTGTGCGTTGGGACACAGCATCCTCCCTGCACGCTCTGCAGATGTTGACGACCGCGGTGCCCGTGTCGTTGCCCAGCAGCCACTCGTAGTACGCGAACGTACGAATTCGACCTTGGTCCATTTTAGCTTGTACTGGTAGCTAGACGCGGCGACTGCGCTTATATACCCCCTAGCGTGGAACTCTGGAGAACCTTCTACAAAGTTTTTACACTTGCCTGATATCATAACACTTCTAAGGAAAATTATAGAATTTTGAAAATTTTCGGACAGGAATTATGGGACAGCCTGGTGGAATGGCGAAAGTTGCATGGAGTGCGACTTAGTGGTGTGATGCGAACGTTGCCGAAACAGTCATACGCGAGTTCGGATCCCTTTCGGAACTTTGTTCACATCTCTGCACCATTTAGTATAGCTCATGTGCCTTTGAGGTTAAAATAGAATGTAATAATAGCTTTCTTTTGCTTGAAGTCTGTAAATCTCGTCTAACTCCTTATCTACAGGTATCTCTTACCGGTTATGTAGTGTCCCTTGAAGTGCAGCCTTATCCCGTTAAAGTTCTCATAGAGTGAATTCTCTTCTGAAGATCTCTTTGAATTTTGTGCTAGTCTCGATTGTGATCAGCATTGGGAGGGAGGTGAGATGCACCAGGCAGAAAGTACGTATACGACCAGTACCATGATTGACTGGCGTGTGTTCAGTCGTTGCTTGATTGGTTGTGCTTGACTGGCTGGTTTCGCGTCCCAGTGCTGTCCATATTCGCGACATGAGCCTTTTTTCTATGAATTTTCATCGTGTCATTGTTCAATGTATGCGCATGCTGTAGTTCATCTGAAGTGTGCTTTATTCCATAGACATTTTCGACTGTGTAGATATTTTATTTAGTCTTTCATATTTCTATGTTCAGGGTCAGCCATATCGTTGTGCATGTTTTTAGGTTTTTTTTTTCGCTCGTAATATCCGGAAAGGAACGTCTTTGTCTACGAGTTCACGAGTGGAGAAAGTCATAAAAGTGTGAGTCACAATGTGAGAAAAATAGCAGGTCCAGTCGTTCTGTGCCTTTACCTTGCAATATTTGTATCCGTGAGAAGGAGAGTAAAGGAAGGTACACGGCATATCCCGATTAGGTATGTTATTGGCTATTTCTGCGGTATTTTTCTTTAGATTAGGCCAGCGGTATCCTTGCCCCTTAAACCCGTAGTGATCGAAAACTAGAGTCCTTTTTGTTATTGTTGATGTGTGTACGTCGTTTGTAGAAATGTGAAGAATTGTAGATTTTGTAGAAATTTTAATAAAAATTTTCAAAAATCGGTTGGCGTAGTGAGTTGTGAATGGATCAGTGTCGAATCTGAAGGCGTATTTTGAATATGTTTTGAGTGACGTGGTGTTGTCAATATCGTTGTGTATTTGGTGGACGCATGGTAGCGCAGTGGGAGTAGGCGTCAGCTCTCGACCTCCGATTTAGGATCCTGGCTCAAGCCAAACAACACTTCCATCACTCCGAGGCCGGTGAGATGGTTCCATAGTTGCTCTTGAATGACCTATTCGAATGGGTATTCCAATGATTTTCATTAGAAATCATTCGAAATGCATTCGAAAAACGCGTTTTTCGGGTGTATTGAAATTCGATTATTCAAAAAACCAAGGTTTTCGAATATATTCGAGTTAGGATATTCGGAATCTGAGAGGATTCGAAAAAGTTTGAAGAGCATAACCCTAGTCCGAGGGGCCACATAACTAAAAAGTATGTAATTAATCGACTTGAGACATAACGAGCGGCCCCAGCAGAACAAAATAGGAACTAAATTAGAAAAATTCACGAAGACAAAAACGAAAAAATTACATTTGTTTTCGTCGCAGTTGTAAGCAGCAAAGTTATGTGCCCTCCTCACCATGTTAGATCCTGGTTATGACATGTCAGGCGGCAGTCAGCCCACGGCATGCGACTTTATGCGCCCACCTCACCATGTTAGACCCTGGTTATAACATGTCAGACGGTGGTAGCACGCGGCAAGCATCCATTGCATTGCTCTTTGCCCGGCAAGACGGTTGTGAAACCGCGGCGACTTGATTTTTTTGTTTGTCTGTTCGTTTTTTTTTTGTTTCGTTTAGGCCCTATCCTCTTCTGCAGGAGCTGGTGGGTAAGTCTCAAGTCGATTTACTCATGCTTTATAGTTATTTGTCCCCCCCCCCCCCCGGAATGGGATATGTCCGAGCATAACTATAGCTGGTACCAGACCTGCCTGGGAACGATAACACACTGACTCCTCCATCGACTGGTTACTGCAGGTCATTCTTTAGGCCACATACGCGTTCAAGCTGCCTCTGTGGCATCCCGATGAAGTATAATAGAATGCGTGGCGCGTCCCGAAAGGTGTTGATTAACGCCTTCCTTCATCCTTTATTCTTTATGTAATTCAATTGTAATTTTACTTTTTATTGTAATTTTGATTGTTTCTGAGACATGATTGCCCTCTTTTCCTGTCTGTACCTAGCGCACATTGGGGTTAAGGGCGGCCTACATTTTTCTGTGTGCCATCGCTGCTGCCAATTGCTAGATCGGCTTTGCTCGCATGTTCTACAATACCTGGTACCACTGTTCTGCGCTCTATTGCTCTTAACCAGTATGTGGGTAAAGTAAATTCCAAAATGGTTTTTTATTTTCCGATATATTCCCCCGTGCTCAATAATCGCCTCTGAAATCGATAGGCTTGCTGTGGGCGATGAAATCGCCAGTTCACAGCTGCATGTCACGAGGCCTTTATGTCTCTGACAAAAAGAGTAGCGACTGGACACAATATGACCGTTGTAGTTTGCTCGTGGGGTTCCATTCCGTTCTGTTTCGCCGCGTGGCAGTTTGCAATCTGCTATTTTGTTCTTTGTACGTGTAGCACAATCGGAGCAGGCACCGGTTCTCGCATGAACCCCGAACCAGTGCATGTATCGGCGATTTCTGCTCTGGCGAAGCAACTTTGCAGTCCCTTCTATGTAGGTGGGTAAATCGCCACCAGACTCACTTTTGGAAAGAGTAAACCACTGCCTTTTCTGCTACAAAGGACAAGCCTCTGTGTATGGGCGAAATCATATGCGTGGCGCATCCTAATGAGGGATTGATAAACGCCGTCTTTTACCCTTTACTTCTGTATCCTCGCTCAGGTGCAGCGGATGAGGTGCCGGTTGTCACGTGCACCCGATACCAGGTTCTTGGTTCGGATTTCCCGTCCAGACCAGCCAAGCCTTCCATCCCTCTGGTGTCGGTGAATTGGTACCAGACGTGTCTGGGAAGGGTAGAGCGCTTGTTCATCGGCTGGCCTCCGCAAGTAATGTATGACCAGATACGCCTTCAAATCGCCTCCACGACATCCCGTAGGAATAGAATGCGTGGCGCATCCTAAAAAGGAGAGGGACTTTGAGAACGCCGTCATTTATCCTTTATTTATCCCTATGTTCTCGCTTCCTTGTTGATGAAAAGGGGGTCTAGAGGCTGTACATGGATGGTTGTTTCGACCTTACATGACGACTGGTCTTCGGAGACCCATCGATGCACTGCAGCTTCCAATTTCGCAGAACTACGATGCCTTCATATAGACGCTGTTGGGCGTAGCGGGATGTGTTTCCTAGCCGTTGGATAGAACAATGATTTACTTTAGCCCTCGTAGTGCCGGACGCACTGAAAAGGGACATTTTCCAGTCATGCACGGATATTGCAATTATTGAGCGCGCGCGGCAGCGCAGTCGGGGGATGCGCCGTCTGTTGCGTGACCCGATTCCATGTTCCTGGTTCGCATTTGCCGCTCGAGCCAGCTAAGCCTCTTATCTTAGGGTCGGGGAACTAGTACCGGCCTTCTCCGGGTGGGACAAAACATTGACTTGTCCATCGGTTGGCCAACACGACTCGTTGTAAAGGCCAAATTCGCATTCGAATTGCCTCCAACACATCCCATAGATCCCATGCGAGCAGAATGCATGGCAAATTGATTAACGAAGTTATTTATCCTTTATCCTCTAAGAAGAATCACCTGCATCACCTGTCGTCCCGTTGATCATCGACTTGCTCGAGCGGGCACCAGCAGCTTCTCCATTC
Source organism: Heligmosomoides polygyrus polygyrus (assembly GCA_947396885.1). NCBI lineage: Eukaryota > Metazoa > Nematoda > Chromadorea > Rhabditida > Heligmosomidae > Heligmosomoides > Heligmosomoides polygyrus. Next base: position 14,502,961 of record OX377204.1, read on the forward strand.
GTCAATGTCGCGTGCCAGAAGGGTCCAATGGATCCTCCTCGCTCGAGGGACGCGAAGAGTGTCATATCGGTCATTCAGGGCTTTCATGAAGAAGTCCGAGGGATACAGAGTGAAAGGTGGAGCTTGAGAGACAGCTGCATAACCCTAGCCGTAACGAGAAATAGCCACAACCTATTATCTTCGCAACCTTCGCAAATTATGACCACGCAAAGCAGCCTTTCTAGAATTTGTCGCCTCTCGTCCATCCAGTTGTTTAGCTGACGGAATTATTCAAGAATGGTGTGTATCTCGACTGAATCCGTTGAGTATAAAGAAAGTTATGACCGTTTGAAGGGTGGACCAGTCAAGACCGTCAGAACTTTCCGACCAACATATTACTTACTTTGATACTTTGATGGTCCTTTGTCGGCTGGAGGTCTTCTCAGCGGGGATCACAACTCTTCCAGACCGCTCGATCTCTGGCTGCTTGCATCCAGTGAGGCAGACTCCGCTCTCTGAAAGATCTTGAGAATGAGTCTGCCCATCGCGTTGGCGGTCGTCCCAGTGGTCTCTTATGGTCTCTCGGGAGCCATTCTGTGACACGGAGACTCCATCTATCGTCCTTTCGTCGAAGCAGGTGTCCGGCCCAGCGATATTTGGACTTCTTCATGTACTGCAGCGGGTCTGCTAATTGCGACTTCTTCCGTAGCTCCGAGCTTCGTAGGCCTTCTTGCCATTGCTGACGAAGGCTTGTCCTTAGAAGACATCTCTCCAGTGCACGATGCGTAGTTTGCTTCGCTCTGGCGATTGTCTTGTTGTCGGGCCAGGTTTCCGTCGCGAAACACATCGCAGGCAGTACAGAGGCGTTGACCAACATATTACGTTGGAAAAAAGTCTTTTCACACTTTTAAAAGTTTTTCCCCGTTCTCCTTGTAAACACATTAGCCAGTATTGATTGCTAATTGCATAATCCTATCACACTTGTCTACCGTTCGCACGCGGACAGAGGTCAAGACCCTTCCTGTACTTCGTTCTTTATCCAATCCTCCGAACTCAATGCCAGATCTACCTCGTGACCATTTTCGGCACGGCATTCTTCATGAATTCATTAAAGGATCTACAGCTCATCAGGCAGCCGACCAAATTAAAGATATATATGGCTTGGGATCTACTACTCACAGCGCTGTCATGAGTGGTTGGGAAAGCGTTTTAAACGAGATTATTCACTCAAGGACAAAGCTGGTCAGGAAGGCCAACTGAATTGGACGACACTGAACTACTCCATCTTCTTCGTACCGATAGTAGGCAGACGACACGTCAACTGGCAGAGAAGCTCGAAGTGTCTCATAGGATAGTGGGCATCCATCTGAAGGGTCTTGGCTTTGTATGGAGATTTGGAGCTTGGATCCCACGTCAGACTCACTCTTACAATTAGTGCAAAACCACATTCTGCAAGACTCACGAGAGAAACAATAAAGGAGCTGCGCTGGGAGGTAATGCCACATCCACCGTATGGCCCTGACCTCGCCCCTACCGACTGCCATCTCTTCCCTGCTCTCAAGCAAGAAATTGGAGAGAAATGCTTTGAAGCAGATGAAGACGTCAAAAATTGGATTCAGCAATGGTGCAACTCCAGAACTGCAGTCGTTTAAGCGAGAGGAATTAGAAAAGTGCCCAGTCTTTGGAGAAATGTAGTGGAACAGAATGGAGATTATCTCAATAGATTTGACTTTGTAGTTGTGAAGTAATAAATCTTTGAAAAAATGAAGAGACTTTTTTCCAACCTAATAATAGCATGCCGTCAGGTGGCCGAACTAATCGAAGCAGTTAAGGGCTCGGCGCTGTAGTGCAGTACATCTTGCGGAACAGAGCTTTTGCTTTAGATTTTCGTAGTGTGCAGATCTTGTTCTATCCTTTCGTCTCGTGACGTTTGATCGACAGCAACAAGTCTTGATCACGTCCCAGTGTCCTCTTTCTGGACAAAACATCCTCAGAAACCAGTGCTTTGAGGAAAAAGCCTTGCCCGTTTCTTAAGTCCGAGGGAAAGAAAGCATTGTATTGCGGCTATCCGGTACCGTTATTGTTTCTTTTCACTGCAAAACCCGAGTCGAACGTCAAGCTGAACACAGCGGTCTTTCTTCTTCTTTGCAAAGAGATGAGCGATGTAACAAAGCTAAAGAAAGAAGGGAGGTCGTTGTAGTTCCTTGAAGACGGCGCTGTGGTGTGGTTTTGTAGCGTACACATCCTTCCCGGGCGCGGGCAGTGCAGTCGGAGGAGGCGCGACTGCCGCGTGCACCCGATACCAGGTTCCTGGTTCGGATTTCCCTCCCAGGCCAACCAAGAATTTCATCCCTCCGGTGTCGGTGAATTGGTACCGGACGTGTCTGGGAAGGATGGAGCGCTGACTTGTTCATCGGCTGGCCACCGCACGTCATTGTGTGGCCAAATGCGCATTCAACTCGCCTCCACGACATCCCGTAGAAATAGTATGCGTGGCGCATCCCAAAAGGATTGACAACGCCGTCCTTTACCCTTTACCCTTTAAACATCCTTCCCAGATAATTCTGGTACCAATCAATCGATCACTGAGACATGGAGAGTGTGGTTGGCCTGGGTCGGAGATCCAAACCAAGAACCTGGAATCGGGTGCACGTGACAACCTGCGTCTCTCCCGACAACGCTTGTTGGTTGACATACCGAACCGAAATCAACTCGCTGGGGAGACCTCGAGAAGTGGAAATAGAGAGTCAGTGAACTATTGATAGAGCCTAATAGTGTACGAATGTCCAGCTCCAAGATCCTCTGTGAAGTCAGCTTTTCGAAACGAGACCTCTTTTGCGCATCCCTTTGAGTGTTTATTTGTCATATTTTAAAGGAGACTGATCTTTGGCAAAGTTACTGTTGTCTCGGTTTTTGAAAAACTGGCGATTTTGAGGATTCTTCCTGCTCCACGTGCTTTGGTGCAGTTGTGGGAGCAGTTTTGTCACAGCGTGAGAGCTGCACATAGTGCAAAGGATTGGCCTTTCAGTGCAACGGTTTGTACGGCTGCAGGATACTAGGGCTAATTATCATACATTCATAATGAGCCCACTTTTCGATGCAGTGTTTCGACAAACGATTGGCTGCAGAACTGTTGGGTTGTGTTCTGGCTGACTATCTGAAGTTTGAACACCTAAGGTGTCTACCAGCAAGGTCTATAGAGACAGGAAAGTGAGGGATAACCAACGGATGTGATGTTTCCCAGCTATACATCGGATGCGGCGCGGATTCCGATAATTCAGATGCCAGATGTCTTTCAACTCCCGGACAAATGAATCACTCGGAGAATGACAACTTTGAAAAGTTTCGTCCCTGGCCTGATTCAATCGAGGGTACTGTTCACTAGACCGTGTTTGCAAATGATTCAGGTGACCGATTAAATCAAAAATCCGACAACTACCATTTTAACGTCGAAATGGTCACGTTTCAAATTAAAATGGACTCTTCTAGGCCAGCTTAAGACTTTTGAAATCAAAGCGCTTTTCCAAATGGAAAATGCCTTACGGGGTAAAGAACAGACTCTCCAAGATGGTTATAATAATTTTTTGTTCAAGGAAAATTTGGTATACCTTTCTTTGAAAATTTTTGAGTTCAGCTGCCCGATAGAGTAACAATTTTTTAATTTTTTAAATTAAGAAAAATATTAAAATAAATTTTGTTTAAAAGTGCGACAAAGCAGCAATAGTTTAGTGCATTAAAGCACCATAGTGCGTCATGCACTCGAAAAGCTCTTCGCGTTTTTTATTTTATTGATAGCGTAAGTGCTGCTTAAATGAAGCATCATAGTGATGATATGTGTGTTCTTTACAATTGTTTTTGTTTTATTGTTTACAGATGTGAAACTCCATGCAGACAGAAATTTTGCTATCAATCAAATAAGAATTGCAACGTCCTGGACGAGGACATGGCGAATTCTTATTTTGGCACTAGAAAATGGTCACCTCCCTGCTCTTTGAAACGAACCTTAATCCATTATTTTTCCAGTAAAAATAAGAACTTTACTAAATTTCAAACAATATGTTCACTTATTGGGTGAGTTAAAACTTCAAGAAATTTTACTAAAATTTTGCGTGAACAAAAATTATTCTAACCTTTTTGGAGAGAGTCTTGTTTCCAGGTCCGACTATCATTGAATCTCGGCATCGGTGTTTGTTGTTTGTTGATACTGATTAGCCACTCGAGATTGGGAAATCCGTTTATTGGCCGACGTTTCGGCAAAATCGCCTTCTTCAAGGGCCTAAATGAGACAAAACATTCACAAAGTTGAACGACCAAATCCCTCGACAAAGCCTTACAGGAAAGTTGATGAAGTACTAGTCAGCAAACCAAAGAGATCAAGTGCCAAGAACCGACCTTAGGTAGATCCACAGAAGTGGATGGTTGTGAGACTACAAACTAGGCAGTCGGTATTTAAGTCGTGCGTGTGTTTTGGAGGTATTGGTTTATATAGGACAGTGACTGCCCTCGCACTGACTTAGGTCAGACCGTGGCCCAAGGCTAGGTCAGCCCACAGAAGTCAATGTGTGTGTCAGTCAGTCAGTCAGTCCCCAACAAGTCAGTGTCTTGTTTAATCTAGATGAAGATCATTTCGAATTGGGGGATTTTGCTTCGATTTCAAAAGTCTTACGACAGCTCAGAAGAGTATTCCCTTTGACCTGAAAAGTGTCCAATTCGACGTGAAATGGTATACAATCCGAAGCGGATGTCCGACTCCCGACCCAAAGAAAAATCAGTTATCTGAATCATCCAAAAGTCCATTTTAGCGGCAATCATTCTTATCTGAATCACCCCAAGATGAAGGGTTGCCTATTTCTGAACGGTCTATTTGTGCTGGCTTTGGAAAAATAACTGATCTATGTTATCCGAATCAGTGTCGGATTCAATGTTAAGCCGCACTGGATAGCGCTACCTATAGAACGTGACTTTCTGAATATAATCGTGTCCTGTAGGATGAATTTCGGTGATTAGCTGAATGGGCGAGAAGTCCTGCAGCCAGTCTGAACCTGGTAGGTATTTAATCAAATCGTCTTGATACTGAAGGATCTGCTTGATATAGACGCGGAGCCGAACCCTAGATCGACTCCTGCACCTCAGCAGACGTCCACTACCGAATGCACTCTGTTTGGCAACATTTTAGCTGCTCTAACAGCTTAGGAACAGCACCGCAACGCTTTTGCTACCCAGACTTATCAACGTAGCAGCACAGGTTATGGAGCTCGTTCGTTTCCGCAGCGCCGGCGACTGCTATGCTGTCCGCTGCGTCGTGTTGACATATGCTCTTTCCGGTTGTGCTAGGTAGAAAAGCCGCCTCTTCAGAGGGTCGAGTTCTCAATATTTGCGGCCGTGCACTGTGTTTTGACGCGAAGATACGTTCTCTATGCTCTAAACTACAGAATAGGCTGAGTGTTTGCTGTTTAGTGTTCTTTGTGTGCCGTATTGAAATCAAAATGGACACTCGATTCATTTTCTTTAAGCCCCAAGTGGCTGTTACTGAATTTTTAAGTTGTTAGGCGTTCTCCTGCGATCCAAACTCTAGCGCCAGTCCGGACTCGAACCCGTACCTCCTGCTTACCAGGAAGGATGCTATACGGCATCTCACCACCGGCCCTACTTGGTTGAACGCAAGCAGAACGTGCGGGTTCGAGTCCCGTCTGGGGTTAGAGTCGTGATCGCAGCAAGCATTGTTATAACAAATTGGGCACTTTCAAAATGAAATTTGACGCTTCTAAGCACGCCTGACACCCTTGCGTACGCTTTTGAGGTCAAGCTGAACATCTTCCAAATCAAAACGAACGCCTTTCAGAGTGAAATAGAGACTCTCCAAGGTAGACAAAACAACACAGAAAAACAGCACTTCTTCTTCTTCAGCGTTTGTCCCGCTTCGTGGCGGGGTCCGCTATTCTGGTGTCATGACGCCACCTTTCCCGATCCAGCGCTAGATCGGGGTGGACACCAGCCGCTTTCAAGTCCGTATGTAACGTATCAGCCCAGCGCTTCTTCGGGCGCCCTCTAAGCCGCTTTCCTATTACCTCGAAGTTGTCTGTCTGTCTTCGTTTCCACGTAGAACGTGGCCGTTCCATCGCAAGCGAGCTCCGCGCATCTTGTCAGCTATCGGCGCGACACCGAACTTCTGCCGAATAGCATCATTTCGAATGCGGTCCATGCGCGTGACTCCAGCCGTCCAGCGCAGCATCTTCGTCTCCATGACGCTGAGGCGCGTTTCAACTTCCCTGGTCGCAGGCCAACACTCAGCGCCGTACATGGCTACCGGGCGCACGACGGCTCTGTAGATCTTTGACTTAAAGCGCTCTGGTATCTTCTTGTCGCAGAGCACGCCAGTCAACGAGCGCCACTTGGACCAAGCTGCACTTACGCGTGAATTCACTTCGATCATCAGTTTGCCGTCAGACGCGACTGCGTATCCCAGGTACTTAAAGACCGAAGTGCGCGGGAGCTCGATGCCGTTAACCTTGATGGAGCTGGACTCAGTAACGTCCGTCATTAGGTATTCGGTCTTCTTCACGTTCACAGAAAAACAACACTTGTCCACAGAAAGTTTAGTACGACTTCCTTTGAAATTTTTTAATTCACTTGCCCCAATAAGTGAGTTCGAAATAGGATAAAAATTTAAAAAATAATGGCTAAGGCTTATTTTAAAGCGGTCAAGACCAAGTTATTTTTAAATTTAAATTCTTGTTTATTTCTAAATTTTTTACTCTTAAAGAAGAGATCGTACCCGTCTATCTCGACGTGATCGTCATTATAGTGTAAGTGCTGCTTACGTGAAACTGCAAAGTGAAGCTAAGGATAAGGGATAAATGACGACGTTACTGAATCCCTCTTGGGGTGCGCTACGCATTCTACTTCTACGTGGTATCGTGGAGGCGATTTGAATGCATTTTTGGCCATACAATGACTTGCGGTGGCCAGCCGATGAGCAAGTCAGCGCTGTATCCTTCCCAGACAAGTCTGGTACCAATTCACCGACCCCGGAGGGATGGAAGACTTGGTTGGCCTGAGCGGAAAATCCGAACCAGGAACCTGGTATCGGGTGCAAGCGACAGCTAGCACTTGCTCTGCTGCACGCGCCCTAAAGTGATGATATATGTTTTCTAAAGTTGTTGTTGTTGTAGATTGACAATTGTGTAGCTCCACGTAAACAAAATTTTTGCTATCAATCAGAGGAAAGTCTCGACATCATTGACGAGTGCACTGCGCTTTAAAATACCTTCAAGTAATTATTTTTTATTGAAAAATGAAATTGTGCATAAAATGCCTAATTTGCGATTTGCAAATGTATGCATGAAATTTCAAATAACGTGTTCACGTTTTAGGGCTGGTGATCTAGAAATTTTCAAAGAAAGTCACAAAAAATTTTCGTTGGGCAAAAACCATTCCATCCGTCTTGGAAAGTGTCTTTTTTATCCGGAATCGCTTTTGTTTTTATTTGACAGATGCTCAGCATGGGTTTAAAAGCGTTATGCTTGCTAAGAAAGGCCTCCGACTTGAAGTGAAAGTTGTGTATTTCACGACTCAGCTGCTTCCAGCTCAGTTACAAACGTTTATCCTCTAAGAGCTGGTCAATCATAGTGTTTTGAAACCTAGCCTCTTCTGTGGTGCTGCTGAAAGGCTGCCGGCATCTCCCACGTTCTGCGATTTCCTTCTAGGTCAACCTTGAAGTTGCTGTTGTTGACTCAGCGGGTCTCAAGGGCTCTGGGCGGAGAGATTTCGATTTTCAGCCCAATAATCTCCAGTCCAACAATAAAATGTCCTTCTTCATGGCTGCGAGACGTGAGAACAACAACATCTGGCTACTAATGGCCTTTTCTTGCTTTCGTATCACGTGATTTATGCATAACCTTTTATTCTGGTCTTCTACTCGTTAGCGTCCGAAATTCTGCGTGGATACAGGAACGTCGATCTTGTCAGCCGTTCAGCTGCCATCTCTTCCTTCATTATGTGCTCCAGTATCTTGTTTGGAACTCCTCGTGGCTGCTTCCTTGGAGCCTCATTGAACGGGAATGGGTAAAGTGGGTGATCCACCATCTTCTCAGAATTAGCTTCTACCACCTCAAGCGGCGCGATTATAATGGAATTTTCTCACTGGAATCTACTTCGAGGCGCGCCGTAGCACAGTCAGGAGAGGCATCGGCTATCCTGTGTATCCCATTTCAAGGTTTTTGGTTTGGATTTTCCGCCAAGGCTAAGCCGTTTGGAGTCAGTGAACCTTCCGAGTCAGCTCAGGGACCAGAGACACTGTTGCATGGACCAAGTTGTTGAAATTCAGAGAAGCCGGATGTGTAGACACCCGCTGAGTGAGACTGTAAACGACTGTTTCAGTGGTTCAGTCTTGCCACAGAACAGAACACGAACAGTTCAGCGCTTTACCTCAAACTTGGGTAATTAAACCATTTTAAACAACATAAATAAATTAATTATAACAGAGAACAACCCCACCCCCCAGAGAGGCAATTGAAGCGCAGCGCAGCGCATAGGAAAGCTCAGCGCAGCGCCCTACGACCCAAGAGGAGGAAAAAATGCTCCGAGGAATGCGCTTGCCGCTTTTATACGGAAAGATTGCGAAAAGTGATAAGCGCAATCCTCGACGAGCTATGTTTACAGAGCATGCCACAACATGGCTCGGCGAAGCCAGCAACAGTACAAATATGAGTGACAAATTAATCAATAACAATCAACTGTTAACAAAGCAAACTACTACAACCTAACAACCAAAATACTGATCACAACATCGCGGTCCATCCGCGATAGACTGAGTTCTGCTGGATATAAAAGAACGTCAGGGCATCCACCAACTCATCAGGTCGAATGACTTCGTGAGAGCTCCTTCGTGTCTCTCAAGCGAAGATGGTCAACTGGGTTACTCTGGCAGGCGACAAGGGCGAATGGAACCATTGCCGGCACGCGCTAGACCAAATTAACGGTCAAGCATTATTAGAAGTGGAGAGTAGTTGGGGAAGTTAAGCGTTTAATTATGTAGATCATGGATAATTTTTTTGCTTTCTTTACTTCCCTTTGTTAGTATTTTTTTACGGAGTTTGTTGCGGAGAATCCAGCTTGCATAGTAATTGTCATTATCACTGCTATGCTTTCTAACGATCGTTTCTAATGCTTCATGCACTATCATGTCCTTTGAATTAATAAATAAATAGCTTACGTTCTCTTAAAGGATAAAGTACGGCGTTAATCAATTCTTTTGGAATGCGCCACGTATTCTACTTCTTAATGAGGTGTCGTGGAGATGATTTGAATGCGTGTTTGGCCATACAACGGCTTGCGGCAGACAGCCCAGCTCGTTATCCTCCCCAGACGAGTCCTCGAACGGATGGAAGGCTTGGTTGGCCTGGGCGGGGAATCTGAACCAAGAGCCTGCAATCGGGTGCACGCGAGAACATGCACCTTCTCCGACTGCGCTACACGCGCCCATTATACGCAGCCTTACCATTAGAGCAAGCCATTGTTGTTACTTGGATAACTACTGGACGTCTAGAGGTGATGTTTACAATCATAATCAGGAGCCATTTGTGAAGTTAAAGGTCGCGCTGTGTCACCCCTACGAGGAAATTTCTCCTCATTCGAGTGAATCATATATTCGTGGCTTTTTCGTGTCGGATAAACTGGTGAGTCAGTCAACAGCTCCAAATATTCGATCGGGAGAATGACTCGACTGTTGAGCCATGAATTTAATGTCGGATGAAGAGCGCTGCTGTTGTCTAGGCCGTTTAATGTAGATATAGAAATGGTAAAACACTGAATTGAAGATCAGTTGGCCACTGCAAGTCATTGTGTGGACAAAATACGTACTCAAATTGCCTTCATGACATCCTGTGGAAGTAGAGTACGTGGCGTGTTCTAGAAGGGATTAATAAACGCCGTTCTATTTTCCTAGTATTACAGAAGATGTAAACTTTATTGTAATTCTTCATGTTCGGTTTTCATAAAACCTGGGCATGTTGTCAGAATAAAAAAAATTAATGTTTCTGTGCCACGCAGGTTTGTTATAATGGAACAACTTTATTCGGCCTGACGTTTCGACAACATCGTCGTTTTCAAAGGCCTGAAAGAAGTTCAAAACCTAAGACCAGGCACTCATTTCGGCAAAAACGTCCTTCTCCAGCTCTGTCAGCCTCAATATTTCCTAGGAGTGTCACACGGAATCTCACTGAAGCAAACCGAACTCACCGTTGTTCCAGAAGTGCTGAGGGAATGCTCAGCTACACTATCACCATTGAGCAACTGAGACCTACCAACTGCTGATCCACACTGATGTTAAGTGTATAGATTGTACGGTCTCAGAGCTCGCACAGTGGGAAGAACGGCAAAAACTCACTGGTGATCGAAATGCACTCAGTTCGGTTATTCATTGTTGGATTACGTTCGCGGATTCAGAAGGCCTCTATGGTCTTTCTGGGACCGATCTCACTTTCACGAAGCAACACAGTGCATTTAATATTAAAACCATCTCCGTGGTGGATTTCCACTCGATGTTTACCGAGTAGGGCTGCCAAACTACGCTTTTCCTTGCCAGCAAGATGTTCCTGATGCAACGCTTAGCGCTCTCCCTGTTTCACCAATATATAGCTCCCCACAGCTTAAGCACTGAATTTGGTAAACTACACCCTTCTGCGCACACTCTCTCCTTCTTCCATAAGGGCAGATCACGCAGTCTCTCGTTATAAATGAGCGGTCGTAAAGCATATTGCGAACTAGCAGTCGTTTGATGTTGTTTCCTGGCATGTTGACCAGCACAACATGTCCAAATTTGCTCGCACCAGACATAGACGTACAGCTGCCGTGATCTCCTCAGAAATAAAGGGCGAAGAGATAACAACATAATAATAACAGGGTGAGCGCTAAGCGTTCGCATCAGGGAACATCTTGCTGGTAAGGAAAAGCGTAGTTTTGTAGCCCCACTCGGTAAACGTCGAGTGGAAATCCACCACGGAGATGGTTTTAATATTAAATGCACTATGTTGCTTCGTGAAAGTGAGATCGGTCCCAGAAAGGCCCTAGAGGCCTTCTGGATCCGCGAACGTAATCCATTAATGAATAACCGAACTGAGTGCATTTCGATCACCAGTGAGTTTTTGCCGTTCTTCCCACTGTGCGAGCTCTGAGACCGTACAATCTATACACTTAACATCAGTGTGGATCAGCAGTTGGTAGGTCTCAGTTGCTCAATTGTGATCGCATAGCTGAGCATTCCCTCGGCACTTGTGGAACAACGGTGAGTTCGATTTGCTTCAGTGATATTCCGCTTGACACTCGTAGAAACACTGAAACTAATAGAGCTGGAGGATGACGTTTTTGCCGAGATGAGTATCTGGTCTTAGTCGAACTTCTTTCACACCTTTAAAAACGACGAGGTTGTCGAAACGTCAGGCCGAGTAAAGTTGTTTCACTGTAACGCAGAAAACGGCACAGAAGCATTAAGTTTATTGAAATTCTTCGGAGCTTGCGGAAATGCTGGGCTCTGTTGGTACACGAGGATAATGATGAATGCCACACAACCTCTTGGTGTTTCGGGTTTTATCCAACACATCTTCCAGTGGTATGTGCATGTGCCTTAGTTTTTCGGGTGGAGCTGTCGTCAGAGGGTACCGGATTTCGCTTTCACTACATGTCGATGAAGAGGAATCAAGAGAATGCATGACTCATTCCAAGAAGGCTCTAGATGACGTCGACAATTATCCTTGATGTTCTTCATGCGGTTCAACCTCAGGGGCTTGACAAGGCCAGGTGTAGCCTTCAACAGCTACCCGTCCCCCTTGAGAAGTCCGTTAGGTAAACTACCTGTGAAAACAAGTGGGAGCAACATCCTGCTAGTTGGAATCCTGTGGTGCAGGGATGCTTTCGGTGCTCAAGATACGACTCAAAATCGACTTCTGTCTCAGTCTAGGTAAGAGACTTTCATTTACCTCATTGACTTTATTTCGTTGTCTCTCCTGTCCCTTTCATCTTTATTCCTTCCCACTGGTCTACTATAGCGATAACTGTGTCCTTATTGATGGAAAGCCGTGCCTCTGGAGGCGATTTAACGGCCAAATAGGTGGTCTAAAATAAAATTTCCATGGACTAACCTTGTTGGCACGTAAGTAAAAATCGCAATGAATTTTTTATGGCTGCAAACGGATACACAGGGGCATTGGCAATGTGTCAACTTTATATAACAGTTCCTCATCGAGTTGCACACTTTTAAAGCCAGACTGAGCACTTCTCACATCAAATTAGACATTCTTCTAAGCCTGTACAAGACGTTTGAAATCATAGCGAACTCTTCCAAATCGAAATGACCTTCAGGCCGGTTGAACTACAGACTCACAAGGGAGGTCAATGAACTTCCCGTGGCAATTTTAAAAGTGACCTATATAGGGTTGTAGAGCGTTGTCTGAGAAGCACCGCAGTGGTTTCCAAATTTCCTGCGGACATCTGGGTAGGTCAAAATTTGCAAAAAACCATTTCACTTCAATACGGGTCGATAAAGCAGAACTGACGCTGGAACTGCCATGCTGTGGTTAGAATCTAACCTGCAAGAGGTTTGGGGTTGGAACAATAGCGGAATTACAGCGATTTCACAAGTTGCTTGTTAACCGTACAGTGACCGAAATGGAACATTAAGGTGCGACGCTCACCACCAACGGCGTAGCGACCGGATGGCCGAGTGGCTGTGGGGGGCGGGCTTGCTTGAAAAGCCTCGAGGGTTCGAATACGGAGGTGCTGGTCCTGAATTGCTGCTCTTCCTCCATCAATTTTTGTCGATATAAAGTGTATCTTAACCGCGGTAGTGTACCATACTGACATTATAACTTTATTTTAACCTCGATATAAACACAAAAATAAGCACCAAAAGCAACAGCGTTCATAATACCTAATTCGATTGGCCATTGAAGAGGAGCAGGCGACTTTTCTTTGCCTACGAAATAGATAACTTCAGAACTCCAAAGATCGAGGAAAAAATATTATTTTTTATTTATTATTATTTATTATTTATCTTCTTATTTTAATTAATTAATTAACTATATTTATGTTTGATTTTTTCGACCCCTCTTCGACTTTTGGAGAGAAAGTATAACAGTACCAATCTGTCTTCTTCATCCTCAACCAACCATCATCATCATTTTCAATAGCGTTTGTCCCGCTTGGTGGCGGGGTCCGCTCTTCTGGTCTGGTGACGCCACTTCTCCCGATCAAACGCTTGGTCGGGATGGACACCAGCTAACTTCAAGTCCATATGCAACGTATCTAGCCAACGTTGTTTCGGACGTCCTCTGGGCCGTTTTCCAGGGACTTCAAGATTCAGGCGAATCTTACACACGATGTCGTCGTTAGCGCGAAGGACGTGGCCATACCATCGTAGGCGTGCTTCGCGCAACTTGTCAGCTATCGAGGCGACACCGAACCTTTGTCGCATGGTTTCATTGCGAACGCGGTCCAATCGCGTTACTCCAGCCGCATTTTCGTCTCCATTACACTGAGGCGGCTTTCGATTTCCTTCGTCACGGGCCAGCACTCAGCACCATACGTCGCTACTGGGCGGACGACTGCTCTATACACCTTTGATTTGAGGTACTCAGGAATTGTCTTGTCGCAAAGCACCCCAGTCAAAGAACGCCATTTGGACCAGGCTGCACTCACACGTGCGTTCACCTCCAACTTTAGACTGCCATCGGACGTGACTGTTGATCCAAGATACTTGAAAGATGTAACTCGTGAGAGCTCAGTACCATTGATCTTAATGGATCCATGCTCATTCACATCCGTCGTCAAGTATTCCGTCTTTTTGACGTTTAGCTTGAGTCCGAACAATGCTAAGCGATCGCACCACGCCTGTGCCTGTCGCTCGAGCTCTGCTTTGTCTTCGCATGCAAGCATGACGTCATCGGCATACAGCAGCGTCCAAGGAGCTGCCCTTTGGAGATCGCGTGTAATTGCATCCATGACGATCACGAAGAGCAGTGGGGAGAGCGCAGATCCCTGGTGCACTCCGACAGATATTGGAAACTCCATCGAGGTGCCCGCTGGTGCTCGCACTCGGCTTATTGGGCACGAGTAGAGGATGCGCACCTACTCAATAAGCTCTTCAGGGATACCATGTCGTCGCAACGCGTACCATATCACTTCCCGCGGAACGCGGTCGAAGGCCTTCTCCAGGTCCAGGAAGGCAAAATGCACCGGTTTCTGTTTCTCGCGGTGCTTCTCTAGCAGAAGACGAACGGCGTGAATGGCATCAACGGTGCCACAGCCAGATACGAAACCACACTGATTCGTGGAAAGCTGTACGACATCCCGGATACGTCCATCGACAATTCGCTCAAAGATTTTCATGGTGTGCGAAAGAAGGCGAATTGGACGGTAACTAGTACAGTCTGCAGGACTGCCCTTCTTCTTCCAAATCGGAATAGTCGTGCTTTGCTGCCAACCCTCAGGCACTTTCTTCTCAGCAACAACCTGATTGAAAAACTCAGTCAGCCAGTCAGCAGGGCACCAGCCCTTCGACTTCCACAGGTCAGCTGGCAGGTCATCGGGACCAGTGGCTTTGCCTGACTTCATCTTCCTCAGGGCTGCTTCAGTTTCGCTCACTGTGATCTTCTGAACGGGACCGTATACAGGTGATGCAAAAGGAACAGCAGGATGTTCAAATTCTACATTCGAGATTTCCTCGAAGTACTCGCGCCATCTCTTCACAGCCCTCTTACGATCCATCAGAAGATGACCGTTCTTGTCGTTAATGCCAAAGAACGTCTCGATGTCTTCTGCTTGGCGACAGCGAGCTTTGGCGAGGCGGTAAAGATAACGCTCGCCATCGCGCGTCTCCAGTTTTTCACTCACATCAGCGTAGTGTGCGGCTTTAGCACCGGCCACAGCCTTCTTTGCCGCTTTCTTCGCTTCTCGATAATTCCGCCAATTATCGACTGTTTTATCACCGATAAATACGTGATATAGCCGTTTCTTTTCCCTGACCTTCTCTCTGACATCGTCAGTCCACAGCCAAGCCTGCTTGTCGACCCAACGCCGTCCAGGCTTCGTTGTGCCGAGTTCGAGACGCGCAGCCCGAGTTATCGCATCGGTAGCATCCTTCCAGGTTTCGTCGACAGTTGTTACCGTCGGCAACCGAATGCGAGAAATAACAGCTGCTTCCTTCTCTTTCAGTCGCCACCATTTGATTCTAGCCGTCCCGCATCGCTCAATACGTTTACACCTCGGAGGTGTGATCTTCAGCGAGCAGATAAGTGGACGGTGTTGCGTGGCAACCGTCTCATACGGCACGGTCTTCGCGTCTGTGACAAGACCTTGGTCGCGACGCTTAACAAGGACATAGTCAATCTGCGTTTTGGCGTTTCCGCTATAAAACGAGATGAGGTGGGAGTCACGCTTTCGAAACTTGGTGTTCACGATGATGAGGTCGTGTGAGTCTGCATACTCAAGTATACGCTCACCATCGGCGTTGCGTGACCCATAGCCAAAACCACCATGACAGCTGTAACCATCTTTCGCTGCTCCGACGTGACCATTAAGGTCACCTGCCACAACAATCATGTCTTGTGACGGCACTTCCGCTGTCTTCTCATCAAGCAGGGACCAGAACTCGTCCTTGGTTTGCTCGGAGCAACCTGTCTGCGGAGCATACGCGGAAAAGAAATGACGTCGTCGCTCTTCTACGGCGACAACAATCTTCATCAAGCGGTCATCGAAACGTTCTACGCTTGCAATCGCGTCACGGAAACGCTCGGAGACGATCATACCGACACCACTGGTGGTCCTAGGACTTCCACATAGTACGGCCTTGAAGCCAAGTCCTATGTCCCTTGACTTGCTGCAGGACCACCTCGTCTCCTGCACCGCACAGAAATCTATCTTTCTTCGCTCCAGTGCTTCTACCAACTCGCACGAGCGGCCCGTCAACGTACCCACATTCAACGTTGCTACGCGGGTCTTGCCTACGTTACGGGACTTTCGGACTAGCTCAGTTGCCCTCCGATGCCGTCCTCGCATCAGGGACCCTCGCATACTTCTCACACCCGCCGGGCTTTGCGAGTGCGCGTCGGTTCCCGCGGACGCCGTAGCACTATCTCGAGAACTCTGAAACGTCATCGACCATATGATGTGACGCAGGATGTTCGTAGGCCGGCCTGTCACTAGGGCCTGTCGCCTGCATTCGATTGTCCGTGATTGGCTCGGCTCGCAAAAGCAAGCAGTTTCCAGTGGCACCACGTGGAGGAACGGACATCGCCACCATCCAAATCCAAAACCAACCATATTACTAGTGATTTCACGGTCGTCACATACAGCAACCTCCTCACTACTACAGGAAGGCTTAATACCACACACATCATTGTCATCGTCCGGCAACCAGTCTACATCCTGCGCTTCCCTCAAGTCAAGCTAACATCACGAACGAGAGAACGTCAATGCAATAAACATCAAACAAAAAAAACTACCCGGACTGTTTCCTCCTCATCAGCACAATCAGTATCCCCATACATAGCATTTTGAATTATGCCCCGAAAGGCATCTGTTACGGCGATCTCCCTACGAATAGGGGCAGAGTAGTCGGGAGGAAGGCAGTTGGCAAGACAACCAATAACTCGGCGCGGAGAAAACATTGAATTATACAATTGATATCAATTCGGGGGGGGGGGGGGTGTCGTACAGTGTGTCGAAGGACGATCACAATCGATCAAATATAAATAATATAAACATCAATTAATCAATTAAAATACAAATATAAATAAAAATCAATAATGCGTAATTAATACATAATAAATAAATAAATAAATAATGAAAAATAGAGATAAATCTTTTTTATCTCTCTTCCACTTTTGGAGTCATGAAGTAGTGCTAACAGACCCACTGTCAATGCCTAACGAAGACGGTCAAGATAAAGAATATTATCTATTTTGTAGTTGGGACAGGCCCTTGAATGCTACCGAGGAACTGCGAAGAAAAGTCGCCTGTTCTCTCGTTCGTGATGTTAGCTTAACGTGAACGAAGCGCAGGATGTAGACTGGACGCCGGACGATGACGATGATGTGAGTAGTATTACGCCTTCCTGTAGAAGTGAGGAGGCTGCTGAGGTGACGGATGTGAAATCATTAGCAATATGGTTGGTTGAGGATGGAGAAGAAAGATTGGTACTGTTATACTTTCTCTCCAAAAGTCGAAGAGGTGTCAAAAAAAAATCAAACATAAATATAGTTAATTAATTAATCAAAATAAGAATATAATAAATAATAAATAATAATAAATTTAAAAAATATTATTTTTTCCTCGATCTTTGGAGTTCTGAAGTTATCTATTTCGTAGGCAAAGAAAAGTCGCCTGCTCCTCCTCAATGGCCAATCGAATTAGGTATTATGAACGCTGTTGCTTTGGGTGTTTATTTTTGTGTTTATATCGAGGTTAAAATAAAGCTATAATATCAGTATGGTACACTACCGCGGTTAAGATACACTTTATATCGACAGAAATTGATGGAACAAGACCAGCAAATCAGGAGCAGCACCTCCGGATTCGAACTCCCGACGCTTTTCCCGCAAGCCCGCCCCCCACAGCCACTCGGCCATCCGGTCGCTACGCCGTTGGTGGTGAGCGGCGCACCTCAATGTTCCATTTCGGTCACTGTACGGTTAACAAGCAACTTGTGAAATCGCTGTAATTCCGCTATTGTTCCAGCCCCAAACCTCTTGCAGGTTAGATTCTAACCACGACATGGCAGTTCCAGGCGTCAGTTCTGCTTTGTCGGCCCGTATTGAAGTGAAATAGTTTTTTGCAATTTTTGACCTACCCAGATGTCCGCAGGAAATTTGGAAACCACTGCGGTGCTTCTCAGACAACGCCCTACAACCCTATATAGGTCACTTTTAAAATTGCCACGGGAAGTTCATTGACTTCCCTTGTCAGTAAGATGGTGAGAATAATTTTTTTGCTCAAGGAAAATTTGCTGGAACGTTCTTCAAAATTATTTAGCTTACCTGACTCAACAAGTGTAATATTTTTATTTTATTTTTATTTTTTGAGAAATGATAACAAATTAAAATTTGTTTCAAAATACAGCAAGGTAGAAGTCATTCAGCGCATCAAAATGCCAGATTGCGGCATGCACTCGAAAAGCTCGGTGCGATTTTTATTTGATTGTTTGTGTAGACGCTGCTTACATGAAGCATCAAAGTAAGTGTATATGTATCTTTACAATTGCTCTTTACAATTGTTTTTGTTACATCGTTTGCGCGGGCGCGTGTAGCGCACTCGGAGGAGGCGCCGACTGTCGCGTGCACCCGATACTAGGTTCCTGGTTGGATCTCCCGCCCAGGCCAACCAAGCCTTCCATCCCTCCGGGGCCGGTAAATTGGTACCAGACGTGTCTGGGAAGGAAAGAGCGCTGACTTGTTCATCGGTTGTTCGCTGCAAGTCATTGTATGGCCAAATACGCATTCAAATCGCTTCCACGATATCACGTAGAAGTAGAATGCGTGGCGCATCCCAAAAGGGATTAAATAACGCCGTCCTTTATCTTTATCCTTACATCGTTTAGCGTCGAAGAAGTCGCGAAGAAGACGAAGAACGTCCGACTCCGCCTATTCGACTCTACCGTTCTTCCTGCCCTAACATACGCCTCAGAGACCTGGGCTATACAAAAGCAGGATGAACACGCGATCAGCGTCACGCAGCGTGGAATCGAGAGGACGATGCTCGGAGTGACACGACTCACGCAAGTGAGAGAAGGCCTCCGGAGTTCCGAGCTTCGCCGACGTTCGAAGATCAGAGACGCTGTCGCGTGGGCCAAGTTGTCGAAAATTAGGTGGGGCGGCCACGTAATGCGCTTCGCAGACACCCGCTGGACGAGAGCCGTTACCGACTGGATTCCGATGGATGTCAAGAGAACACCGGGACGCCCACCAACGCGTTGGTCGGACTTCTTCGTGAAAGCCCTGAACGACCGATATGACGCTCTTCGTGTCACTCGAGCGAGGAGGATCCATTGGACCACTCTGGCACGCGACAGGGACGAATGGAGACGCTGGTGGCGACCGCTCGAGCAAGTCGAGGATCAACGGGACGACAGGTGATACAGGTGATACATCGTTTACAGGTGTGAAGCTCCATGCAATCAGCTATTTTGCTATCAGTCGAATAAAAATCGCGACGTCTTGGTCTTGCATAGCGCAATGGCTTCTTTTGGCACTAAAAAATGGCCGTCTTCTTGCTCTTTAAGATAAGCTTTAAACGTTTATTTTCCTCTGACGTAATAAATTTATAAAATCTCAAACAAGGGGTTGTTATTTAGAGGATTGAAAACTTCAAAGACAGTTATACTAGAATTTTTTTGAGCAAAAAACTATTCTAACCTTTTTGGAGAGGCTCAAGTTTAATGTTGAAGAAGCCCATTTGGAATTGGAAGAGTTCGCTTTGATTTCAAAAGTCTTAGGCTAACTTAGAAGAGTATCCAACTTGACGTGAAAAGTGCCCAGCTTGTTTTGCAAAGTGTCCAATCCGACGTGAAAATGGTATATATTGATATGGCTGGTGGTGGGGGAGTGGTATTGTGGCCGGTGGGGACGCAGGCTTTCGCCTGTACTCACTCACCATCAGACAAATTTGCGTTTGAAACCATGAACCGACCGGTTTGAAACCCTTTGGTTGGTAACCGACCATGAAAGGGTTTGGAACCGAGCACGAAAGGGCGGCCAGGCCCCTCGCTGCGCAATAGTAACACGTGCTGCGGAGGGTGTGGCCTCCTTTCGTGCTCGGTTCCAAACCTTCCATGGACGGTTCCAAACTCTTTCATGGTCGCTTACTAACCAACGAGTTTCGAACCGGTTGGTTCACGATTTCAAATGCAAATTGTCCTGAGCAGTTGAAGGTTGCTGGTTAGGATGTACCGTCCAGGTCATCCAAGTCTTCTATTTCCCCGGGGTCGGTAAGTAGATACCAGACCTGTCTGGAAAGTATAAGGCACTGACTTCTTCATCGACAGGCCATGTCAAGTCATTGAATAGGTGAATTACGCGTTCAAAATGACCCCACAATATAGCGTAGAAGTACAATGTGTGGCACATCCGTAACGTATCGACAGCGCTCTTTGTCGTGTATCATTAGAGCTGGTACTGCACTAAATAACAAGGGTCAAGTACACGGCGTTTTCTTTGGAGGGAATAAGAAGTTGTTGTAGTCATTCCAGGAGGCTTCGGATGCGGTGTTAAGTTGAGTTGGATCGAAGAGGAGCACCTTTTTGCGCCAGAGGATTTCCTAGTGATAGGCGAGGCAGGTCCTATTACTCGATTCGTCAATTCGATTCGATGTTTCTTCTACTGTCTACTGATTATCGACAGATGAGTTGTAGTTAAATAATGGAGCACATTTAGTTAAGTTACGTCTTATGTGACTTCTCGCTCTTACGCAGATAAGTTTGTCAGTTTCTCTGCGATGGTGAAAATGGAATGCATGGCGCATTCCTGAGATGATAAAAACTGTTCCGAGCACTATATGCGCTCTTTCTCTTGTCCAGCTCCCAGAGTTGAAGCAGAACTCAGCCTCTCGAGGCTCGGGTTTGCGTTTCGAATTGAGAACGGCTAGCTTCGCAGCTTAGGCGCGAGTTCACGGCTAGCTGAGGCGCGGCGAACGGCGCTCGTATCGTAGAGGTTGTCGGCAAACAGTAGTGGGACGGCTGACAGGGGCGGGCGCGACATTTTCCCGGTCGCCGGCGATGATTCACACGCCACTATTGTAACGGACTGGATGGCTTATACTTCACACAGCTATGGCGGCTTTTCGCAGAGCGGTCGATCTCCATTCCAGCTCTTCAGGCCTGTAAAGGTATGCTCTGCAGAGCATGGCGTGAATTGTTTGAGGGCCCTCGTATTGTTTTAGAGGAGACACCTAACACATTCATATAGCGTGTTGCTCTGGGATGATGTACGTCCTACAGCCCATGGCTCTCAGTCTATACGAGGATGCGCCATGCATTCCATCTACTGGGTCCATTTAGGCTTAAATCTTAAATGCTTACTGTTTGTATTGTACGTTTTGAGATTGAGACTCCTTGATTATTGCCACCATCTTCTTCTCCTCGGTGTCTGTGTTCCTTTGTTTCTTGTAGTTATTGTGGTCTCTTTTGTCCTCTTCGTCGCTCCGTACTCCTCACTCCCATCATCATCGTCATCTTCTTCACTTGACTGCCCTTCTTCTTTTCCTTCGCTATATCTAACAACCTTGGCGCATAGTAGCGTAGTCGGAGGAGGCGCTGGCCGTCGCGTGCACGCAATTTCCGGTTCCTGGTTCGGATTTTCCGCCTGGGCCAAACAAGATTTCCATCTCTCTGGGGTCGGTGAATTGCTACCACATTTGCCAGGGAACGATGCAACATTGACTTGTCCATCGGTCGGCCCCTACAAGTCATTGTATCGGTCAAATGCGCCTTCGAATTGCCTGAAGTTGAAGTGGTATCCGTGGCGCATCCCAAAAGGCCTTGAGTAACATCGTCCTTTATTCTTTATTCTTTTGTCTCAGTTTCCAAGTGTAAAAGTGGAGGCACTGGGAGGTAGACGGCTATTGGACTAAAGCGAGATTGTTCTATCGCCTTATAACGGAGGTACTCAAAGCGCGTTTTATTATTACGTCTCTCTACATTCTTTGCGAGTTTTTGTTGTTTCTGCAGCTATGTTTTGAAAGCCCCTTACTTTAGCTGCTCTTTTCATTACTGAAACTGTTTTTAGTGTTACATGATGACGATGATGTATTTTAACAAGGTTTTGTGCACCTTTGAATGCATGAATAAATAAATAAATAAGTAAATAAACAGAATCGGTTTGGGCGCTTCGTCTGGAGAGGAAATGAATGTGTTTGGAAGCGAAAAATTTGCTAGTTTCCATCCTTTTCTTCTATGAAATGATCATGGACGGAAGTAGGATGCATGGCTCGATCTATGCATCCTACCCAGTCATCGTGTATCTTTATTCTTCGTTCTCTTCAATTTTTAATGCAAAACGAGAAGACACAATTTGTTATTAGAAGCACATGAACGTCGAAAATTTGGTTTGAGGCGGTGTCTTGGCGATCATGTGTCGATTGTGCTCGGTTCTACCTGACGAACTCTTCCCGTAGGAGTCGGTTGACTGTATGTTCATCGTTGAAATTTCTTTGGTCTGTTCATCACGTGGCCCTAAAGATTACCGTTGTTAGGGACTTGATAAAGAGTGGTCGTTGTAAATTCCACGTTCTGTCATCTTGATACCTCGGCATTGTCGTTTAATACGTATTGTGTTTTCACTGCCAACGAGGTTGTTAGGTGGATTTTTTTTTGGTCTGACGTTTCGACCCTGTCGTCGTTTTCGGAGGACTGAAAATGGCTCAAGGCATTAGAGTTGTACAAGTGCTCCGACACGCCTAACGGCGTGTCTCGCACTTGCGCGCTTCGCGCGACTTTGTAGCATCACTGACCTATGGAAAGTAGTTTTTGTAAAACATAAAATTCGCTAGCATCTAGGATCTGCTGCGTACTTTATTGGCCTCAAGCCGTTCACCACTTCGGTACTCTGATCGTAGACATTCTTTTCGGACCGGCCAATAACATCGCTGGTTTGTTCCGCGCAGTACTTCTGTTCCTCAGGTTGTTCCTCCGCAATCGTTTTTTTCTTTTTTTCGTTCAACAGCTAGCGTTTCAAGTTGTCGTTGACATTTCCTCTGAAGCTATGTTCCTCCTTACTCGCGTCTTCTTCTTCTTCTTCTTCTTCTTCTTCAGCGTTTGTCCCGCTTCATGACGGGGTCCGCTTTTCTGGTGCCATGTCGCCATCTTTCCCGATCCCGTGCTAGATCAGGGTGGACACCAGCTACTTTAACGTCCTTGTGTAACGTATCAGCCCAGCGCTGCTTCGGGCGCCCTCTAGGCCGTTTTCCAGATACTACGAAGTTAAGGCCTATCTTACGGACGCTGTCTTCCTTTCCACGCAGAACGTGGCCGTACCATCGTAAGCGAGCTTCACGCATCTTGTCCGCTATCGGAGCGACACCGAACTTCTGCCGAATAGCCTCGTTTCGGATGCGGTCCAGGCGCGTGACTCCAGCCATCCAGCGCAGCATCTTCGTCTCCATGACGCTGAGGCGACTTTCCGTTTCCTTTGTCGCAGGTCAACACTCAGCTCCGTACATCGCTACCGGCCGGACGACGGTTTTATAGATCTTCGACTTTAAGCGCTCTGGCATCTTCTTGTCGCAGAGTACTCCAGTCAACGAGCGCCACTTCGACCAAGCTGCACTCACGCGTGAGTTCACTTCAACCATCAGACTGCCATCAGAAGCTATTGCTGATCCCAGGTATTTAAACACCGAAGTGCGTGCAAGCTCAGTACCGTTAATCTTAATGGAGCCGGACTCATTTACGTCAGTCGTGAAATACTCGGTCTTCTTGACGTTCAATTTGAGTCCGAACATGGCCAGGCGGTCGCACCAAGCTTGCACCTCTCGCTCGAGCTCACCTTTGTCTTCGCAGGCGAGCATCACGTCATCAGCATATAGCAACGTCCAAGGGACGGGCTTCTGAAGATCTCGCGTAATGGCATCCATTACGACAACAAAGAGGAGTGGGGAAAGCGCAGATCCTTGGTGCACCCCAACAGAGATGGGAAACTCCGTCGAGGTTCCTGCTGCCGCTTGCACACGACTCTTTGGACAAGAGTATAGCATTCGCACCCACTCTACAAGTTCTTCGGGAACACCGTGCTGTCGTAGGGCGTACCATATAACCTCACGCGGTACGCGATCGAAGGCCTTCTCCAAGTCGAGAAAGGCAAGATGCACCGGCTTCTGTTTCTCGCGATGCTTCTCTACCAGAAGACGGGCGGCATGTATGGCATCGATAGTGCCACAACCAGCCACGAAGCCGCACTGATTGCTGGAAAGCTTGACGATTTCGCGAATTCGGCTATCGAGGATTCGCTCGAAGATCTTCATGCTGTGCGAGAGCAACCGAATCGGACGGTAATTTGAGCAGTCTGCAGGGCTGCCCCCCTTCTTCTTCCAAATCGGGATCGTCGTACTTTCCTTCCAAACATCAGGCACCTTCTTCTCCGCTACAACCTGGTTGAAAAACTTGGCCAACCACTCAGCAGAGTACCAGAACTTCGACTTCCATAAGTCAGCTGGCAAGTCATCTGGACCAGTCGCCTTGCCCGGTCTCATCATCCTCAGAGCCGCGTCAGTTTCCTCCACAGTGATTTTGTGGACGGGACCGTGGATAGGAGCCACAGAAGGGACGGCCGGATGAGGGAACTCTTCAGTCGAAATTCCCTCAAAATAATCGCACCATCGCTTCAAGGCCTTTTTGCGCTCTGTCAGAAGATGGCCGTTCTCATCATTGATGCCAAAGAACTTCTCTATATCCTCGGATTGGCGATGACGGTTTTTCGCAAGTCGGTATAAATACCGCTCGCCATCGCGCGACTCAAGCTTTTCGTAGACATCATTGTAATGAGTGGCTTTTGCTACGGCCACAGCCTTCTTGGCAGCTTTTTTCGCTTCGTGGTACTTTTGCCAATTATTGGCGGTCTTGTCGCCGAGAAACACATGATAAAGCGCTTTCTTCTCTCGAACCTTTTCTTTCACATCGTTCGTCCACAGCCATGCCTGCATGTCGACCTTTCGTCGTCCAGGCTTTGTAGTGCCAAGTTCTGACCTCGCAGCTTGAAGTATCGCGTCGGTCGCTTTCTTCCAAGTTTCGTCGACAGTCGTGACTGTCGGTAACCGTACGCGAGAAATCACAGCTGCTTCCTTCTCCTTCATTCGCCACCACTTGATTCTTGCAGCACCGCATCGCTCAACCTGCTGCAGCCTCGGAGGAGCGATCTTCAAAGTACAGATCAGCGGACGATGCTGTGGGGCGACCGTTTCATACGGCTCGATCTTCGCGTCTGTGACGAGATTTCGGTCACGATCTCTCACAAGGACGAAGTCTATCTGCGTCTTGGTGTTCCCACTATAGAACGAGATAAGGTGGGAGTTGCGTTTGCGAAACACGGTGTTCATTATGGTGAGGTTATGCGAATCCGCATATTCAAGGATACGCTCACCATCTGTGTTACGCAACCCATAGCCGGATCCACCATGACAGCTGTACCCGTCTTTCGTAGCGCCTACGTGCCCATTGAGGTCACCAGCGACGATGATGACGTCCTTCGACGGTACCTCTGCTGTCTTCTCATCAAGCAGGCTCCAAAACTCATCCTTGGCTTGATCGGAACAGCCAGTCTGCGGAGCATACGCAGAGAAGAAGTGGAAGAGTCGCTCCTTAGCGGCGACAACGATCTTCATCAATCGATCGTCAAAGCGCTCAACGCTTACAATCGAGTCTCGGAAACGCTCGGAGACGATTATACCAACACCATTGGTGGTCCTGGGACTTCCACATAGAACGGTCTTGAAGCCACGTCCTATATCTCTTGACTTGCGGCAGGACCACCTCGTCTCCTGCACCGCACAGAAATCAACTCTTCTACGCTCCAGTGCTTCTACCAACTCGCACGAGCGGCCCGTCAACGTACCCACATTCAGCATTGCTACGCGGGTCCTGCTTACGTTACGGGACTTTCGGACTAGCTCAGTTGCCCCCCGATGCCGTCCTCGCACCAGGGACCCTCGCATACTTCTCACACTCGCCGGGCTTTGCGAGTGCGCGTCGGCTCCCGCGGACGCCATAGCATTATCTCGAAAGACATGAACTGACATACACCCATACGATGTGACATTGGGTTGTTCGTAGGCCGGCCTGTCACCAGGGCCTGTCGCCTGCATTCGAATGTCCGTGCTTGGCTTAGCTCGCAGAAGCGAGCAGTTTCCAGTGGCACCACGAGGAGGAACGGACATCGCCACCTTACTCGCGTCTTCTTGCTGGATCTAATTGCTGGACCGCCTTTACAGGCCTTCCCTCCCCCTCTTTGGCCCCCACCTTCCTGGCCCCAACTACTGGCCCACTTCTTTGTTTCCACTATTGACACCTACTGGTCTCTTCTTGCTGGTTTCCCCGTCCTGGCCCCTCCTCCAGGTTCTTCCCTTCCTTCCTGGTCGCTCTCCTGGCCCACCATAGAGGTCCCCCTAACTGCCATTCTCCACCACCCCTTTGTAGTCCTAACATGCTCACGACAAACGTCGGTGACACGTATTCAGAAACAGGAAGCTTGTTACGCGACGTAAGGGCCCGTATTCCAAATCTAGACGCTCAAAAGCGCGCGCAGCCGTCGCTGTGTCTAGCATGAAGAGGCTATGCCTCTTCATGCTAGACACAGCGACGTCCTGTCCCGCCTCCAGGTCCCTGCTTCCAGGTGATTCCTCTCCTTCCCTCGGCATCCTTCTTACTACTCTACCCAATTAAGTAGCCCTCCCATGCTCGCGACACGACTACGGAGAGCGAACGCCCATTGCGCAACATCGGTGTCACATCTTCTAAATCCGGTGTCCCTTACTGTTAATGGATCCCCTTGGTGATCCTCCTTACTGCCCCCCCCCCTTCTGATTGGTAACGCCCTACCGGTCCCTCCTTATTGCCTAACCAATTCTTGGTGCCACCTCCTGGCCTGCTTCATTGTTCCCCTTTCGATCCCCTCCATCCTGATGCTCCCTCCAATTCACTCCCTCCTGATCGCTGTCGATTCTCCACTGTCGTAGTCCCTTCTACACTTACCCCTTTACTGGTCTTCTTATGCTAATGGTACGAAGTCGGCTTCCGAATCTGGACGCCTCAGAAACGCGTGTAGGTGCTGTTGTGTTAAGCAGTAAAGGGCTGCGTTTCCCCTGCTGCAGCAGCATCACACGTTCAATAGCAAATTTTGCCCGCCCTGTAGATGATGCGGCGTACCTCACTTAGGTTAAATCACTCGACGGACAAGCTCTTTTATATATAGGTGGAGATTCTACTCCACCAAGCGCTCCACCCGCGCTAGCATTTTTGACCTAGAGTTAAGAGCTCAGGACGAGACGCCGAGATGTCGAGCAAACTCACCCAGAATTCCACCGCTGGCGAGTAGCGGTTGCGTTACCCCTACCACGCAAAGTTAGTCGATGACCAGTAGCGTCATTCCATTGTCATAATGGTCATTGAAGTCATGAACCTCGACGCTATGCTTACCAAGTGGTGTGTGTCCGGTTGTTCATTCCTGGACTCCTGCTAGAAATCCAGAACGCTTCGAGCGCTTTTCTTGATGACATTTCTGTCTCGTACGCCAAAATCTTGCTCTCGATATCATAATCGTTACCGTTAGCGTAACGACGCTACAACGTTCTTACACCTTCAGTGACCATTATGACAATGGAATGACGGCATAGTGAGTCCCAGTCGCTACTGTTCATCGACTAACTCTGGGTGGTAGGTAACACAATCGCTACTCGCCAGCGGTGGAATTGTGGCTGAGTTTGTTTGACATCTCGGGGTCTCGTATGGTGCTCTTGACTCTAGGTGAAAAATGCTAGCGCGGGTGGATCGCTTGGTCGGGTAGAGTACAGCTCTAATGCCTCCAGCCATTTTTAGGCCTTCGAAGACGACGATAGGGTCGAAACGACAGGCTAAAAGAAATATTCCACCTGACAACCTTGTTGGCAAAGAGAACACAATACGTAGTGTTAATTGTAGCCTTTTTAGAGTAAGGTTCAACAGTTATTGATAAGTTTTTTCGAATAATACCAAAGTAAAGTTGTTGGTCACAATTGAATAGTGCAATATTGAGTATAAAATTCAGCACTATATTGCCAATAGGGATACAGCGAAGAAAAAAGAAAGAAGACAACATGAGATACAAGGGAATAGGGAAGCAGATATTGGGTGGAGGAGAGGGGATGGGGAAGGAACAAGGGGAACAGGCGGTACGATGCTTGACAGAAGGCAGTAGCCACCAACGACGCAAGTTCCAGCGTCGAGCACTCGGTGTCCAGTGCGAACAGAGCAGAGAATGGTTTGAAACCTCGTCGTTCTCCCACTTTTGGGAAGATCCAGCTCCACCATTCCTCCAGAACTGGGGCACTGCCTTCATCCATTGCTTTAGCGTAGCTTACTAGATGGTGTTCGTTTATTAACGTTCCATATGACGCCTGAGTTTAAGTGACATGATGACGGTGTCACCATCAGATATTCACATAAGTGTAGCCGTTTTCTCATCATACAGAAAACTGTTCGACAGAAAACTGAAAAACGACAGAAAACTGTTTAGCAGCTGGCTGAAGAATTGGCCAAGTGAAAGCCAATGCAACGATCAGGGGAGAATATCTTACTCAAACGTTTATTCACCTCATAGCCTTTAAGTGATTCATTTCATGGGCTTTATGCGCGTTCAATTCGCCGCTGGCGCCCAGCAGGATCCATTCGGAACTGGTTCTTTGAGCTGTGTTTTCCTCCAGCATCCCTCACCCGTGGTCCGTATCGACTTCTTTGCGCACGAGTGATGAGCACTGGTCACCTGACTATCAAGACCTTCTTTCCTTCCTTTGATATATGCTGTTCGTTTACCATAATTTGAGTACAGTACAGGCGCGTGGTATCGAATCGAAAGAGGAGCCGACCGTCGCGTGGCGTGCACCCGATTCAGGGTTCTTGGTTGGCGGTTCTCGCCTACGGAGGCGGAGATTGGTGTCAGACTTGTCTGCGAAGGATAAAACACTGTCTTATCCTTCGGCTGTCCACCACCACCGCAGTTCATTGTATAGGCCAAATGCGCATTCAGATTGCCTCCACGATATTCCTTAAAAGTGGAATACGTGGCACATCCCGCCACGGATTGACCAACGCCGACCTTTCTCCTTTGTCATTCAATTTGTGTATAAGTTAACAGACTATAACTATTACATTTCTTTTTCACTTGAGGTATTTTCGTATTAAATAAATATATAAATATGCAATTTTCACGTCGAATTGAATAGTTTTCGAATGAAATGGGACTCGCTTGTAAGCTGGCTTTAAGAGTTTTGAAATGAAAGCGAAGTTTTCCAAATCGATGTGATCTTAGTGCAGGTTAAACTGAGACACCAAAGCGCAACAATGCAGCAGTCATGTAGTGCTTTAAAATGCTGGCGCACATAGTACTTAAAACGTAGTCGCGATATTTGTTTGATTGATAGTGTAAATGCTGCTCACATGAACAGTCAAAGTGTATCTGTTATACATTTTTTTAATCTGTTTATGTGGCATCGTTTGTAGGTGCGAAATTCCATGCAAACCGAAAGTTTGCTATTAGTCGAATAAAAATCACGACACCTTGGACGAGGTCACGCATAATTTACTTCTTAGCAGTAAAAATAGCCGCTTTCCTGCCCTTTAAAATAAACTTTGAATCATTATTTTTCCTCAAAAAAATCATAAAATTTCAAACAATGTGTTCACTTATTGAGTAGATGAATTAAAACTTCAAAGAAAGTTATACTAAAATTTTCCTTGAAGAAAAAACTAGTCTATTTTTTAGGAGAATCTCTAGCTCAATGCAGGAGCGGCTCATTTCAATTTGGAAGAGTTCGTATTGACTTTAAAAGGCTTAGAGTGTCCAGTTTGACGTGAAAAGTGTTCAATATAATTTAAAAAGTGTCAAATAATAAAAAAAATATAAAAAAATAAAAATGGATAAACAAAAAATAAAAGATATAAAATAAAGTGAAAATGTATGAATATAAGAATACTAACCAAAGGTAGGACAACGACTATAGGAGACAGCGAAGAGACACTATGGCTTCATTAGAAAGTTCGGACAACTGGCGCTTGAAGAATCCAAGGTTCAGAGGAAAAGATGTGCTTGTGGTAAGGTTAGGGTAGATGGAAGCAGTACTGCTTCAGAAGAATGGGCTCTGAAAAGGGTGATGATCTTTACTTTATTCTGGACGCTGCCCGAAGGCTACGTATAAATAACAAACAAACATAAACACAAACATCAGCATAAAGAACCAGAGAACAACATATGAGAAAACAACTTCATTACTTACTGGACAAAACAGAAACAAAAGTGAATCAAAAGAAAATCAGGACACCTCTGCCACAGCTTTACCTTTAAAAATAAAAAAAATCTATCGAATGGATTTTCTCGGCGCTCTACAAGAATTCGTGTTGACAGAACAATTCTAAATGCTGTAAAATCTTGTCTAATACCAACTGCCCGACCATAAATCGAAAGAGTTCTTTCATCAACTGGCGATTAATTATGCCTCGAAACATTCTGTGTATCTAGAGATCAGATTGCAACTCATTCACTCCGTGTATTTGTTCTACCGTTTCGTTTGTTCAGCGGGCTGTCAGTCGACTACAGCGTTTGCTCATAGTTTTTGTGTCGCTTCTCCTAGTTTGCCGCATTCATCTACATTGTCTGACGCGGTCCGTATTCGAGAAAGCACTGCGCTGCTTTTCTCCTCAGTTACTTCTTCTTATTGCAGGTGATGGTGTTCGCTAAGCACACGAAATTGTAGCCTATTCGGATACTGTATTTCTACTGGTATTCCGTAGTGAAGAGGAACGGTGACGGATACTGTTGGACAGCTGACTGAGGAGACCACCAGGCTGCAATCATGGTGCTCGGAGCGGTGCTGTCCATGCTGCGCTACGTGGCGGGCAGCGATGACCGAGACTTCGTCGATCGCCTTCATTCCTATTTCACTTGCAACATTCTCATTGGTCTCGCCGTGCTCGTTAGCTTTAAGGTAAGGTCTTTTTTTTCAATGTCTATATTAAAATTGTATTTTAGCGTAATACACACCATTTTCGCGTCAAATCGGACACTCTTCCGAGGTAGTCAAAGACCTCCGAAACCAAAATGAACCCTTCCAAATTGAAATGTGCTTCTTTGAAATTAAACTAGAGACTCTCCAAAAAGGTCAGAATAATGTTTTATTCAAGGAAAATTTTAGTATAACTTTCTTTGAAGTTTTCAATCATCTACCCAATAAGTGAACGCTTGTTTGAAATTTTATAAGATTTCTATTTTTCGTGAAAATATAATGGTTTAAACCTTTTTTAAAGAATAGGAAGGCGGTCATTTTCTAGTGGTAAAAAGGCGATTACGCTATGCCCTTTTTTAAGACGACGCGATTTTTATTCGATTTATACCAAAATTTCTGTTTGCATAAAGTTTGACACCTGTTATCGGTAGAAGAAAAACAATTGTAAAGAACACAACTATCCTCACTTTGAGGTTCAATTAAGCTGCACTACTAATCAAATAAACATCGCGACGAGGATTTTAAATGCATAGCGTGATCCTTTTCCTTTTTTTAAAGCTTTAAATAGTTGCAGCCTTGTTGTGCTTTGAAACAAAATTTAATATACAAGTGCTCCTTCACGCCTATCGGCGTGCCTGGCACTTGCGCGCCTCGCGCGATGTTGCAGTATCACTAAGCTGAGGACAATCACATCGAGCTAGCTGCTCTACTTGCACAGCTTTGTTCCCTACCTAGGAGTACAAAAGGCTCGCAGTACGTACAGTATATAGTATGATAGGGCGATCTACTGGTGAAACGGTCTCTCGTTGCTAGTACTGGTCCCCTCAATGATCCACCCTTGGCGGACGACGTCTTCGGTGCGCCTTCTGAGTCCACAGGCGCTTTGGACGACGCCTTCGGCACCTCTACCTGAACCTCCAAACACGTTGATGGAGTCTTTGGCACGTTTTCTGAGTCCTAGGCACGTCATGCGACGTATTTCGCACGTCTTCCGAATCCCCTGGCACGTAGAAGACGTCTGGATATTTTCCACTATTTTCCCGCACCGTAATTTCATCAAAATCGATTGATGGCGATCGATACTTCAAAAACGAACATCATATTCGTGTTCAGCGACCTCGATTGCACGAGGACCGAAGTTCCCAGGCAGGGAGAAGACGTCTGGGTATTTTTCGCTACTTTCGCGCCGTATTCCCCCCCCCCCCCCTCCCATTTTATGACTAACAAGTGCTCCGACACGCCTAACGCGCCCATGTCTCGCACTTGCGCGCTTCGCGCGACTTTGCACCATCACTGACCTAAAGAAAGTAGCTTTTGTCAAACCTAAAATTCGCTAACATCTAGGATCTGCTGCGTACTTCATCGGCATCAAGCCGTTCACCACTTCGATACCTTTCATCGTAGACATTTTCTCCACACCGTCCAGTAACATCATTGGTTTGTGCTGCGCAGTACTTCGGCCCCTCCACTGTGTACACGTCTTCCGAATCCGGGCGCCAGCTTCCCCCTCACTCGTTTCTTCTTTCTAGATCTAATTGCTGGTCCGCCTTTACTGGTCTTCCTCCCCCCTTCCTGGTCCCAACCCCTGGCCCACTTCCTTGTTTTCACTATTGACCCCTACTGGTCTCTTCTTGCTGGCTTCCCCGCCCTGGTCCCTCCTTCAGGTTGTTCCTTTCCTTCCTGGACGCTCACCTGGTTCACTCTAAAGGGCTCTTACTTCCCTTCTCCACCACCCCTTAGGGGTCCTACCATGCTCAAGGTAGACGTCAGTGACACGTATTCAGAATCAAACGCTCAGAAGCGCGCGCAGATGTCGCTGCGTCAAGCAGGAGGAGGTTGTGCTTCCTTTGCTGCAGCATTAAAGTTCCCCGTTCAACATGGGATAATGCTGAGTTCTGAATGCGGCCGGTCGTCGTGCGACGACAATGTGGCCTTTGCTTCCTTTATTTTTGCTTCTTCTGACTCCAGAAGGTTGTGGTGCGATGAAGGGAACCCGTCTTCTGGATTCAGGCACTCAGAAACGCGCGCAAACGCCGTTGTGTCAAGCAGGAGGAGGCTGCGCTTCCTCTGCTGCAGCAGCATCCCATGTTGAACGGCAAACATTGCCCGCGCGAGATACGCTGAGGCGTACCTGGCGCGGGTAACGTTTTCTGTTCAACATGGGATAATCCTGAGTTCTGCATGCGGCCGGTCGTCGTACGATGACGATGAGACCTCTGTTTACTTTCTTTCCGATCTTCTGAATCCAGACGGTTGTGGTGGGACGAAGGGAACCCTCCTTCTGGATTCAGGGACTCAGAAACGCGCGCAGACGCCGTTGTGTCAACCAGGAGGAGGCTGCGCTTCCTCTGCTGCAGCAGCGTCTCATGCTCAATTCTGAATGGGATCCCTCGTCGTAGGACGGACGACAGTGTCTCCTCTTCTGACTCCAGTGTGGTGCGATGAAGGGAACCCGTCTTCTGTATTCAGGCACTCAGAAACGCACGCAAACGCTGTTGTGTCAAGCAGGAGGAGGCTACGCGTCCTCTGCTGTAACAACATCCCATGTTTAACGGCAGACGTTGCCCGCGCGTGGTACGCGGAGGCAACGTCTGCAAGGAGTTCCATGAGATGGTGCACGGTTCCACGAGGCGTATCTCAGCCAGGTTCCCAACCTGAGTGAGATACGCCTCACCATCTACAGGGCAGGGAGCTAACTCAATTATATAGTGGTAGATTTCTGCGGCGCCGCCGATCGATAGTATGACTCAGCACTTAGCGCGCTAGTATAGAGTATGATTATTTTTTCAATGAATAAAATTTTTATTCAATAATTTAATATTATTCATCCAGGCAGCTGAACTTAAAATTTCAAAGAATGTTATGTCAGATTTCCCTTGGGCAAAAATTTATTCTAGCCGTCTTATCGAGTCTGTAGTTTAACCTTCCTGAAGGTCATTTCGATTTGGAAGAGTTTGCTGTGATTTCAAAACTCTCATTCCAGTTTAGAATTGTCCAGTTTGATCTGGGACGGGAAATCAATATAAAAATTTTCGCGTTATATTAGATAGTTTTCAAACGAAATTGGACACTTTCCAAGTCAGACAGAACAGTCTTCTAACCAACCTCTTGAAATTAAGGTGAACATCTTTCAAATCAAAGGGATCGTTTTTCAGGATAAACTTGAAACTCTCTGAGACGATTAGAATATTTTTTGTCTGAAGAAAATTTAGTATGGCTGTCTTTGAAAATTTTCATTGATTCAACTATATCAATAAGTGAACAAACTCTTTCATCTTGTGTAGAATTTTTATTTTTCGAGGGAAAATGATGGTGTAAAGTTTATTTCAAATTGCAGGAAGGTGATATTTTTACTACTAATTAAGTGATTGTCAGCCAAAGGAAAATCGCTATGCCTTTGCCCAAGGCACCGCGATTTTCCTTTGGCTGAAAGCGAACATTGTGTTCGAATGGAGTCACACATTTGTCAGCGGTACATTAAAAACATTCATAGAAAACACACATGTCTTCACTTTGCTGTTTCAAGTAAGCAGCATTTACACTATCAGTCAATCGAAAATCACGACACGTTAGGCGAGTACATGGCGTGATTTCTCATTTTGATATACTGGAAATTCGCTGTCTTTTTGCACCTTAGAATAAGCTCTGAATCTTTATTTTTCCATGAGAAATGAAAATTATATAAAATTTTAAACAATGTATTCATTTATTAAGGCGGGTGATTGAAAGTTTTACAAGAAAGTCGTACTATGAAGAAGAACGTTGCAAATTTGCTTAGGAAAGCGTCGAATTTAATTTGAAAAGTGCGCAATTTGACATGAAAATGGGATATATGTATGTATATACATATATATATTTATTTATTTATTTATAAGCAATGATAAGTATCTGGCAAACTATCGCACACCGCAGCGCAGTAGGAGAATGAGTCGGCCATTGCTCGCCCACCCCGAACCGTGGTACTTGGTTAGAGTCTCCATGCCAGTAAGGCCTTCCAGTTCTCCTCAGGCGCGGAATTTGTTTGATGAAACACTGGGATCTATCCTAGTCCGGGGGCACATGACAAAAAAGTAGGCAACAAAATGAATTGAGACTTACCGAGCGGTTCCTAGAGAACGAGTTGGAACCTAAAGGAAACCAAAAACGGACGAATAAGAAACAAAACTAAGTTGCCGCTGTTTTACAACCGTCTCGGCGGGCAAAGAGCGACGGAATGGAGGCACGCCGCGTGCTGACCGCCGGCTGACATGTTATAACCAAGATCCAACAAGAGGGCACACAACTTTGCCGGCCTACAACCTCAACAAATGTAATTTTTCGTTTTTTTTTCTTTGTGGCTTTTTCTTGTTTAGGGTCCTATGTTGTTCTCTATGAGTCGCTCTGTAGATCTCAAGTGAATTTGTTATATATAATACTGTTTAGTTATGTGCCCCCCGGACTAGGATAGATCAAAACACTGTGTAATTTTCCATGGTAGTCTATCATAAAAACACTGTCTAATTCATGGATTGCACGCCACAAGTCATTGTATAGACCAATTATGCACGCGCATCACCTGTATCACCTGTCGTCCCGTTGATCATCGACTTGCTCGAGCGGGCGCCAGCAGCGTCTCCATTCGTCCCTGTCGCGTGCCAGAGTGGTCCAATGGATCCTCCTCGCTCGAGGGGCACGAAGAGTGTCATAGCGGTCGTTCAGGGCTTTCACGAAGAAGTCCGACCAACGCGTTGGTGGGCGTCCCGGTGTTCTCTTGACATCCCGCGGAATCCAGTCGGTGATGGCTCTCGTCCAGCAGGTGTCCGCGAGGCGTACTACGTGGCCGGCCCACCTAATTTTCGACAACTTGGCCCATGCGACAACGTCT
The DNA here is from genome assembly GCA_947396885.1 of Heligmosomoides polygyrus polygyrus. NCBI lineage: Eukaryota > Metazoa > Nematoda > Chromadorea > Rhabditida > Heligmosomidae > Heligmosomoides > Heligmosomoides polygyrus. Next base: position 14,538,530 of record OX377204.1, read on the forward strand.
CTGATCTTCGAACGTCGGCGAAGCTCGGAACTCCGGAGGCCTTCTCTCACTTGCGTAAGTCGTGTCACTCCGAGCATCGTCCTCTCGATTCCACGCTGCGCGACGCTGATCGCGTGTTCATCCTGCTTTCGTATAGCCCAGGTCTCTGAGGCGTATGTTAGGGCAGGAAGAACAGTGGAGTCGAATAGGTGGGCACGGAGTCGGACGTTCTTCGTCTTCTTCGCGACTTCTTCGACGCTCTTGGAAGCTCCCCAAGCCGCTCTTTTCCTCCTGCTCAGCTCCGGCGCTAGGTCGTTGGCCATATTGACTTCTCGACCCAGATACACGTAGCTGGAGCATTCGGAGATGTTCGTTCCGTTGAGCGAGAATGGGGCATCAGAAACTCATCCGGTCCTCATGACATCGTCTTCGTAAGATTTAGCTGTAGTCCAACGTTCCCACATACACGATCGAAGTCGGTCAGCATTCGCTCCGCCTGGCTGATGCTCGGTGTTATGAGCACGAAGTCGTCAGCGAAGCGAAGATGATGTAGTTGCCGGCCGTCGACCTTCACTCCCATGTCTTCCCATTCTAGTTGGCGCATGACGCTTTCGAGGGTGGCGCTAAAGAGCTTTGGGGATATGGTATACCCCTGCCGAACCCCCCCCCCCCCTCTTCACGTCGACGACGTCGTTGTAGAGTGGTGAGATCTTGGTCGTACAGCTCTCGAAGGACTCTGATGTACTGAGTAGGAACACCCTGAGTGAGCAGGGCGTCGATGACCGCTTCAGTATCGACGGAGTCGAATGCCTTCTTCAGGTCGATGAACGTGAGGCACAGCGGCAGGTTGTACTCTCGCGACACTTCGATGAGCTTCGTAATGGTGTGTATGTGGTCGATCGTGCTGAGTCCTCTCCGAAATCCTGCTTGCTCGCATGGCTGTCCTTCGTCCAGTGTTCTGCTGATTCTATTTAGGATCACTCGAGTGAACAGCTTGTAGACTACGGACAGCAGGCAGATCGGGCGATAGTTGCCAATGTCGTGCACGTCTCCCTTCTTGTACAGCAAGACGGCCTTGCTGGTCTTCCACTGAGATGGAACCTTGCATTCGGACAGGTAGCGTGTGAAGAGCCGCGCCAAGGTGTTGATGAGCGCTGGCGGGAGGTTCTTCAGGTGTTCAGCTCTGATCTTGTCGGGACCGGGTGCTGTACGTTTCTTCACCGACGAGATGGCGTGTCGGATCTGGGAAAGGAGAACAGAGGGAACGACGTATCCATCCTGCGGAAAATGGCATGGAGGCAGGTGGACGTGGCTATCGAAGAGATCGGAGTAGAAGTCGTGGATGACCTTCTCCATGGTCCTTCTAGAAGAGATGACGTCAGGACGTCGGAGAGCGGTCATCTTGGTCTTGAAGTTGGCGAAGTTCAGCAGGCATTGCGGATGCTCAACCCTGCCTCTGCTGCTTCAGCCAACACTTCCACCCTTCTCTCCTTGAGATCTTCCTTTATCGCCGCTCTGCATAGCTTCGCAAGCTCGGACGTCAGCTGGTAGTTGTCTGACTCTCGTGCTGCTCCACGCTGGCGTATAAGCTCGAGAGTTTCCGGAGGCAGGCGTCTCTTGGTGGTCTTCAAGCTCTCGGCTCCCTTAGCACTATCGTGGAGATGGTGCACGAAGTGGTCGTATTCTTCGTCGATGTTGTCCATGACGGTATCTTTCCAAAGGCCGGCAAGAGAGGTGTAAAGGTCCCAGTTGATGGTCGTTCTGGGATTCCTCTTCTTGAACTTCGCGGCCTTCTCTCCTTGACGCGAAAAGCGGAACCTTGCGCGAAGGAGGCGGTGGTCCGATCCCGTGTAGAACTTGGGGACAACGGAGACGTCGGTCAGGCAATACTTGCGATTGAAGATGATGTGGTCGATCTCGTTGTGGAACTGGCCACCGGGGGATTCCCAGGTCCATCGTAGGGAGGGAGGCTTCTGGAACTGCGAGTTTCCATGGATGGTCTTGGTCGACATGATAAACTCAGACAGCCTTTCACCTTGCTCGTTCCACTCCAAACCGTGGGTTCCGATGTGAAGTTCTTCCAGCGACCTTCGTGGCCCGACGGGCATCGCAAACAAGGATTAATTGACGCCGTTCTTCTCTGTCTGGCAAACTGTTAACAACCGAAGCGTTGCTAGAAGGTAATGTGGGCAACATAGGGAGGCGGAGCTAATCACATTCTGTAAGAGCTCATACCTAACATGCATCAGCCAATCAGGGCGCCGTCCGATCCGGCTTAACCTATGCAGGAACTTGTTGTAATCAGATTTGTTTAGCGTCTCAAAATCTTAGCATGCCAGCCGTTAGACTCTCGGTGAAGCTTAGGGGGTTGGGGTGGGGGGGGGGGGGGATGGGTGGGTGAACAAGATCAGAGGAAGATCGCATGCATCCCCCCACCCCCCGGCGAGGAGTGTGGCCATATTTTGTACCTCCTGACCATCCCCGAAGATAGGGCGCTGCTGTTTTGTCATTCGCTGATAACTTTGGAAGCAATTTGCGGATCCCGGAAGAGTAGGCGTTTTGACTGTCATGGGCTTAGAATTGGAATGGTGAGCACGCAAGAACCGGCATTAGTTTTCTCTTCAACGTGGTCCGCTAGCGATTTGCCTATCCCAGCGAAAAATTGAACCCAACTGATACACTCAAGCAAGAGGTCCACTCTGCTATGACGTAATTTTCACTGAGCTTATTCATTTCATGTTTTAGCAATTCGGAGGGAAACCGATAGAATGTCTAGTTCCGGATATGTTCAGCAGTTCGTGGGAACAGGTATGTTCTGTCGTACTAGCGCCGGCTCTAGAAACGAAGTAGGTTATTACGATCCCCTTTCAGTACGCCGAGAACTACTGCTGGGCGCAGGACACCTACTATGTTCCGATGGGTGAAGCGGTGGCTGGCATGGCAGTCGACGATCGTCGCCAGCGACGAATCAGTTACTACCAGGTGAGCATCTCCGTTCGAGGTTTGCCGTGCATCTGATCGAGAGCGACCATTCAGTGGGTGCCATTCTTTCTTCTCGCCGAGGCTGCCTGCTTCCGACTTCCCAGCCTTCTGTGGCAGTACCTTGCCGGTCATTCGGGTAAGATTGATCGTTTGAGACTTTTTTTTATTAACAATTGATGCTTGAAAATGCGAACAAAAGTTATATTTTTTTTTTCAAAATTTCATGAAAAGTCGGAATAATTAAAGGTCATCTTCTTCTACATTTCCAGTATCAAAGGAACTATCATATCTAGTAAGCGTGGTAGTGCAGTCAGGAGGCAACAGCTGTGGCGTGCACCCTGGATGGAGCTCTTGGTTCGTATTCCGCTGAGGCCAGCGAGAACTTTCATCGCTCCTGGCTCGATAATTGGTACGAGACGAGAGAATCAAATAGGGATGCTATCTGTGTCCGCCTGGCCAAAAGCTTGCACTCGGTGGACTGGGAGTAAATCGTATGGCCCGCTTTAAGTCTCGCCCCGTCCCTTCGGGCAGTCTGGCTGGCTGCCCGGAGTTCTTCGCCCGCACGACAGAGCCCGACTAGCTACCCGTGTGTACTCCAGTCAAAAACAGCAGCACTAAAGGGCCTCATTCCCCTGACCCCGAAAGAGCCCCCATTTCTGCAGCGATGGGAAGGACGAGTACGGAGAGGCTGCTAAAATCTCAGGGCCTAACCAGGCTGCGCAAATTGAGAAGGACTAGGATGACCTACTCTGTACTTACAACGCCCGCATGCTCGCATCGGAAGCATTCGTCGAGGAGCTGATGATGCAAGCCAGGAAGATCAAGTACGACGTCATCGGACTGACCGAGACGAGAAGACACCACCCCCTACACGCCGCCTACCACTCCGGAGAAGAACTGTTCCTCGGAAAATGCGACAGCAGGGGAGTAGGCGGCGTTGGTGTCCTCGTCAACACGCACTTGGCCATGAACATCGGTTCGTACGAGTCTCTGACAAGCCGAATCGGACGTCTGCGACTGAAGCGATGTGGCTCCGTGCCAGCTTTGACCGTATTCGTCGCGTATGCCCCAACATCCGACTACGAGGACGAAGAGATCGAAGCCTTTTACGTAGAGCTGGAGAAGTTCTATAAGGAAGATCACACCTTCTACAAGGTGATCGTCCGCGACTTCAACGCTAAGATCGGACCGCGAAGGTCGCCGGAAGAACTTCACATCGGAACCCACGGTTTGGAGTGGAACGAGCAAGGTGAAAGCCTGTCTGAGTTCATCATGTCGACCAAGACCATCCGTGGAAACCCACAGTTCCAGAAGCCTCCCTCCCTACGATGGACCTGGGAATCCCCCGGTGGCCAGTTCCAGAACGAGATCGACCACATCATCTTCAATCGCAAGTATTGCCTGACCGACGTCTCCGTTGTCCCCAAGTTCTACACGGGATCGGACCACCCCCTCCTTCGCGCGAGGTTTCGCTTTTCGCGTCAAAGAGAGAAGGCTGCAAAGTTCAAGAATAGGAGTCTCAGAACGACTATCAATTGGGACGTGTACCCCTCTCTTGCAGGCCTTTGGGAAGATACCGTCATGGAAGGTTGTCTGAGGAGCTTCGCATTGCAACCCACAGGAGCAAAACGAAGGACTGTTTGAGTCCTAAAAACAGAGGAGAGGAAGACGTTGCTGGTGCCCACTCTAGAACGAGATGTGATACATGGTGACACCGTAAACTTTGCATAAATTTCACTGACCTTGGTGCGAGTGATGCGAAAATAGGTCGACCAAGGAAGTAGCTTAAGCTTTCGCATTGTTTCAAAATTCCAAAAATAATGTTGAAATAGGAGTAATTTGTGCTGGAGGCGCGTGGTAGCGTAGCCGGAGGTAAGCTACGGCTGTCCCAGACACCCGTTTCCGGGTTCTTGGTTCGAGCTTTCCACTCAAGTCCACCAAGTCTTTCATCCCTCCGAGGTCAGTGAATTGGGCAATTGGTAAATTGGAGAGATTGGCTAATGGTATTCTTCATTATTTTATCCTTTTAATTTGTAATGATTTAAAAGGTGCTCTGATTTCAGAAAACTTATGAAGAAGATTTCAGGTATAAAAATCCATGAAGTCGTAAAGCTTTCGTCCGATCCGAATAACATCAAGCCGGATATCAAGAGAGCGAACATAAGGTCACTTACCATACATCTGCAGGTGTGTATTTATAGCCTTTTCACTTATTAGATACTTTAGTGCTTTAACTGTCGATGTATTTAGCTTCGATAACTAGGCTAAAAACACATCAGCTCAATGATTGGCTATATACAGGGTGTCTCAGAAAAATGTATATACTGCTTGAAAGGTGATAAGTTTCCTCACGGTAAAGGTACGGAAGAAGTTAAGGGTTTATATAAAAGCTTGGGAAACTAGAAATTTTCTGAAAATAGAAATAGAATGAATGGTGTGGAATGTGCCATGCACCTGCCTGGAACCTTGTATGTTACATTCGATTGATTGTGTTTCGTTAAATATATTATATGTTATGTTATAATTTCCTCACAAAGTAGCCGTTTTGATTGATTTGTGCTTCTCTTAGGGTTTGAAGCTTAAAAATACGCCACGGCTTGCGACAAGTGCAGGGTATCCAAAAAATACAGGTAGTAATTGAAAGGTTTTAACATTGTTGCTAGTGAAGCTTTTGAAGGTGTTTGAGACTCATATGAAAGAACAGATTAATGAGATTTCTGTGACGTGTAAATAGTCGAGCTTGCATCTATGTCCTCGCATGAAACTCTGCATTTCAGACTCGATTGATTGTGCATGGGCTGAATGCTTGTTGCCATTTTGTTGCTACTTGGCCACATTAACCTGTGCTGTGCTTCTTTTAACGTTCTTCATCGCCCAGTAGCACCAGTTATGCCGATTAACCTCTTCATTCAGTTAGAATGTTGCTTCATCAGTGCACAGAATCCGTCTTATAGAATGGGGCTCCTGCTCACATTTAAATTGTGCAATCAATAAACTCGTATGTTGCGCACCTTTCACGTGATTGTGTCAAGTTCTAGAAGCTAATAGAAGCACAGCATAGGTTAATATGGCCAAGTTATAACACGATTGTAGCAAGCGTTTTACCAATGCACCATCAATCGAGTTGGAAACGCAAGGTTTCAGGCGGGGATATGGCGCAATCTTGACTATTTGCACGTCACAGAAATCTCATTGCTCTGTTTTTTATGAGTCTCAAACATCTTCAAAAGCTCCAATAGCAACAATGTTAGAACCTTTCAAACAGTACCTGCTTTTTTAGGATACCTATATTTTTCACAAGCCGAAGTGTGTTTTTAAGTTTGAAAACTTAAAAGAAGCACAAATCAAGCGAAACGGCCACTCTGTAAAGAAATTACAACAAGCCTTCAAGCGAAACACAATCAATCGAGTGTAAAATGCAAAATTTCGGACGAGTGCGTGGCGCATTCCATGCCGTTCGTATAATATAAAAACATAAGAAAATGTAAAATTCAAGGAAGTAAAAAAAGGTGTAAAATAATAAAATTTTAAAATTGTAATTAATTAAAAGAATGGTATGTCACAAAATATAAAGCATATAAAAGGTTCGTTTCGCCACTGCCTTCAGACAAACCTTTGTGTTATACTCCTCCCGTGGCTCTTCCGTGAAGAAGAGGAGTATATTTTAAGATTTTTTAAAAATCTGTCTATAAAAGAAGAGAGATAGGAAAACGAAAATGGAAGAGAGCACGGATGAAGAACGTAGATCGTATGTCAGAAAATTCCTATTTTTTAAGCCTTCATATAAGGTCCTAACATCTTCAATACCTTCACTGTGAGCAAAGTTATCACCTTTCAAACAGTGTATACATTTTTTTTGAGACACCCTGTAGTAAGCAATGAAGGCACGTTATTTCAAAAACATATCTCCTGTTAACAGATAAGATACCCATGATTTAGATTTATATTCACCAGCGTAGATGCTGCGGTGAAGTTATAGATTTTCCAAATGTTTCATGACCTTATAAACATGATATTGAGGGGGCCATTCCGAGGTCCTCGTTAAGTTCTTACTAGAAGACTCTTTGCATCACCTATCGTCGCATTAATCATCGAATGCTTTAATGTGCTCCAGAAAGGTATCCGATCGTTTCTGGCGTGTGCCAGAGTAGCCCATTTGGTCTTCTACGTGAATAACACGAAAAGTGGCGTACTTTTCGCTCGTTTTCCTTACGCCGAAAAGTGCTGTTAAATTTAAAGCTTATTTATTGTAGTTTCTTCAAGTCTTTTTGGACGAATAGTTCGCTTAAGTAGAGAGAATAGAAAGCCGAGACACAGCCGACGTTTCTTCATTGTTTCTCTATGCATCGCCACGTTTTTCATGCATTCTCGCTTATTTTTCGATTCTGGAGTTCGTGGAAAATTCTCGTTCCGATGCTTACGAGGCAGTGGGTTTTAGAGAATTTCTCGCCTTTTATTCTCGCCGACGTTATTGCTGTTATCCATCTGCCTGTTTCGAGATGTTTAGAAATGTTCTTTTGCTGATTTGATTTAATTCAAAATCGGCATACTTTAAAATAAATTGCTCTAACGCTGCGCTAGTTAGTTTTCTTTTCATCCGTACATTCTGAACGAAAATTATTTAGGGAGCTCTACGGTTTCACCGCCGTCTCCACAAGAAGCAAATACGGCCACATCGCGTGCTTTGGATGTGCAATCTGCCGTATTCGGCGTTCTTCGTCACATGGATGTACCTCTGCACGAAGTTCTTCTATCTGGGCAATGTGTGCGTCCAGCTGCTACTGATGAACAAGTGGGTTCTGGAAGGATACGCTGTCTTTTCTTGAATATTTACTTCATATAGGCACGCGATAGCGAGGAGGATAGGAGAAGGCGCCGGATGCCGCATGCACACGGAATCGAGAGCTTTGGTTCAGCTCCCTTCCTAGCCGACAGATCTGCCCATCCCTCTCAGGGCCGTAGTTTGCTACCATACTTATCAGGGAAGGACAGAGCGCTGACTTCTCCATCGGGTAGCCTCTGCAAGTCAATGGTACCGAATACGCATTCAGATTGCCTCCACGATATCCCGTAGAAGTAAAATGCGTGGCTGATCCAAAACAGGAATTGTCTACGCAGTTCCTTATACTGTTCTTGTTCTTCTAAACACAGTGACACGGTTCGTGTCAACAAACCGAAGTCTAAAGAACAGAAGATGAGGTTGGCGTATAAGTGAAGTCGAGCTCGACACAGATTGTGCTCGCCTACATGGGTCTTCTGACTCCTGAATGGCTGAGCCATAGGAAGATGATCCCCCCCCCCCCCCCAAAAAAGTGTCTCATACCTTTACGCCATTTATGAATTTCCGCTTGGTATTTTCCTTGGAAGCGTGTAGCACAATCGGATGAGGTAGCGCTACACCCCGGACCACACATAGACCCAACCAAGGTTCGAGTTTTTTTCCCATTCCAGTCAAACCTTTCTTCTCTGCGGATCGGCGAATTGGTACCAAACTTGCTTGCTGGAATCAAGCGCAGAGTTTCCGTCGATTGGCCAATGTAATTCGCTGTATAGGTCAACTATGGATTCATTTTGGCTCCACGACATCTTGTAGAAGTAGAATGCGTGGCGCGTCTCACACAGAGATAAATTGTTGGCGGCATTCAACCTGCCCCTTTACTTATTTGCTGGAATGCTTGGGTTCCTCAGGAACTCTTAGCCTTTTTTACTCTCTCACAGAGCATATGTGCCATATGATGAAATGATTGGTATTGATTTTGGGTTCGATTGAGCTTCAGGACAACAATTCCCTTTGGTCATTGAGTTGGTGGCTATGCTTGTGTGTGAAGTATAAATACTCTTTTACCCTCCGATGGATCTCACACTTTGTTGCGCAAGCCAAATACGCAATGAAATTGCTTTGGCACATCACGTAGAAGCAGAATACATGGCGCCTCCCAAAAAGGATTGAGTAGAACCGTTATTTATCATTTACCTGTTTTCAGGTTTCTGGAGACGGACAAGTACTCGTGGTATGGATTTGGAGCGATGATCGACCTGCTGAACGGGACGACATGGCAACAGTCCGGGGTCTTTCCACGAGTGTCTCTGTGTGATTTCGATGTGAGCCACTCCGGCGTTTCTACGCCATTTTGCTTCAGAGGCACATTCGAGCGCTTCAGGTCCGTGTGATGGGGAACGTACAGGAGCACACAGTACAATGTGTGCTCGTCATCAACATCTTCAACGAGAAGATCTTCATCTTCTTGTGGTTCTGGTGAGTTGAGGGCTTAGTAGGAGCCTTTGATGATCTTTGCTGTCATCTTCTGCGCTATGACGAAGGCTTCTTGTGGGAAAGCGTTTCCGAGCCGTCGTCGTCTTCGTCTCCTTTGAGGGAAAGGTATCGCACCACCGGAATGGGTAACAACGCTTCTTCTGAATTTAGAAGACGTTGATATATACCATTTTCACATTCGAATTGAACATTCTTTCAAACAAACCTAGGCCCTAGTTCATAGTTGTGCCATTGTGCTGGCGGCACCGTAGTCGGAATTGATATCGATCGCGCGGCACGAAAAGTCCATATTTATCCTGGTGCTTCACCGCTTGGCCGCAAGTATAAACGAGAACTAACGCTTTGAAATCAAGCTGAACGTCTTCCAAATCAAAAGAGCTCTCTCCACACTAAACTGCACTCTGTGAAAAGGTTAGAATAACTTTTGTGAACAAGTTGTTTGAAATTCATAAAATATTTATTTTTTTAATGAAAAATAATGGCTTAGAATTTATTTTAAAGAGCAGAAAGGCGGCCATTTTTAGTTCCAAAACAGCGATTGCACCTTGCTCTCTTCAAAGACTTCGCGATTTTTACTCGATTGATAACAAAATTCCCGTTTACATGGAGTTTGACATCTGTTAACGATATTGCAAAACCAACCGTGTAGAACACACATATCCTCACATTGATGGTTCATGTATATAAGTGGCATTTACCCTATTAATCAAATAAAAGTTTCGGTGAACTTTCTGAGTGCATGGCGCGATCTGATCTTTTAATGCGCTATACGCTTTTTTCTTTGCTGTGCTTTAGGACCATTTTTAAATTGTTATTTTCTCTAATAATAATTTTTAAAATTTTCCACTTATTGGGACAGGTAAACTAAAAATATCCAAAGAATGTTATACTAAATTTTCCCTGAAAAAAATTATCCTAACCATCTTATTGAATCTGTACTTTTATCTGCCTTAAGGTCACTTCGATTGAAAAGAGCTCTCTTTGATTTCAAAAGTCCCAAAGCTAGCTTAGAAGAGTGTCCAATTTGATTTGAAGTGTCCAACTCGACGTGAAAGCGGTATAGTTGACATTTTAAGTCAAATATAGGTTGTTCCATTTAACAGCCTAACTATAGGCAATCTCTTTAAGTGCTCTAGATGGCGATTACGTCCAATAGGTTCGATATTCAGGTACTTGATGCTGGTGTTCTTCACTTCGGGGTCATTTCTCTACTGGCTGTTTGTCGCCGTTGTGCCGCAGATGAATCGTCGCTTCATCAAGCGACATCTGGAGATCAGTGAGATGCCGTTTGATCCGAACGGTTAGATTTTTAAAGCGAAACCTGGCCCTTTGGATAGTGTTTAGTTGCCCGTGTTTGGTGATCTCTATGAAAGGATAAAGGATAAAGGATGGCGTTACTCAATCCGTTTTGGGATGCGCCAGACATCCTACTTCTAGGGGATGTCATGAAGGCGATTTGAATGCGTAATTGGCCATACAATGACTTATGGTGACCAGCCGATGAACTGTTAGCGCTTTATCCTTCCAAGACAAGTCTGGCAACAATTCGCCGATCCCTGTGGAAGGGAAAGATCGGTTAGCCTTGGCGGAAATCCGAACCAGGAACCTGGGATCGGGTCAGCCGGAAGCTGGAACCTCCTCCGACTGCGTTACGTGCGCCCTATATAAAACAGGAGGGAAATGTGGGGCACATTTGGGACGCGCCATGCATTTGACATCCACACTATATTGGTGGTTTGTATGATAGGCATATGGAAGTTTCGAAACACTGACCGCCTTGATAAGGTGTGGTAGGACTTTGTGCAAAATTCATGTATGAACGACAAGGGTAAGAAGTTCCTATTACCTATATGCGGGCCGATTCCGCGTAGAGACCGACCTACAGCGCCCTTTCCACCCCTGTTGCGCGCCAGAGTAGCCCAATGACGGAAGACAGCCCGTGGACAAGGCGGTGTTTTACTAGGCAACGTTTCCGGCAATGTACTGGCTGAAAATCTTGATTGACCTGCGCGAGACACTGAACCTCGGATTCGTGTTGCACACTCGAGTGCCTCCACCGATTACGCCCAAACGAGCCCATCATCAACAGTGCATACAATATAATGATTAAGTAACTTCACCAGTATCTCTGTCCTTCATGGTATAAATAGAAGAAGATGCGTACTCCATCCAGAATGGTTATAAAAGTCAACGACTTTGGTCTTGGACATCACAAACGAATTTTTTCAGAAAGGGATGCCGACGTGCGACGCTTCATTGACTCATATCTGAAGAGTGACGGTGTCTTCGTGATCCGAATGCTTACACTGCAGTCTGGGGTATGCGGTTCTTATACGATTTTATCGGCTTCGATCCGTTGTTTAGGCGCTCGATACAATTTTCGACGCTAAATCTTCTGCTCTCGTTCATATATCCAAGAATCCTACTCCACGAATTGATCAAACGGGCTAGAGGTGTTTAGCAAGAAAAAGACATTCACTTGGCCATTGTATGTTCGCCACAAGTTATTGCATAGGTTACGAGAACAAATGCGCTTTTAACCTCCGTGGAAGTATGTGGAATGCATGGCGCATCCAGTTAGAGAGTAGTTAGCGTTGAGCCTTGCCCTTGTTAACTCTGCGACATTTATCTGTGCAAAGTTCATGTGGTAAAAAGGTTGAAAAGGCTCGTTGATCAATACCTTAGGAGAATGCACCACGCATTCTGCTCCTATGCCATATCATGTCGACAATATTAAGGCAAATTTGACGCATTCAGTGAATTGCGCTGGCCGTCAGATGAACAAATCAGCGCTTTATCTTTCCCAGGCAAGTCTGGTGCCAATTCACCGTCTCCGGAGGGATGGAAGGCTTGGTTGGCCTGGGCAGGAAACTTGAATCAAATCGGAGTGCATACGACAACCTGCCTACTTCTATCGCACTATCATGCACCCACGCCTTGAATAGTTCAGAAGAATTGCTGAGAAAGTATTAGTATTAGGTTGTTGCAAAAGTAATTGCCGAAACAGATGTTGTAGTTCAAAATTATATAACGCCGCTCATACACAACGTTATCCATCAAAATGAAAGCTATTGCAACAGGAAATCTACATATGTCACAGCGCCACATGGCGTCATCTAAGGTCCCATTCTTTCTGGTGCTTCTATTGCTTATTTCGAATTATTGTTACCGTATTCTACATCTGTTGTAGGTGATATTTGGCACGGAATTAGTGTTAGCATTGTGGAGGTCATTCTACGGTATAGAAGAACAGTTGAAGAGGAGTAACTCAATGCCGGACGTGGCGAACGCTATAGACGAGCAGCTTCGCTATTGGCCCCCTCCTCCAGGTATGTACGGTTCCGAGGGGTCGAGCTTTTGAGAGAACTGTACCTTTAGCTGATTCCAACGGTTCAGGCCCGATCGACGAGAGGCTTCGGATGCGTAAGGCGCTCGGTCAGAACGTCGACAACTCAGTGATCACTCAGGACTTTCTTGAGAAGGTCCTGCCGGCGTATCCGAAGAGGTTCGAATATATGAGCCTTGTTGTATCTGACCGCGAAATTAATGACCGTTTGTTAGAAGATACATATAGCAAAAGTGCCTCCAGGAGTGACACTCTTGTAAGAGTCACAGTTGGGAATCCTTTGGTTCCACGAGAGTAGAATACCGCTCCTGTCTTTGGTTTTTGGGTGGAATAAACGCAAAAAAAACCGCCGTTTTTCAATAACTACCTTCGAGATGGGTGTTTCAAAAAATAAATGTTCCAATCAGAACCCGATGTGGGTGCCCTATCCAATGATGAAGGGGATCTATCCTAGTCCGCGGGGGCGGATATCTAAAAAGCATGTAATAAATCGACTTGAGACTTATCGACCAGCTCTTGCAGAAGAAGATAGGACCTAAACGAAACAGAAAAAAAACGAGCAGACAAACAAAAAATAAAATCGCCGCTGTTCTACAACTGTCTCGGCGGGCAAAGAGCAACGCAATAGAGGCTTGCTGCGTGCTACCACCGTCTGACATGTTATAACCAGGGTCTAACATGTTGAGGAGGGCGCATAAGGCCGCATACCGTGTGCTGTCCACCGCCTGACATGTTATAACCAGGATCTAACATGGTGAGGAGGGCACATAACTTTGCCTGCTTACAATTGCGACGAAAACAATTGTAATTTTTTCTTCATGAATTTTTCTAGTTTAGGTCCTATTTTCTTCTGCAGGGGCCGCTCGGTAAGTCTCAAGTCGATTTATTACATACCAGACGTTCAGCGGCCTTCCGGCCGCCAAACGTCTTCTTGGAGCTTCCAGAAAAATCGATAAATCGATATTGTTCGATCGGTCGATTCGGTTGAGTTGCATCAGTTTCTCTCTGAGCGAGATCATATTGGAGTAATTCCTACGAGCATTAGTAATTACTTCGAAGAAACGGTCGCCTAACTTCCACCAAAACGGATCCAATCTGAGCGAAAACCGGCAACTCCGGTCGAAACCATGATACCATCGATCGATATTGGTCGCCCAATTGAACCCTACAAGCTGTAGAGAAGTCGACCCATCGGCCATCAAGATCGCGTGATTCCCACTCCAGTGGTACAAATCTGAGCGAAAACCAATAATTTCGGCGGCAAGTCGATGAAATCGATCGGCATTAGTCGTCCGATCAAGTCCCTCTACCTTCTTTTTTAAATCAGACAATTTTCGTCCATTTTCATCGATTGCACGTTAGCGAAACCTTTACAGGTCTTACATGTATGTTCGGGTTGCCTTCACATGTTTGACACGTTTCGCAGACTTACACAGGTTTGTGACACACGAACAGACGGACTAACGCTTTTATATTAGTAGGACTTTTTAGTTACGTGCCCCCCCCCCCCCGGACTAGGATAGATCCGATGAAGGTATCGAACGGTAGTTTTAGAAAGACATAGTTTTGGTGAACTACAAAACCTGGCAGCGGCGACGCTTCTCTATTACTGGAGATAATTGCACCGACAAAGTCTAGGTTTTATACGCCTCAAATATATTTTTGAACCGCTGTACGATGCCTACATCACTGGATAGATCGCCCACTTTTGATTCAGACTGTAACTTTTGTTTTTTGAATAGGTCCCTTTGAACAGAGTCTTGGGAAAACGGCGAAAACAGCGACTATGCGATTATTTCGCCAAAAAACCATAAGACAGGAGTGGTATTGTAGAGTAGCAAGTTTTTTCGACAGCAAACTTGGAAAAAATCAAGGATGATTCATGAAGAGTTGCGCAGAATTGAAGCAGTAAACCATTAACGGCCATTATTTTCGCGCGCGAGGAGATGTCCAAAGCATCAGCGTAGCATATTGTGTGCCAGACTTAGCCAGTGTCCATCTAGCGCTCCACGTTATGTCGCCACGGTGTCAGCGCCGCCGCAAGAGGAGGAAGAGGACAGCCCAAAAGCGGCGCTGATCAGGAGTCTGGAAGGAACGCCTGAGAAACAGAAGAAATAGAGAGAGGGTGAGTGGACCCACTTCTTTTCCACTGGATTCAATTTCATTCAATTTTTGAAATGTTCAGAGGCATCAAGCGGTGAACCCAAGTCGCCTACCGCCCCCGATTCGATCGGAGTCGCCATTTTCGCCTTCTTCGTGTGCTTTACTCGATTTCACTGAATGCTGAGAGAATCGCTCAGGAGACGCTATATTCTTACGGACGATTCTTTGTGTACCTGTTCCACTGATACGTGTATGATCTCGGCATATGATGTTGTGTGCGTGTGTGTTTAACACTGTTAACCTCCTGCATAATACTACAGAGATTGGCTTTACTTGTTGATTTTACTCATAAACATTCTTTCCTTCTATGTCGTCCTGATTCTGACGCTGTTCCGAATCGGGCCGAGTGCAAGGGTACATAGTGCTCCGTCAAAAAATCCTAACTGACGGGTATAAGAGTGCAAGAAAGACCCATGCGTTCCCGATTGAGTACTCCACCATGACCAATGTCTCGTGACGAACTGGCGTCTTTGGGCCATTTTGGCACGTATCTGGGAAGAATGGAGTAGCTACAGTGCCTGTCAGCAACAGTGATATTACAATGAGTTGTCATAGCTTCTACAAGTCTCCTACAAGTGCTGCCACAAAGGCTTAAGGCCCTCACAGAGTTCTGCGGCAACGCCGCTCGCCGCAATGGTTAAGGATAGGGCAGGGACGCCGCCGGCGGCGAGCTCTGCGTCTCTGCCCTATGGTTAAGCATAGGGCCGCGGCGCTGCCGCAGAACTCTGTGGGGGCCTTTAGTCGGCTCATGTCGCGAAGGTGGGAAGTGGGAAATCAGGCCGCATCAAGTGGGCGTGCTATTCAAAGAGAGCGTATAAAGGATAAAGGATAAAGGATAAAGGACGGCGTTACTCAATCCCTTCTGGGATGCGCCAGCGCATTCTACTTCTACGGGATGTCGTGGAGGCGACATGAATGCGTATTTGGCCATACAATGACTTGCGGTGGCCAGCCGATGAATAAGTCAGCGCTTTATCCTTCCCAGACAAATCTGGTACCAATTCACCGACCCCGGAGGGGTGGAAGGCTTGGTTGGCCTGGGCGGGAAATCCGAACAAGGAACCTGGTATCGGGTGCACGGGACAGTCACGCCTCCTCCGACTGCGCTACACGCGCCCAAAGAGAGCGTATGGTCGGTAAACTGATTAGCTAGAATGCTGTTGGTCGGCACTCTGCTAGGTCTCTGCTTGGTTAGGGTTGCCCTGGCGCTTTTCCATCTCCCAATGCTGTCCATATTCGCGACATGGACCGCCTAGTATAAAAATGGTAAGAATGGACTAACCTTTGATACAATTTAAAACTCCGTCTAGATTAGTGTGATCATGATGGAACAGTGATACTAATAAGGGCTCACTTCTAGCCTATCAAGAATCTTCAGTTCGTGTAGACCTCGTCGCAGCACCTTGTTCCTTTGCTCCTTTCTGTTCCTCATTTGTTCCGAGGGCGATATCCGGCTCTGCATTTTGTCTGCTTTTTTAAGCAAAAATTTTTTTCTCTGAAATTTTAAAATGGAGGTGTTTCATGGCTAGAATTTCGCACGTGCGAAAGTGGACAAATGAACATGCCCCCAAAAATATCCTACAAACGATTTCTTAAAACCAATTCGCATAACCGGAATATGCATATTGCATTAGACTTCATCGCGATTGAAACACATTTCTTATGCTAAAGAACTTCAAACCTATTTTTGACAGTGAACCACTGACTTATACCAAAAATTTTTGCAAAGAAAACCACCCCCAGAGTAGGAAACGGACGGTCTCAGTTATCCTGTATTTTTTATTAAAACTTAAAAATACATAAAATTCTATAATTCTATTAAACTGAATTGATTATACATGATGTAACAGTAGAATTATTTAATAGCAGAATTTGGGCGCGTGTAGCGCAGTCGCAGGAGATGCTGGCTGTTGCGTGCACCTAATGCGAGGTTCTTGGTTCGCATTTCCCGCCCACGGGGTCGTTGAATTGCTACAAGAATTATCTGAGAAGCATAAAGCGCTGATCTCCGCAAGTCATTGTATGACCAAATACGCATTAAATTCGCCTCCACGATATCACGTAGAAGTATAAGGTTCCGTTTATACTTTGACGCCAAGCGACGCGATCGATCACTTTGGCTACTTTTGCTACTGCATGTCATCGCGTCGTTCGCCGTCGGAAATATAAACGGGGCCTAATGCGTGGCGCATCCCAAAATAGCAGCTAACTGAACTTCTAAAATAAGCATGAGGCTGACAACTATGTCCAAAATAGTACCGCTGTACAGATTTATATTCTGGAGTGCTATTTACGAAACTATTGACTAACGTTACACGATCTGATATCTGTCGTGCAACCCATTTTAGGCTTTGTAGTGACTAAAAAACGAGGACATTGCCTACCAAAGTCTGATTAAAATCCTTTTTTGTATTCAATCTCGAACTGTTTGTTATACAGGGTCGTTCGTAAGCACTGCAACAAAATTTGGAAATCTTATGACGAAACATTTGTCAATCGCACTCAACCACATAGTATTATATCATGATTTCTTATGTACACGACTGTTTTCAGTTCTCACACTTTCTTCGGCGCAATGCAGGTTACTAGAGAGAGGTTGAATTTGTTTTGAAAAAATCAAATTGGAATTTCTAATTTTCAAAAAAAAATCCAATTTGATTTCCAATTGGAATTCCAGTGTCCAATTAGATTTGAAAAGTCAAAATTGACATAAAAATGGCATAGACAAATTTTACATCCTATTAAACAAAGCATTGGATGTAAATATGACCGATACAGAAACGAAGACAGTGTGCGTTGCTTTGTGCAGCATAGATACATCGTTTTTACGCAAAAGTGGACACATTCCAAAACAAGGTGGATGCTTTTAAAACGATATCGACGTATACTAGCTTAAACCATGTACTAATTATGAAAGCAAAAGTAGTTTTATTTCAGGAAAATTCAATATTACTTTTTTGAAACGATTTTCGATTTCGAAGCCTCCAAATGAAATCGCAGAATGTTCAAAATTGATTGTCGCGAAAAAACATTGTTCGAATTTTGTTCGAAATCGATCAATGTTCGAACAATATCAACAGTTGGCCGCAGCAAGGAAATCGCAATCGTTCCCGCCAATTACCGTAGGAGCAGAAGTGGAGCGGGTTTGAACGTGGGTTTTTCGGGGAACGGAGACACGATCCACACTCAGGCGGCTGATTCTTGATATTGTTCGAACATTGTTCGATTTCGAAAAATATTCGAACAACGTCTTCCTATTTTCGATTTCGAACAATGCTCGAATAATTGCTTTTGGCGATTTCGAGCAAGGTTCAAATAATGATTTTTCGCGAAATTCGATTTCGAACAATGTTCGAACAACAGCGATTTACGGTTTTCGAGTAATCGAGCGATTAATTGTTTGAAGTCGCACGAGCAATTATTCGGCACGATTAATCAAGCTCAAGTCTGGTCAGCAAGCAGCTCAGTGCAATGCACCCAGTAACCATTGGAGGCTACCGTAAGTTGGAAAATTTCGTCTATTATTAGGTTGTAACGAATTGAATGGCACTGGCTCGCGCCATTTTTTGGCGCGTCTTTACGCGTTTGATCAAGAACAAACCGTAACATGTGGCATATCATTTAGAAGCGCAAGCTTTGCTCTACCGGCGAGTGCCAAATTTTCTATGTAAAAGTGGGAAAACTGTAGAGTTTTATTGACTTTTTTGCAGATGGACAAAAGGGTAATCCGAGGCATTTACTTGTATGAATTCAAGCTGGGCACTACAGCTAAGGAGGCGGACGAGAAGATCAACGTCGCATTCGGTCAAGGATGTTCCACAACTCGGACGGCGTATCGTTGGTATCAGAAGTTCCGGAATGAAGATGAGAACTTGGAAGAACATGAAGGTCGTGGGAGGCATAGCGATGTTGATGAGGACAAGCTGAGAGCTGTGGTGGAGGAGGATCCACACAAAGGTACCAGGGAGATAGCGAAGGTTCTTGGCGTCAGTCACAACACAGCTGCCCGGCATCTGAAGGAAATTGGAAAGACCAATAAGCTGGAAAGATGGGTGTCTCACAAGCTGTCTGAGGAGCAAAGAAACCGACGATATGAGATCTCGTCCGCACTGCTTCTACGGAACGAAACGGACCCATTCCTTGATCGCATCGTAACCTGTGACGAGAAATGGATACTGTACGACAACAGGCTACGATCGGCACAGTGGGTGAACAGCGATGAGAGCCCCAAGGTTTTTGCGAAGCCGGAATTGCACCAAAAGAAAGTAATGGTGACAGTACGGTGGTGCACGCTGGGAATTATTCACCACAGCTTCCTCCCTCCCGGTGAATCCATCACGGCACAGAAGTACTGCATTGAAATTGAAGAAATGATGAAAAAGTTGAAGGATATCCGGCCGGCCTTGGTAAACCGAAGGCGAGTTCTCCTTCTGCACGACAATGCTCGCCCCCATGTAGCACGAATGACGTTGCAGAAATTGAATGAGCTGAGCATTGAAACTCTACCACATCCTCCGTTTTCTCCCGGCCTCTCACCAACAGACTACGATTTCTTCAAGCATCTTGGCGACTTCTTGATAGGGAAAATATTCAAATACCAACGGGATGTCGAAAGTGCCTTCGAAGACTTCGTCAATTCCAGAACTTCTGATTTTTATGCTACTGGGATAAAAAAGCTTGTGTCACGTTGGCAAAGATGTGTAGAATCAGAAGGTTTTTATGTCGATTAATAAACTTGCCTACAAGCCGAGATATTAACTGTTTAAATTTACAGTGGTTCAGTGCCATTTATTTCGTTACAACCTAATAGAAACGAGTGCAGATGCCCATTCTAACCTAGGTTACTCAAAATGTTCTATACATTTGTTTTATGCCTAGAGGTCTGATGTAGAGGCTATATACAGGGTGGCGCATGAGTATTGAGACGAAAGTTTCGGAACCTGCCGCCTAACGGAAAGTTCTCGAAACTGGTTGTTGTATGACATTTCGAAAATAGTTGGAATTCATAATATGTAGTGTGCCAACGTTTGATTCCGTGGTTACTTGACCAAGATATGCGGCCAAGTTCAAATCGCGCATTCATTGTTCACTTCCTCAAAGAAGGATTCCGACCGGAAGCAACTGCAAGGCAGCTGAAAATTCTACGAAGCACCGTTCACCGAGTCGTTAAGCAGCAGCTGGACAAAGAACACATCGACGCACTCTCGATACCAAGAGGACCCGTTTCCAGAGGACAAGCGTTCTACCCTTCTCCCGGAAGGGGGAGAGGGGTAGAACGCTCGTTCCCTTGGAAAGCTTTTCCTGTTTCATCCATGCTTTAAATTGATTCGCGAGGGCTGGAGGTGGTTACAACTCATCATTTTCTCGTTGAACTGCGTCGTTGTTCAATGGAAGATAAGATGATTCATTTATCAACAAGGCCTTGTATTTATATTTTATTATTTCATTAGGATCAGACCCGAACACCTGAAGAACCTCCCACCAGCGCTCATCAACACCTTGACGCGGCTCTTCACACGCTACCTCTCGGAGTGCAAGGCTCTGTCTCAGTGGAAGACCAGCAAGACTGTCCTGCTGTGCAAGAAGGGAGACGTGCACGACATTGGCAACTATCGCCCGATCTACCTGCTATCCGCAGTCTGGAAGCTGTTCACTCGAGTGATCCTGAATAGGATCAGCAGAACGCTGGACGAGGGACGCCATGCGAGCAAGCAGGATTTCGGAGAGGATTCAGCATGATCGACCACAAACACACCGTTGCGAAGCTCATGGAAGTGCCGCGAGAGTACACGCTGCCGCTGTGAATTACGCTCATCGACCTGAACCTGAAAAAGGCATTCGAGTCGAAACTGAAGCGGTCATCGAAGCCGTGTTCACTCAGGTCGTTCCTACTCAGTACATCAGAGCCCGTCGGGAGCTGTACAGTGGATTCACGACCAAGATCTCTCCATTCGACAACGACGTCGCCATCGACGTGAAGAGAGGGGCTCGGCAGGGGGATACCATAACCCTGAAGCTCTTCAGTGCCACCCTCGAAAACGTCTAGTGCGAACTAGAATGGGAAGACATGGGATGAAGGTCGACGGCCGGCAATTTCATCATCTTCTCGGGTCCGATGACAAAGGTCGGGGTCCAGATTCGCATATAGACTTCGTCCTGAGATGAATCTCATACTATCTACGATCTCGAGAGAGTTTGTGACCGCTATCCTCCGCCTGGCCTCTTTATAGCAAAAAGTGGGCGGATCTTTGACGATGTTTTGAATATTCTGAATAACTTTTCATATCATTTCCGTTGATATGCCAATAAATATCAAGGCTGTAATTCAAGACATTGCAGGAGCGTTGGAGATCATGTCCAACCAAGGAAGTTAAGTCGAAATAGATAAGAAGCCCATATAATTGCTTTACCTAGGAAACCGTCGCCCATTTGTCCAAAAAATTACCGTCTGGTGAGCGGCGTACCCATTCTTGCTAGACTATTCGAAAAAATGCTCAAAAGGGTCATCGTTGCACATCTTGATCAATAATGCATAATCCCTGCCGAGCAACATAGGTTTCGCAGGGTACTATCTACTGCTACTAATGCTGGCGGCGCTCAATGCAGGAACGATGCAATTGACTGGAATCTAGAGGTTTATTGGTGGTGTAATTTGATTTTCGGAAAGCGTTTGATAAGATACCGCATATAAAGCTGACGGAGCAGCTGGCCTTGGTCGCTTCGCAGCCCAAAATCGTTTTTTGGATTAAAGAGATTTTTGACTAACAGAACGCTCGGAGTCAGTCTCCTGAGGGAGCTTTCGCCTTCTAAAAGGGCAACAAGTGGAGTCCCGCAGGGGTCGGTGTTATCCCTAATACTCTTTAGCATCCATGCTAGAGGTAGTCCCACAATGACTGCTAACCGCGGCATTGTCTTGTAAGTTTTAATCGACGATCTCAATGTTTATAGCACGACCAGGGGCTACATTCATCAACTGCTTACGCTTACGGTAAATTGAAGTATGTTCTTCAATTTATTCCATTCACAAGAACAAACTTAAGGTTTATACAGCTGATTTTGTTGACATATCCATAAATAATTCACACAACATAAATGCTGAGAAGATAGCTGAAATTACCCATATTTGCCTTGAACATTCAAACACAAATTTAACGGCTAACGAATACAAAAACAGGGTGCGCTAGAAGTTCATGGACACATGTAATTGACCGCCCAAACGGCTGTTTTAGAGCAAATCAGATCATAAAGGATAAAGGATAAAGGACGGCGTTACTCAATCCTTTCCGGGATGCGCCAGCGCATTCTACTTCTACGGGATGTCGTGGAGGCGACATGAATGCGTATTTGGCCATACAATGACTTGCGGTGGCCAGCCGATGGACACGTCAGCGCTTTATCCTTCCCAGACAAGTCTGGTACCAATTCACCGACCCCGGAGGGATGGAAGGCTTGGTTGGCCTGGGCGGGAAATCCGAACCAGGAACCTGGTATCGGGTGCACGCGGCAGTCGCGCCTCCTCCGACTGCGCTACACGCGCCCCAGATCATATCCATAAAATTTATTACTATTGACCAGGCACATATAAAGAAGCGGTTAAATTTCCTTTAGCACGAATACACGCCTTCAGTCGCTCGGGGATCGCAGGGGGTCTTCATCAACATCTCCCCAGGCTTTCTTCAGGGCTCTTTGAAGTGAAGCTGTGTTCGTGTGTTGCATAGGTCTCACTCTTTAATATGAACCAGATTGTGTAGTCCACCGGATTGAGGTCCGGGCTGAGCGGGGCCACGCTTCGGCTGAAATTAAATCCAGAAATTTGACGGCGCAAAACTTCTGTACCACTTTAGCCTTATGAGCGGGCGCAGAGTCTTGATGATAAGTTCAGGTGCTTTCTTTTTGAGGCACAGATTTCCAAAAAAAGAATGTTTTTTCAAGATGCCTTCTAGGTAGTTTTATAGTTGGTTTTCTTTTCTTCAACATGCAGTTTCTCCATTACAATGCAGAAACCATTTGCATCAGCTATTTTGAACAAAAGAACATACAGGCACGAAAAACTGGTAAATGAGGGGGTAAGAGTAGGACAGCAATACCACATAAAAGTTTGGTTGAGCGAAGCGCATCATCCCGTATAATGAGCGTGAAACAAAAGACTCCAAGAACTTTTGACGCACCCTGTATGTCTGTGGTGACGAACTCTAAATATGTTCTGAAAGCGGAGAGACGATTTGATCCCAAATGACTACAACGGGATGAGGTGGCCTGCCGTTAAAAATGTGACTATCCTTCATCCTATCTAGACAGGTCCGGCACCGATTCGCCGGCTGTCTCGTAGAAGGGATGCAAGGTTGGTCACCAAATCCGAACCAGAAGACTGGAGTCGGATACACGATATAGTAGACGCTTCCTCCGACCGCGCTACTGCGGCCCTCTCGATGGATATGTAGCCAGGTTTCCTCATTGAATTATACACTACATCAAGTATAAACTCAGCCTCTGGTTCCTTTGCATTTGTATATAGCGGACCCCGCCACGAAGCGGGACAGACGCTGAAGAAGAAGAAGAAGAAGTAGTATAAACTCAGCCTGTAAACTACTTTGCTACTCAAATGTTCATTTTCATTGAATATGCATGTGCTGTCTTCACCCTATCAGCTATAGGAGTGTAGTACATGGCCGATTCTAATGAGATCGAATTGCGTCGCCAGCTATACTCTGTGTTGTTTAATTGTGAAAGCGACTTCCTCGAAAAGATGCCAAAGAAACGAAAACTTCTTCCGGTTTTCTACAAACCAACATTTCATCCCTCAAAACGAGGGGGATTGATGTTCACCGATGCCTCTAAACAAAATCTGCTGTAGCAGTGTAAAGCTTCTTCCGCTCGTTGTACAGCCTTGCGTTTACTTTTTGCGAAAATTGTGGTTATAACTTGCTTGCTTTATAGCAGCTTGTGGTCCGTGGGCTGGAGAACGTCGTCGATAACCTCAATTATGTGCAATGTTAGAGAATCGATGCACGAAGTGTGCCATTTTCAATTTGAATGGACACCTTTCATTTCAAATCAAGCATTTCAAAAACCAAGCTATCTGAAGTCGAACTAGACGCTTTGTAACAAAAATAAGTAAGTCTTATGTTTCAAGAACATTGCGACACAGGAGGAAATGTCGTGATGTATCATTTGCTGAAGCAGAATTTTCATCATTTTCAAAAGAAGATCATGATCACAGTTTGCTAGGAGTCTACTGGAGTTTTCCATCATGAGTTCATGAAACCGGCTGAGGCGATTAAAATGGTTGCCTACTGCTGCCAAATCGACAATGAGCATCAGAATCTTTCACGCACACACTATATTTGCGTGCACTCGAAATTTTTCGAATATTCGTATGGTTTCGAAGGCCCACAAATTTGGAAAATTCGAATTGAAATATCTTTGGAAGACGCGGTTTTCTGAATATTCGATTTCGATTACATTTTAAAACGCGATGAATGTGAGTTTTTTTGAATATTCGAGTTCGAATATTCAAACTCGAATGAAAATCATTACAACGCCTATTCGAGTAGGTCACTCGCGAACAGCATGTATAGTAGGGACTCATCAGTGGTGAACAGAGGTTCGATGCTTCTTCATGATAACGCCAACCCTCACGCCTTCCGAAAAATGCTCCAGAAGTTGGACGAATTTGAAGGCGAATGACGGCGGCATTCGGCGTACTCGCCATTCGGCGTTGTCTTCAACGGATTGTCATATTTTCTGGCATCTCACACATCTCATCTCACACCTCATTCAAGGGTCGGACCGATGCGTAATCTGCCTTTAATGATTTTATTACTTCAGGAAGTGATTTTTACGGCAAGACTCATGATTCAGGTTCGTGATTGGATCACGTATTGGCATTGGCACGGACGCGTGTAGCGCAGTCGGAGGAAGTGCCGGCTGTCGCGTGCAGCCGAGGCGAGGTTCCTGGTTCAGATTTCCCGCCCGAGCCAACGAAGCCTTCTATACCTCCGGGGTCAGTGAATTGATTGCAGACTTGTTAAATAAGTTATTGAAAAATTATTTGGGCTCTACTTCTAACAATTTCTCTAAGGGCGCGGAGGCGCAGCACAATCGGAGGAGGCAGCAACTGTCGCTGCTCCCGTTTTGAAGTTCATGGTTCCGATCTTCCATCATTTCAATGTCGATGAATTGGTACCATACTTGTCTGGGATTGATAATGCGCTGACTTGTTCATCGGCCGGTCACTGCCAGTCATCGTATGGCCAAATACACGTTCAAATCACCTCTCCAACACCCCGTAGAAGTAGAATGCGTGGCGCGTCCCAATGGTGCTTGAGGCTTTTATTCTTTATCCTCAGAACATTGACAGAATTATATAGACTTTCATAATGTTTACTTTGCTCAAAAGAGTTTTGTGTGAGTTGAGTTATGAACGTTTGAAGTTGCGCGTCAAGGAACGCAGTTCATTTGCACACAATGCAGTAGTTTGTTCTCGTGAGAGGGTTTACGAGCGTTTATCGGGGTAGCCTCGATTAAGAGATTGAAATGTTGAAGCGCACTTAAAGTTTAAAGCCGTAATGAAGGTCTACCAATCTGGACAGGTGGTTCACCCTGCGTCTTTTTCGTTACTGGTATAGCCATACCATAGCCGCAGCAATTCTAGCTGTCCTTCTACATCTACAACGTATGCTGAATTCCTGCTTATCATTCGATTTGAAAACAATATGCGCACATTCTATAAATGTTATGAAAAACAAGAGTGGAGCTTCCACTCGAAGCCTGCACATACCTGGTTTCTATTTCCATTAAAAAATGTTCGTTCTTCGTCTTCTAAAGCACTTGTTTGTCAAGATGCTAGGTCGTTCAATATAAATATATACAAAATACAATACAAAAGGCTTATGCAAAAGTTATAGTATGGCTAAAAGAAGCACACACATATTCTATGTGTCATGTACGTTTACAGTAGCCATAAAATGTTTATTAGCATTATAGGAACTATGTAGTCTGCCGATCAAGTGATTCCAGCTTTCATTTTCCCAATAGTAAATGCGCTGTAGAATACCATGCTTTTAAGTGTTAATTAATTAATTATCAATTATATTAGTTATTAATTTGTTAGTTAATTCATTGTAGTTATGTGTGAAGCTGTAGCGGGCGCGTGTAGCGCAGTCGGAGGAGGCGCGACTGTCGCGTGCACCCGACACTAGGTTCTTGGTTCAGATTTCCCGCCGAGGCCAACCAAGCCTTCCGTCCTTCCGGGGTCGGTGAATTGATACCAGACTTGTCTGGGAAGGGTAAAGCGCTGACTTGTTCATCGGCTGGCCACCGCAAGTCATTGTAGGGCCAAATACGCATTCATTTCGCCTCCACGACATCCCGTTGAAGTAGAATGCGCTGGCGCATCCCAGAAGGGATTGAGTAACGCCGTCCTTTATCCTTTATCCTTATCTTTATTGGGACATTTGATACTATGCGCGACAAGGGCATAGTATCACGCGGTCGGGATTCCAAGACAACATCATTGTGAAAAGAGTTTGAAACAATGACGAGCCCACGCGTAGCTAATCCAAATAATGTAAAATTGACTGAGAAGGAACAACTAACAGAAAAACTAAAGAAAACAAAGGAAATAAGTAAGGCTGTTAAGTGACCCTGCCTCAGAGCAGGATGCGGGAAACTGAGAATATTTCAGGAACTTATTTATGATTGTTTTGAAAGCCGAAAATTTAGATGGTATCCGAAAACGCTTGCACAACTTGATGTGTTCACTCCCCACCCTGCAGATGAAGTCGAACGAACTGAGACCTTAGCCCTAGAGAGAAGCAGAGAGAAGCAGCGTTACGTTTAGGCCCTCTAATAATGGACGACTTGATTGGAAAGTATTGCTGCCGATCAATGTGTATTAGTCCATGCAGAATTTTATAAACCAAAACCAAATCAAAATTTCTCCTTCTGAAGTCTAATGTTTCATTTCAATCCCAAGCTGGGAGTTCTTTTCAGCGTTACTAGGAATGGTCCTGTAGTTGAATCCTCGTGAACGCAGCAACATTTTCCCGGTATAACTGTTTTGCACCCTTTCCAGAAGTTTCTTGGATTTGATTTTGGTTGGATCAGTCATAGGAGTGCAATATTGCAGCATGGAGCGCACCTAAACTTTGCAAGCCTTAAAGAGAATTCGGAGGTCACAAGTGGAGGGAAATTTGAATATATTGCATACTCTGCGCATGGCTTTTGCCGATACTTCTTGTAACGTTTTTCAAAATCAAGATTCTCGGTTACAAGAAGGCCCATGTCCCACACTCCATTTGCATGCAAAATTTGGTGGTCGCCAATTAAGCAATCGGTTTTCATGTTGTTTTTACCTATCTGCAAAACCCTAACGTCTTTGGCCGACGGAAGCTCCCATATCTGACAAGACCAATCGACGACATCAGAAATTGCTTCCTGGAGTTTCATAGCATCTGGAGAAGAGCTGATCGTGCTGTAAAGTTTGAGATCGTCGATGAAAACTTTGCAGGCAATGTCACGTTCGACAATCATTGTAGGCATATAAATGTCAATGAGTATGTATTGGTGATAACAGTGACCCCTGTGGCACTTCACTCGTTGCACGTCTAGGAGCAGAAAGCCTCCCCCATGAGATTGACCCTGAAAGTTCTATTAGCTAAAAAGTCTTTAATCCAGTTCAAGAAATAAGGCACTCAAACGAAGGCGAGAGCGGGCGTTGCTTTCGATAAAACAGCGCCGGTGGTGTAATGGTGAAGTGCATTTCCGCCGGGTCAGCAGGAGGTGCGAGTTCTAGTCCCGCCTGGCGCTAGAGCTTATCTCAATAAAGCGTCATTGTGAAGGCGGGAGCATTCAAAGCACTGAAAGGGCGGAATCCTTCAGTCTAACCTAATAGTATCGCATTATTTCGTTTTTCTTCATCTAGCTTATGTTTTCAGAGATTCAGGCAGCTCAAGAAAGTGATATATAGTGATTTCCAACGTAACAAAAAGTCTTTGTCTTACCGCTGTAGTAGCGACCTTTCTATTCTAACTCTACTGAAATCTGCATGTTTTTTGAATATATGGACTACCGTAATCACCTTCGCTAACAAGATGAGGGAAAAAGGACAGCGTTATTTCATCCCTATATAGGATGCGCCATACACTCTACTTCTACGGGTTGTGGTGTAGGCGATTTGAATTCGCATTGGGACTATACAATGAGCTGCGGTGTTCAGCCAATAAACAAGTCAGTGCTTTGCCATTCGCTGACAGATCTTGTAGCAATTCACCGAACATGAAGGGATGGAAGGTTTCGTTGACCTGGAGGGGATCCGAACCAGGAGCTTGCTATCATGTGCACGCGACAGCCGTCATCTCCTCAGACTGCGCTCCAAGCGCCCACGCGCTGGCTGTAGTGGCAAAAAAAAGCCTAAAGGGGTATGCCTTCAGGTGCTAATGCTATAAAATACAGAGGTGGCGTGGTAGAGTGATAGAAGCTCCGTCTGATAAGAACAGCTCCTGTCGAGGAACGCTCGTTCGTGGGGTTTCAGCACGCGGATCCGATCGGCCGACCGGCCAGCCGTCCGGCCGGCTGGCTCTGGCTGATCGGTGTGTGCGGTATGTTGCGCCGCTGCATGGCTGGCCGCTAGAGCCAGCCAGCGCAGCGCGCGAGGCCCACCTCGATGTCGAGCTTTACAACGGCGACGACGCTGCTCGAGAGGTCAGATATTTGCCTCAGTCGATCGTCTCTCGCTGAGCTTCGTCTCTGCAGCGATTTCGCGATTTCAACGACTGTAGCGTTCCACTTCCACCATCGCATCCTCTATAATGGACCTCTCTATGAAGCGCGCTACCTTTCCTTCACCACTCGTTCAGAATTATGCATTTTATACTCTATTCATTGTTTCTATTCAGGTCTACTTCCGTTATTCAATTCTTTATTTATTATATGTTAACCATATAACGTGCCATAAACAGAGCACACATTAACACAACCACAGCGCCATGTAAAAATTGTAGAATAGCTGAAAGAAGCACACGAACACTCACCTCAATTCCTAGAGTAATTGGACTGATTAGTCAATGATTATGGATTATATGTATATACTAGTGTAGGGCTGCGTGTAGCGCAGTCGGAGGAGGCGCCGGCTGTCGCACTCATCCGATACCAGGTTCCTGGTTCGGATTTCCCGCCCGGCCAACCAAGCCTTCCATCCCTCCGGGGTCGGTGAATTGGTACCAGACTTGTCTGGGAAGGATAGAGCGCTGACTTGTTCATCGGCTGGCCACCGCAAGTCATTGTATGGCCAAATACGCATTCAAATCGCCTCCACGACATCCCGTAAAGGTGGAATGCGTGGCACATCCCAAAAGGGATAGAGTAGCGCTGTCCTTTATCCTTTTTATCCTTTATATAGTAGTGTAAGTGCATGTAAATACTTTCTCCTCTTCCTTTCTCCTTTCCTTTCTATATTCTATTTGAGTTTAGTTTGGCCGTATTGTATACCATTTTAACTTCAAATTGAACATTTCCGGGCAAGCTTCACGCCTTTGAAATCAAACTGAACATCTTCCTAATTAAAACTTGCTCCTTCCACAGTAAAATAGATGCTCGGCAAGACGGTTGGGATAATTTTTTTGTTCAAGGAAAATTTAGTATGACCTCTTTTGAAATTTTTTGAATTCCACAGCCGTAATAAGTGTATACACTGTTTGAAAATTTATAGGACCTTTATTTTTTTGAAAATATAACGGGTTAAAATTTATTTTAAAGCGCATGAAAGAAGCAGCCATTTATCATGTTGCAAGGAATTATCGCGCCGTGCACTCGAGTAGAGCGACGCTTTCATATGGTTGATAAAAGAAAATTCTATTTGTGTGTAGTTATATGCTTGTCAACGCTACAAGGAAAACAATTAAAAACATTCATCTTCACTTTTGTGTTTTAAATGAGCAGCATTTACATTCACAGTCAGATTAAAATCGTTGCGAGCTAGGCGGATGCATGACGTGATCTCATCTTTTGGACACGTTGAAAAATTGCCGTTTTTGTGCTTCAGAATAATCTTTAAACCACAATTTTGCTTTTAAAATTTAAAGGGTGCGCCCGCTTCTTTTGCCTATTTAATTATAGCATTTCAAACAAGAAAAAGTCATAGTAAATCTTGCTTGGACAAAAAGTACCGTAGCTTTTCCGAAGAGTCTCTAGTGCCATAACATGACAATATAACTATGAAAATTGTGTTAAATAGTGAGCATTTGAAGTGACTAATTGAAAAGCTTATTGCTGACAAAGATAGAGTAATATAAAAGTATCTATGGCGCACCCTGTACATAAATATATTTATCCTCACCCATATCACAAAGCCAATCTGGGTGTAAGCGTCAATATAATCTCGTACATGGTACACCAGAGGACTGGAGACTATATGACTATGCTGTACATACGCCTATAGATGGGCTTTTTTCATAGTAATAAGCCCACAGGGGGTAGTAGGGCACAGTTTTAACGAACGCCCGTCGTCCGCGATAACGTTGACCGAAAATAGGATGCGGTGACGACACAGAGCGTACTTTGCACTTTTGGGCGAGATTTGTATTAGGTTGTCCCATAAGTACCCGCCGTTTTTTCAACGATTCATTGCGGATTTCTCCGGCGGTCTCTTGCATAGCGGCTTTCGAAAAAGAATGATTTGCTCTATCAGAACACTTATCGCATTTCTTTTTTCATCTTGAATTTTGTCAATTTTAGGTAGTTAAAGTGAAAAGTGAAAGGTGAAAGGTGGCCATCTGCGCAGTTATTCTCTCGCTTAAGTTTGGAATATTTGCGCAGCTTTTCAAATTATTTGGAAGACAATGTCCTGTGCTACAAGATTACTTGTTGCTCCTATTTGCTCATTTGTCCTTTAGTGATTTTCAGGTCATCAAATTGCCGAAAGTGCTCATCGTTGTCGACCTGGCACTCCATTTTGATGACCTGAAAATTAGCAACAATTTAAATGGCCGAATAACAAATTATTTGTTCTGGTAAACCAAGACATGCACTTTCGAATGTAATATAGAACTGAGCAAGACAGACTGAACAAGGCGAAGGAGTTGTTGGTGAAGACGGTTTTTCTCTTTTTGGAATTTTGTTGATATTCGACAGAAATCAGCATGAGCCAATAAACGCGACACAGATTCTTATGAGCAAGACATCCTTTTCCGAACGACATATATCACCAAGCAAAAAGGTCAAACCACAGAACCGAACTGTCGGTAAAAATAAATCTCCTTCGGATCTCCCGATTTGATGGCCTAAAAATCAATAAAGAACAAATGAGCAAATAGGACCAACATGTATTCTTGTAGTACAGAACATTATCTTTCAAATGCTATGAAAACTGCTCAAAAAATTACAAACCTAAGCGAGAGAAGCAGCTGCGCAAATGACTACTTTTTCGCTTTTCACTTTTCACCTCAGTGACCTAAAAATTGACAAAATTCATGATGGAAAAAGAAATGCAATACATGCTCTGATAGGGCAAAGCAATTCTCTTCCGAAAGCTTTATAGCACTATGCAACAGACGAAATCCGGAATGAATCGTTGAAAAAACGGCGGGACTTATGGGGCAATCTAATACTTACGTCACGCAGCGGCGCAGTTATGAAAACTGTGTGAAAAATCGACTGTTTGCACCGCTCGATCGATAGGTGTAGGTTTCGTAACGCTGCGTCGCTCGGCGTCTGAAGTATAAATTGCGCCTAACTGCATTCAATGGATCTCGTCTTGGAAGACGCGATGATGTTTCTTATGAGGACGTTCGCTGGCTTACGTCATCGGTCTTGTCTTTCTCTTTTTTGAGGGGAAGGGGGCGGGTGTTCTGTGCTCTACTCTCTCTCCGTTTTTTCTTTAATAGAGAAACATTGGTTCTTTAATTGAGTTTATGCTAATCAATATTTGAAAATAATTCTTAACTAGGACAAAATGTTTCAAGGCGGTGGTAGCCGATTCAGCGTTCTAGAGCGACGTTCTTCTCTCTGTTTCCTTCAGCTAATTTGATCCAATTTCTCATGGCGTGTTTAGGCTCGCTTGTCTTAATTTCCTAATTTGAGCGACATCGTCTACCTATCTTTTCCCCGTCGTTTTTGTGTGCTGTCAGTTGCGCACCCTTCGTTAACTTTCCAAATTTACTTTAATCGTTATGTTAAATATTGGAATTTTTGAAAGAAATTTTTAAAATCATTCCACTAAAATCGCCTGTCATTCAGTTTTCTGTTGGATGATTTTTAAGAAATGCTATTACCTAAGGGTGTACTATTCAACTAATGGTAAGGTTAAGAATAAAGGTCGGCATTCTGGATGCACTATGCATTCCACTTCTGGGAGTCTTGCTGAGGAAATTTATTTATTTATATTCTTTTTGTTGAATTTTGAAAAATTCGGGCGAGTTGCTGTAGTCAAGTTAGTGGCTTATCCTTTCCATCCCTCTGGCGTCGGCGAAATGGTATCAGATAACTCTGCTACCAATTCGCCGACGCCAGAGGGATGAAAGGCTTATTTGGTTGGGCGGGAAACCCGAACCAAGGACCTCGATTCGGAATGCGTAGCTGCATCCACCGCACCCTACGACTGCGCTACGATGCGCCTTTGCTTTAATCACCTGTATCACCTGTATCACCTGTCGTCCCGTTGATCATCGACTTGCTCGAGCGGGCGCCAGCAGCGTCTCCATTCGTCCCTGTCGCGTGCCAGAGTGGTCCAATGAATCCTCCTCGCTCGAGGGACACGAAGAGCGTCATATCGGTCGTTCAGGGCTTTCACGAAGAAGTCCGACCAACGCGTTGGTGGGCGTCCTGGTGTTCTTTTGACATCCCGCGGAATCCAATCTGTGACGGCTCTCGTCCAGCGGGTGTCTGCGAATCGCATTACGTGGCCGGCCCACCTAATTTTCGACGACTTGGCCCATGCGACAGCGTCTCTGATCTTCGAACGTCGGCGAAGCTCGGAACTCCGGAGACCTTCTCTCACTTGCGTGAGTCGTGTCACTCCGAGCATCGTCCTCTCGATTCCACGCTGCGCGACGCTGATCGCGTGTTCATCCTGCTTTCGTATAGCCCAGGTCTCTGAGGCGTATGTTAGGGCAGGAAGAACAGTGGAGTCGAATAGGTGGGCACGGAGTCGGACGTTCTTCGTTTTCTTCACGACTTCTTCGACGCTCTTGAAAGCTCCCCAAGCCGCTCGTTTCCTTCTGCTCAGCTCTGGTGCTAGGTCGTTGGTCATGTTGAATTCGCGACCCAGATACACATAGCTGGAGCATTCGGAGATGTTCGTTCCGTTGAGCGAGAATGGGGCATCAGAAACCCATCCGTTCTTCATGAACATCGTCTTCGTAAGATTCAGCTGCAGTCCAACGCTTCCACATACACGATCGAAGTCGGCCAGCATTCGTTCCGCCTGACTGATGCTCGGGGTTATGAGCACGATGTCGTCAGCGAAGCGAAGATGGTGCAGTTGCCGGCCGTCGACCTTCACTCCCATGTCTTCCCATTCTAGTTCGCGCATGACGTTTTCGAGGGTGGCGCTGAAGAGCTTCGGGGATATGGTATCCCCTTGTCGAACCCCTCTCTTCACGTCAATGACGACGTCGTTGTAGAATGGTGAGATCTTGGTCGTGAATCCACTGTACAACTCTCGAAGAACTCTGATGTATTGAGTAGGAACGCCCTGGGTGAGCAGGGCTTCCATGACCGCTTCAGTCTCGACGGAGTCGAATGCCTTCTTCAGGTCAATGAACGTAAGGCACAGCGGCAGCTTGTACTCTCGCGACACTTCGATGAGCTTCGTAATGGTGTGTATGTGGTCGATCGTGCTGAATCCTCTCCGAAATCCTGCTTGTTCGCATGGCTGTCCTTCGTCCAGCGTTCTACTAATCCTATTCAGGATGACTCGAGTGAACAGCTTGTAGACTACGGACAACAGGCAGATCGGGCGATAGTTGCCAATGTCGTGCACGTCTCCCTTCTTGTACAGCAAAACGGTCTTGCTGGTCTTCCACTGAGATGGAACCTTGCATTCGGACAGGTAGCGTGTGAAGAGCCGCGCCAGGGTGTTGATGAGCGCTGGCGGGAGGTTCTTCAGGTGTTCAGCTCTGATCCTGTCAGAACCGGGTGCTGTACGTTTCTTCACCGACGAGATGGCGTGTCGGATCTCGGAAGGGAGAACAGAGGGAACGACGTATCCATCCTGCGGAAGATGGCATGGGGGCAGGTGGACGTGGCTATCGAAGAGATCGGAGTAGAAGTCGTGGATGACTTTCTCCATGGTCCTTCTGGAAGAGGTGATGGTTCCGTCAGGACGTCGGAGAGCGGTCATCTTGGTCTTGAAGTTGGCGAAGTTCCGGCGGGCATTGCGAATGCTCAGCCCTGCCTCTGCTGCTTCAGCCAACACTTCCGCCCTTCTCTCCTTGAGATCTTCCTTTATCGCCGCTCTGCATAGCTTTGCAAGCTCGGACGTCAGTTGGTAGTTGCCTGACGCTCGTGCTGCTCCACGCTGGCGTATCAGCTCGAGAGTTTCCGGAGACAGGCGTCTCTTGGTGGTCTTCAAGCTCTCGGCTCCCTTAGCACTATCGTGGAGATGGTGCACGAAGCGATCGTATTCCTCGTCGACGTTGTCCATGACGGCATCTTCCCAAAGGCCGACAAGAGAGGTGTAAAGGTCCCAGGTGGTGGTCGTTCTGGGATTCCTCTTCTTGAACTTCGCGGCCTTCTCTCCTTGACGCGAAAAGCGGAACCTCGCGCGAAGGAGGCGGTGGTCCGATCCCGTGTAAAACTTGGGGACAACGGAGACATCGGTCAGGCAATACTTGCGATTGAAGATGATGTGGTCGATCTCGTTGTGGAACTGGCCACCGGGGGATTCCCAGGTCCATCGTAGGGAGGGAGGCTTCTGGAACTGCGAGTTTCCATGGATGGTCTTGGTCGACATGATAAACTCAGACAGCCTTTCACCTTGCTCGTTCCACTCCAAACCGTGGGTTCCGATGTGAAGTTCTTCCGGCGACCTTCGTGGCCCGATCTTGGCGTTGAAGTCGCCGACGATCACCTTGTAGAAGGTGTGATCTTCCTTATAGAACTTCTCCAGCTCCACGTAGAAGGCCTCGACGTCTTCGTCGTCGTAGTCGGATGTTGGGGCATACGCGACGAACACCGTCAAGGCTGGCACGGAGCCACATCGCTTCAGTCGCAGACGTCCGATTCGGCTTGTCAGAGACTCGTACGAATCGATGTTCATGGCCAAGTGCGTGTTGACGAGGACACCAACGCCGCCTACTCCCCTGCTGTCGCATGTTCCGAGGAACAGTTCTTCTCCGGAGTCGTAGGCGGCGTGTAGGGGGTGGTGTCTTCTCGTCTCGGTCAGTCCGATGACGTCGTACTTGATCTTCCTGGCTTGCATCATCAGGTCCTCGACGGATGCTTCGGACGCAAGCGTGCGGGCGTTGTAAGTACAGATCGTCATCTTAGTCCTTCTCAGTTTGCGCAGCCTGGTTAGGCCCTGAGATTTTAGCAGCCTCTCCGTACTCGTCCTTCCCATCGCTGCAGAAATGGGGGCTCTTTCGGGGTCAGGGGAATGAGGCCCTTTAGTGCTGCTGTGTTTGACTGGAATACAACACGGGTAGCTAGTCAGGCTCTGTCGTGCGGGCGGGGTACTCCGGGCAGCCAGCCAGACTGCCCGAAGGGACGGGGCGAGACTTAAGGCGGCCTCGAATCGCCTTACATGTATTCCCAGTCTACCGAGTGCAAGCTTTTGGCCGAGCCGACACAGTTTACAATCCGCACAGTCACGGACACATCCACGCACACTGTGCACGAACATGCCGCTCCCACGCACAAGGAACGCATCGACCCCGACACAGCAGGAGCAAGGAGTCCATCCCCCTGCATCCTGTGTCTTCTGGGCAGTACACGGTCGCATTTGGTTCGCGTTTATTCCCCTATCCACCACCCGGAGACGCGCCACGTGGCCCTGCGACAAGCGGCCCGAGATCCCTCTTAACAAGAGAGCCCGAAGGCTCTCTATCGAGGGAGATCCGTGGACTTGCATCAATAATTATTTTATTTATTTATTTATTTATTCAAGGCATAGACAGACACAGACAACTGGCATGTAAAGTGTAAAAAACATCGAACAAAACATCACAAGCCATGTAAACAACAAACCACAAAGATCGTTTCTTGACTATTTGGTATTCAGTCTTTGACAAATATTCTCAGGGTTGAGCAGAGAGCCTCTCTAAATCTTCATACTTGCCCAGTAGCAGGTTGAATTTCTTGGAAATGCGATAGGTTAAGAAATCTGACCTGATTCGCGATTTAGCAACTGAGACTCGAAGTTTCAACTTCCCTCTCACGGATCTTGTCAACATCCCGTCAAGGAATTTAGTTGTCTTGTTGTTTGTCTGGGAAACTTTATCTGCAATAAATTTGTACAACACGACAAAATCAGCGACTTTTCTTCTGTTCTTCAGCGAAGAAAGACCAAATAGCGAAGCTCATTGAGCACCGTTTGGAGTAGAATTATATCTACTGAAAAGTACCTCATCATAAGCTTCCTAGTGAAACTGTTTTGAATGCTTTCTAGAAGGTCTATGTCTTTCTTTTTCGATGGATTGAAGACTGATGTCCCACTTTCCACTATAGGTCTTACGTAGGTTTTGACCTATGGTGGAAAGTGGGACATCAGTCTTCAGTCCAACGAAAAAGAAAGATATAGACCTATATGGTCTTTCTTCGCTGAAGAACAGAAGAAATACTTTACTTATTCACTATTACGGCCAACTAACTCGCCTTCTTCAGGCAGTTGGGTCAGAAGCACCGTGTCTTTCAGTGCTAAGTAAGAGACTCCAAGTTGCTTTGTGGATGAAGGCGTTTCAAGCTTCTTTCAGGCCTTGAAGAAGACAAGTTAGACAAAACGATGGAAGTAATAGTAACTAATTTTATAGCAAAGCAGGTTGGCACAGAAGAAAAACAAATGATAAGAGAATGCCTAGGTTTCAAGGACGATAAACTCGGAATCTAATGCATCGATAAGCTTTTCACTCTAGAGCAGCTACATCTCATAATATCTTCACAGATTCAGTGTCCGCTTTTCCTATGT
Source organism: Heligmosomoides polygyrus polygyrus (assembly GCA_947396885.1). NCBI lineage: Eukaryota > Metazoa > Nematoda > Chromadorea > Rhabditida > Heligmosomidae > Heligmosomoides > Heligmosomoides polygyrus. The sequence continues at coordinate 14,575,394 of OX377204.1, forward strand.
ATGTACATCTCGAACTCGAAGTATACAATCAGTTGTCGTGTTCGCTTTGGAGGACAACATCTAGTCATGAAAAATATTGTCTGCTTAGTTGAGTTGCTTCTCCAGGAATGCTTTTCGCGAAGGCTTTCGGCAGCCTGGGTTCCATAGTCGGCTCGCGACCGCTGACCTTCTTCTTTGGTAGCCTTGTCGTATTCTTTCTATCGGCTGCTTTTCTAGCTGTATTCCCGTAAGTTTTTCAGAAACTATTGGATCCTATTAGACTTAATAGGGACCGTTCAGGGTTGGTAGTCTATAGAAAAACTTGACATTTTGCGTGATTGAAGAGCTTAGATCGTTATTCCTAAATGTGTGTCGAAATATTGCGCTGATTTCTTTCCGCAAAGAAAGAGCCAAGCTTCTCCTGCAGTTCTCTAACATTTCTTAAACACTCATCTAAAATTGTTTTACGTGCTCATTGGTTAGGATAGCAATACCTAAGCGACCATATCTTTTATTCTGATAGTGGTCAGTAAACCTAGTCCCTGCTACAGCTCTCTCGCTCTCGAAATTTTTCATTAATGTTCAAATAATTTTAAATGCTTAAAATTTTGTATTCGAATTTATTCAAAAACCGTAGTTTTCTGAATATTCAAATTCATTTCAAAAACGCAATTTCTTGAATATTTGAATTCGAATACATTTGAAAAGCGTTATTTTTTAAATGCTCGCATTCGAATGGAAATATTCGAAAACCTATTCGAATAGATCGTCCGAGTACAACTACATATACTCCCTAGCGAATCTAAAATGGCTTTGAATAAGTGTTTCATCTCTGTGCAACAGAAGTGTATTCAAAACTGACCTCCACCCTATTTTTAGACACACACCAAACAAGCTCCGTAGTTCTCAACATGTCATTTTGAAGATACCACTAAAAATTCAGTACTTGTCGGGTTTTGGCCCAACCGGTTTGGATGGTTTGGTTATGATCTCAAAATTCCAGTGGAATTGATTGTGAACACCACTGTTAATGTCAGTGAGCCACTAGTAACTTAGGTAAACAGACAGTCACTGTGGTCATTACTTTGATTGGCTAGCGTCTCCCATTCCATGCACCCGATAGAGCATAGAATGAGAGACGTTTCAAGTTTCAAAATCCCTATGAACCAGAGTGCCATTGCAGCCCTGAGGCACGACTCGGGCTGGATAAAGGCTACACAACCAAGGATGCACCATCTATACGCGAGCTACGGACTCAAATCGGGTTCTTCGGAAACAAAGTAAGCATTTTTTATACCACTTTGTTCTTCAAAGGATTAAGGATAAAGGACAGCGTTACTCAGTGCCTTTTGAGATGGGACGTATTCTACATAGTTCTGCGGAATATCTTGGAGGAGAGCTGGATGCGTATGTGTCTTGCGGTAGCCAGCCGATTAACAAGTCAACGTTTTATCCTTCCCAGACAGATCTGCCCTCCCGTAGAAGTAGAATGCGTGGCGCATCGTGGAAGGGGTTGAGTAACGCGGTCCTTTACCCTTTATACTTCAAGTTTTTTCTTCAACGACAACTGACAATTTGTAAGATCAGGGCACAAGGTTTACATTTCAATGAGAAGTGAACTTCAAGACTTTAGTGGACTGACCCCAGTCGAGTTATACCTACGTTTTTGAAGTGAAAAAAGCGACGATGACACTTTTTCCACTCTAAAAACGTGTATGGTATGGATGATGAAAACGTTGAGCGTTTTTTGAACGCCTGTTTCTTAATTTCAGGGGGATCCCTGGTATATGGCGCTGTTTGCCGAGCCACGTGACGAGGAGAAGGGCTCGATGATTGAGTCCGGCGAGTTTGATGAGTTCAAAGACTTCTATAAGGCAAGTTTGTTCAAATAATGGAATGCTAGTCGTTAATGTGGCCTACATAAGGGAGAGGTGAACGCACCAGCCAATCAGGGCGTCGCTATCATCTCTGTGGGTGGCACGCCCATTCGATGAGTTTTGATTCGTTTGGTGTGCCCCGCCTTCCATGTCGGCTACATTTAACAAGCAGCACCGAAAACGGTAATACGACTCTTATCTTTATACAGCAGCGCTTCTAGGGAGTGAAAAGCGAGATTGTGATTCGACGAGAGGACAATCGTAGCACCACCTATATGGACTATTGTGACAACACCTGCGAAATTAATGAGCAAATATTCAAGACCGTTGTAAGTTTCTATTCTCATTTTCGCTTGCAGCCTTGATTAAACAGCCAGTTACAAACATAATTGCTGTTATTGCCTATAACAATTTGTCTTGCCGTTTAACATAGAGCACGGGTAGCCAAATCTGTTTTGACCACCATATCTTTTGTTAATTGAAAGGGAAAATGTGTGACATATTCTTTAAAAAAACACAAGATAAGGGCGGTGATGGTCAATCTTTTGGTGGGATGCGCCACGCATTCTACTCCAACGGGATGTCGTGGAGTATCGTGGAGGTGATTTGAATGCGTATTTGGCCAAATAAGGACTTGCGGTGGCCAGCCGATGGGCAAGTCAGCGTTCTATACTTCCCAGAGAGATCTGGTACCAATTCACGACATGACCCAGATGAATAGAAGGCTTGGTTGGCCAGGGTCGGAAATCCGAACCAAGGATGTGGAATGGGGTGTACGCGATAGGCGGCAACTCTTCCGACTGCGCTGCACCCTGTGAAAGGTTGTGCTGCAAATGTTCTTCGAAAAAACAAAAAGACACAGGTTAAGAGACGACGGTCAATAGCTTACGGTGCAGAACGGTTGGCATGGGTAGCGTTTTACACCTCCCAAAAAAGTCTGGTATCTACTTACCTACCCCGGAAAGATTGTAGGTTTGGTTGACCTGGGATGGGAATCCGAACCAAGAGCCTTAAATAGGGACGCGCGCGACAGCAGGTGACTCTCACGACTATTACGCTCCCACTTTATAAAATATTAATATGAAATGTTTTATCTGTTGGCAATTGAAAACGCCATTTTTAAAAAATTATTGGCAGTCTTTCATTGCGCATCTGCTTTTTTCACGCCTTGGAAGCGCATGGTTCTACATCTAATAACGTTTACGAGCCAAACATAACACACTAACATAAAAGCTCAATCAGAACAAGAAGAAGCTCAGAAGCTTAATAAAAGATGGCGATACTCTATCCCTTTTGGGATGCGCCATACATTTTGGTTCTACGCCATGTCGTGTAGGCGATCTGAATGCGTATTTGGCCGTACTATAGCTTGCAGTGGCCAGTCGATGAGCAATTCATGTCACTGTCCTTGCCAGACAACCTACTGGTGCTAATTCACAGAACCCGGAGGGAATGGAAGATCTGGTTGGCCAGGGTGGGAAATGCGAACTAAGAACCTGTATCGGGTGCAGGCGGCAGCCGGCACCTCCTCCGACTGCGCTTCATGTGCCCGTTAGTAAGAAATAAGATGCCGCCTAATTAATATACTTTACATCTTAGAAGGAGGCACAACGTTCTTTTGACAGCCTACAGATGCAGTTTGCTATTGGAGTTCTTGATTTGGAAGTTGACGCCTTCTTCAAATTCCTGTCCTCATCGACCCGGGGTCATAGCAGCAAGTCATTTCTCAACCCTAAAACAACACTTATCGTTAGACGATCACTCTTTGGACTAGGAGAAGGTTCTGAATACGAGAAGTAGTGCAAACGAAGGCATGCATTCAAGTTCTTTACAGTTTTCAAAACAGATGTGTACTGTCACCGGCGACAAAAACTATCGACTTTTCATTTCTGATCTCTGTTGTTTCTCTTTCCTCTTTAGTCATATTTACTTCTTTTGCTTTTCTTCTGTTTTGTTCATTACGTTAGCTTTGTTTCCTACGCGTGTGCATGCGCATGCACTAAATGACGTTAAACGACCCTGTCTTATCTTCATACGTGATTATTTTTACATGCTGTTTCGTTAGGTAAACTAGGAAAGTATCTGCTTTACTTAATTGAAACGTGAGCAGTTAACGTAAAACATTCACGTATAAAATAACACAAAGGAATACTAATTATGAACAAGCGCACATGAATAGACCCTGAATGGGCAATAGAAGCGTATTTTAGATTAAAAAATATTGTGGTTCCTGAGCCGTATTCTAACAATACTTTTGTCTAGGCATTGGCATGGTTCGGACTACAGTGGCCACAGACTTCGATCTTCATGTTCAAATCCAACATCGGAAAGTATTTCTTTATGAGAGAAATGAAGGTACGAGCTTGCCCTACTTTGAAAATAAATACGTTGAGAACTTGTCGGTTTCTTTGACCGGCTTGGACACATAGGAGCCGGTGTGGAGGTGGATGTTAAGAGAGATGATAAAGGCCAGTAAGTGAAGTGAAAAGGCAAATGGTGCATCAGTTCTATGCTTGACTAGCGCTTTACATGCGGGATATGCTGCACCTGGTAAGGCAAAAACCAAACATGTACCTTAAACATTGAGCAAAAGCTTAATATGCGATCATGATTTTGTTAGCGAAATAAATAGACTTATATTTCAACAACATAAAGCATTTCAGGTAAAAATTGTAGGATGTAACGTTGTATGAGAAATTGTAGGATTCAGGTTGGAATGAAATTTCTTCACAGCTGCTCCATTCACTTCCTCTTGCTCTCATGGTAGGGACAGTCGTAGTACAGAAACGCGCCAATCCTCTTTCCATCTCTTTGATAAGATTCCCTTCTCTGTAGTCTTGGCTTAGCCCACATAAGTCTGTTTGAAAAACTTGTAATTCTTCTAATCCGAAACTTGTCTATGCAGAGGACGCTCGCTGACACATATACCATTTTCATGTCGAATTGGACACCCCTCTAAGCTGTCACCTGTATCACCTGTCGTTCCGTTGATCATCGACTTGCTGGAGCGGGCGCTAGCAGCGTCTCCATTCGTCCCTGTGGTCTAATGCATCCTCCTCGCTCGAGGAACACGAAAAGCGTCATATCGATCGTTCCGACCTTTCACGAAGAAGTCCGACCAACGCGTTGATGGGCATCAGCGTGCTCTCTTGACATCGCGGAATCCAGTCGGTGATGGCTCTCGTCCAGCGGGTGTCTGCGAATCGCATTACGTGGCCGGCCCACCTAATTTTCGACGACTTGGCCCATGCGACAGCGTCTCTGATCTTCGAGCGTCGGCGAAGCTCGGAACTCCGGAGGCCCTCCCTCACTGGCGTGAGTCGTGTCACTCCGAGCATCGTCCTCTCGATTCCACGCTGCGCGACGCTGATCGCGTGTTCATCCTGCTTTCGTATAGCCCAGGTCTTTGAGGCGTATGTAAAGGCCAGGAAGAACAGTGGAGTCGAATAGGTGGGCGCGGAGTCGGACGTTCTTCGTCTTCTACACACGACTTCTTCGACGCTCTTGAAAGCTACACTAAGAGTTTTGAAACCAGATTGAACGTCATCCAAAGCAAAACGAGCTTCTTACAGATTAAGCTACAGACTTTCCAGGATGGTTAAAATAATTTTTTGTTCGAGGAAAATTTGGCCCAACTTTCTAAATTTTTTTAGTTGAGTTGCCCTAAAGAAAGTAAAAACCTTATAAAAAGGAAGCAGCGTTTTGAAGCGCAACAAGGTAGCAATCATTTAGTGTATGAAGAGGCCAGATTGCGCCATGCATTGCTCATCGAAGCTCGTCGCGATTTCTATTTGATCGATAAGATGATGCAAATGCTGCTTACATGAAGCGTCAAAGAATGAGAATATGTGTCCTTTGGTGTGCAACTCAAATAGAAATGTTGCTATCAATCGAATAAATATCGCGACACCTTGAACGAGCGAATCTCATCTTTTAATACTAAAAAAGTTGCTGCCCTCCTGTCCTTCAGAGCAAGTTTCACTCAGTATTTTTCCTAGAGAATAAAAATTTCATCAGATTTCCTACAACGTGTACACTTTTTGGGCAAGTGAATTAAAATTCCAAAGAAAGTCATACTAAATTTTCTTTGGACAAAACAATAGTATACCTTCTTGGAAAATCTCAAGTTCAATGTGGATGGAGCTTGTTTCGATATCGAAGATGTTCAGTTTGAATTCAAACGTATCAAGCAACCTTAGAAGAGCGTCCAGTTCGACGTGAAAATGGTATAAACTGATTAAACAGTGGTAAACTACATGAGAAAGCGGCGAAATAAGCGTTAAAATAATAGAAAAGCCCAGTACTTCAGGGGCAGGACATCGTCCGTTCCCGCCTGTCAGCCCTCTACTTTCTGGTGTTCATCAACAGCACTGATGTCGCTTCGGACATGAGCCATTTCGAAGAACAAGTCGCACAGTAAGCAGTTGAACATCAATCAATAGAAATCGATATCTAGCGTGATACCGTAATTTAGTCGGGTGGCCGCTCATAACGCCAACGATACCAAACTCACCACAATCACTCAGTACGGAGCTCGTGGAATGCAGCAGGAAATCTCCAGGGGAATGAAATTTGTCTTCGCGAAACTCATCGGCGGTCAGTGAACTATGGATGGGATCATGACGTTAGGCTTATTCATTGAATTTCAGGCGTTGTTCTTGCTGTGTTTTTCGTTCTGCTCTCATTTATACTGCTCAACAGGATTCACAGACGCAGCAATAGCAGGTACAGCTTGGTGAAATATAAACTGTGGGCACGTGGTGGTTCAGTCGGAAGGGGAAGGGCTGCCGCGACCACCGCGCTTCAGGTTTCATGGTTTGGGCCCCACCTAAGCTAGCTAAGTCTGCGACACCTTCGTACTAGCTGAGTTGGCACCAGACGTGTCTGAATTTTCCCATATGACTCGACGTTAACGTACGTAAAAAAGAAGTGAAAATAGGAGTGGTCTAAGCACAGTGTGGAAGGTAGTCGTAGAGCTATCGTGCCAAGATTGATATCGAACCGTTATTCGGCTTACGTTTCGGCGTAACCGCCTTCTTCAGAGCCTGGAAAAGACAAGGGAAGTTGGAGAAATTACCCTTCCAAGAGTCGTTCCAAGCTTCAGCCATCTCAGAAGTTAAACGGGAAAGAGAAGAACCGTGAGCAAGACAGCCCAACTGGCCTTGGGTAAACAGCAGAAAGGCTGTTGAGTTACCCTTCGGATGGAGACAAGTGTGGGTGAATGAGGTTCTCCCTTCGATTCAACCCCTCAGCGACCATCTAGCTGGCGCCCTCGCGGTCAAGCGCACAGAGGTCGGCAAATGGAGCCAACTCCTGGGTTATGGCCACCCGTTCCTCCTTCCTATTGATTGCGGGGTTCTTGAACGAAATCCACAGCGCCTCCAGTACCTTGTGCGCTGCGATGCCGTCCTCGCGAGCCAGGATGGTCACCGCCACTCCCATCACTGCGCCACTGTGACTTCGCAGCCTGTGCTCCTCAAGGGTGTGGCGCTTTTCACCTGTTGAGCCCATCCTTACACAAAGTGGTCTGCCCATCTCACCAATGTATTCCTCCTTGCATTCAATGCAAGTTATGAGGTATATGTTAGGGGACAGACCGCTCACCAGCGTCGTTTAGGGTAGTTAGCGTTAACAGGACGATGGACGACCGGGAGGATAAGAAGAAGATAATGATTGAAGACATAATAAATAGACGGCTGCAGGTGTGAATAAAGTATTCTCACCCCACTGGTGTCCCGACATCGCAACTGTATACTGCTCCCGAAGCCTACAGTCGCCTTCCCTGCCGAATGGGCAGACCACGCAGGAGGGCGTTTCAGAAGCGCAGTTATAAAGACGGTTCCTCTCCAGTTGCGCCTTGAGATTAGCCGGAGGTACCTCAACGACCCTAACGATGCCACCCAGGTCAGCCTTACGAACGCATTCCGGTACTTGAGCGCTGAAAGCGTCTGAAATAAAAGGCACCGTGAAGGCGATTTGACCACGCAGTTGTGCCCTGTGTATGATTGCTACATAGTGCCCGTGGTTGACGCCTTTGGGCATATTGTGGGCAACATACCTGTTAGGCAATGGGAGATGCCATTTCCCTAGATGAGGAATTGAACTCGCTGTTCGATGACAGCAGGGCAGCTGTTTGAAACAAAATCGCCACACCTTTGGGGGAGCACAGGCTACGAAGTCGTAGTGGCGCAGTGATTGTAGGGGAGCTGCAGATCCTGTGACTCGTGAGGTCGACATCGTAGCGCGCAAGGCTCTAGAGGCGCTGCGGATTGCGTTCAAGAACCCCGCAAATCAACGGAAAGGAGAAACTGGGTGGCCGTAACCCAGGAGTTGGCCCCATTTGTCCACGTCTGTGGGCTTGACCCCGAGGTACGCCGGCCAGAAGGTCGCTAAGGGATTGAACCGTAGGGAGAACCTCATTCACCTATACTTATCTCCATCCAAAGGGTGATAAAACAGCCTTTCGGCTGTTTACATAACGTCAGTTGGGCTAGCTTTCTCACGGTTCGTCGTCTCTTTCTCCGTTTAGCTTCTGAGATGGCTGAAACTTGAAATGACTCATGGACGGGTAATTTTTCTAACTTCCCTTGTCTTTTCAAGGCTCTGGAGAAGGCGGTCACGCCTAAACGTAAGCCGAATAATGGTTCGATATCAATCTTGGTACGACAGCTTTACGACCACCTTCCACATCGCTCTAACGAGGAGATTATCCCAACGGTAGGTCGGAACGGCCCAAGTATTGTTAATGGGCAGAATCGCCTCTCTCTGAGAAACAAAAAATACGAATATCTCGACCCTAATACAAGTCTGCGCAGAGTTAAGGACAAGAGAAATTGGATCGTTGGCGGCGTTAACCCTGTGCCTGCATGCAGAATGCGAGCTCAAGTTGCCTGGAAACAGCAATTATGGGAATTACGCCGCCCCTCTACCCACTGTGCCACCATCGCTCGCTCGTCATCGCTGTTTCCAGCCAACTTGAGTCCGCCTTCCGCCTGCAGGCAGAGGCTAACGCCAGCCCAACTTCCGTCGTCCCCAACTCTGCGCAGAGTTGTATTGGGGTCGAGATACTTGCATTTTGTTGTTTCCAAGAGAGAGGCGATTCTGCTCATATACAACACTTGCGCCGTTCCGACCTACCGTTGAGGTAGGTTCCTAGTAAGACATGCCGAGATTCAAGGACAGTCGCACATAATCGCATGGAATACATGTTTAGTCTTCGGAGGCTCGAGAACCATGTGCTAAAAGTGTGGGAGTGCGGTTTGACCACATAGTTGTTGAATACGTGGAGAATCCAAGGCAAAGGAAGGGGAGTGAAACACCCGTAATTCAGCGCCCACCTACTGCCTTACACGGCGACAGCCAGCAGTGACATAGCATGGCCTTGGATTAGCAGATTACTTCCAAGTTCGCATGAGGTAATCAGTTGGCAGCTTGACTTTTGAGAGCGACTGTTGCGGGACAATGCGTATTAATCAGGGTCACACGCGACATGCGCCAGTCTGCGTGCTGGCACATATCAGGTGAACAAGAACACCGAGGATTTTTTTTTTGCATTAGAAAAGCCATCTATATCATGGCCATTAGGACATGCCAAATTCATGACGTCCTTTCACGTCCCTGCCAAATAAATGTTCAAATTCCCTCTCGTAGAAGTAGAATGCGGGGTGCTACTAAAAGTAATTAATTAATTACGTTATCCTTTATCTATTGGATGTTTTTTTTTTTTCACAGATATAGTGCATATAGCACCTTTCTGGAGTAGCCTAGCATAGGTTCACGATTTTTTACTTTCTGCAACTGTGTCAAATCCCACTTGGATTTCCCCTTTTTATGTCTCTCACCACCTTAAAGTTACATCGCCGTTTGCGGCCTACGTGTACAGCTCGCTTTTTAACGGTCTTTTTGTGGTTGTTGTGAAAGAGGCGCCTCTGCCAATTCTTTTTTATACAGCACTAGTTTCCTACATATCTCTGTTCTTCTGCACGTGATTTGTTTCCGTTTCTGTTTGTGTCCTGTAACTTCAGCACGTAATTATGACAGAAATAATTAAGGAAATATACAAATTGCACGTCAAATTAGACACGTTTAGAATAACTCTTTTCAAGGCAAACTCTACTGTACACTTTTGAGAACACATTGGCCTTTAAAATGAAAGCCGTTAATTTCCAAATCAAACGGGACACTTTACAAATCAAATTTTCAACAAAAAACCTGTCTCTTTTTAAGTCATTGGTCACAAAGCTTGTGAATGACACTTACTTACTTTGATACTTTGATGGTCCTTGGTCGGCTGGAGGTCTTCTCAGCGGGGACCACAACTCTTCCAGACCGCTCGATCTCTGGCTGCTTGCATCCAGTGAGGCAGACTCCGCTCTCTGAAAGATCTTGAGAATGATTCTGCCCATCGCGTTGGCGGTCGTCCCAGTGGCCTCTTATGGTCTCTCGGGAGCCATTCTGTGACACGGAGACTCCATCTATCGTCCTTTCGTCGAAGCAGGTGTCCGGTCCAGCGATATTTGGACTTCTTCATGTACTGCAGCGGGTCTGCTAATTGCGACTTCTCCCGTAGCTCCGAGCTTCGCAGGCCTTCTTGCCATTGCTGACGAAGGCTTGTCCTTAGAAGACATCTCTCCAGTGCACGATGCGTAGTTTGCATCGCTCTGGCGATTGTCTTGTTGTCAGGCCAGGTTTCCACCGCGTAACACATCGCAGGCCGTACAAAGGCGTTGAATATCGAGGCCCTGAGGCCGGCATCCTTGACCTAATCGGTGACTTCGCGAATCGAACTGAAGGCTGTCCATGCTGCTCGTCTCCTGCGGGCGATTTCAGGAGCGAGGTCGTTATCCATGTTCAGCTCTCTTCCCAAATAGATGTAGGAGTCGACCTGTTGCAGAGCGACTCCATTTAACCTTACGAGTCCCGTGTCACACCACTGGTTGACCATAAATTGTGTCTTGGACATATTCATGTCCAATCCAATCTTCATACCTGCCACATTGAGCTCGTTCAGCATTTCCTCGGCTTCTGCCGTGCTGGTAGAGATGAGAACAATATCGTCGGCGAAGCGAAGGTTGCTGATCCGTTTACCGTCGACAAGGTAGCCTTTATCGTCCCAGTTCAAGTCTTTCATGGCATCCTGGAGTGCCGCTGTGAATAGCTTGGGAGAAATCGTGTCTCCCTGCCGTACTCCTTTCCGATAGGAATTTTAAGCTTTCGATCGAACAGCTGGATGGTAGTCGATGTGTTCGAGAAGCATTCGTCGAGAAGTCGGATGTAGGGCGATGGTATACCAGCGTGCACAAGGGCGTTCAGAATGGCGTTGATTTCCTCAGAGTCGAACGCTTTCCGATAATCCACGAAGACAAGGACAAGTGGGAGGTGATATTCGCGGCTCCTTTCGATGAGCTGTGAGACAGTCTGAATGAATATGGTCCATGCAGGAGAAATACTTGCGAAACCCTGCTTGCTCCACTGGCTGATATTCATCCAAGCAACGCTCCAAGCGGTTAAGCAGTATCTTGGTGAAGATCTTGTACACAACCGAGAGAAGACTGATGGGTCGATAGTTGTTGATATCCTCCTGCTGACCTTTTTTGAAGATTAAAACTGTTTTCGACTCCTTCCATGAGTCCGAAATTCTACCAAGTCGAAGGTAGTGGTTGAAGTGCTTGGCAAGAAGTGAGCAGACGGCACTGCCACCCGCACGAAGGAGATCAGCAGAAATGCCGTCCGGTCCGGGAGCAGTGCCCGGCTTCATCCTTCTGATAGCATGAGCAACTTCTGATTCCAGAATGGGAGGTACTTCCTCAGCTGGTGGCATCAAGCATTTCGGGACAGTGATGGAAGAACGGAACAGATCTGTGTAGAATTCCTGAACGATGGCCTCCATCGCAATTCAATCTTCTGTAGGCTTGAATGGACTCCTTCACTGCAATTCGACAGGCCTTCGAGATGGTGACTTTTTCCAGATGGGAAGCATTAGGATCCAGTTTAACAGATCATCTTTGCTCCAAGAGTTTAATCGCATGTGGTTGAGTCTTGAAGCAGACGGCGATGTGGCTTCGCAAGAGCTGTGAATGATACATCTGCTTAAACAAGCCAATTAAGTGTTGCAAAACTGTGTTGAGTTTGTAATTTACCCATTACATTGTTCTGCATTAGTTAGCCCTACTCCTGTTTCTTCTGTTCTCCTGTTTTTTATTCTTCTGTTTTCATTAGTTGCATGCGCGCTCTGCCCATACCAAATCAAATCAAATCGAATCAAACTGTATAACCTTCACGTCAAGGTAGACACTCTTCTAAGCGAGTCTGTCTTTTTAAAATTAAGCTAACATCTTCCAAAGGATTTAGTACGATTTTTTTCTTGAAATTTTTAGTTTCTCTGCGCAGTTGGAAATTTTATAAAAACATTCTTGAAGAAACCTCGTGCTTTAAAACACATTTTAAATGCAAGGTGCGGGAGCGATTTTTAACGAGTTAAAAATAGATCGCGCCGTGCACTTTTCTATCTCGTTGCGATTTTAATTTGATCGATAGTGAAAATGCTGCTTATTTGCTGCGAAGTCAAAATGTGTCGGTTTTCTACAAATATTCCCGTTGTGGGTGCGTGCAGCGCAGTCGGGGAAGATACCGGTAGTCGCATACACCCGACACAAGGCTCTTGGTTTGAATTTCCCGCCCTGGCCAATCAAGCCTTCTATCCCTTCGTGGTGGTGAATTGGTACCAGACTTGTCTGGGTAGGATAAAGCGCTGATTTGTTTACCTGCTGACCACCGCAAGTCATTGTATGGCCAACTACACATTCAAATCGCTCCCACGACGTTCGGTACAAATAGAATGCGTGGCGCATCGCAAAGAAGATTGTGCAACGCGGTTTATTATTATTATTCATTATTTTTGTTGTACAAATGACAAGTGTGTAGCTCAGCGGAAACAGAATTTTTTTTCAATTCATAAAATTTCAAAGGGTGTGCTCACTTATTGGGGCAGGGAATTAAAAAATTAGAAACTCATTTTAAAGAGAAGTTTTCGTTGGACCAAAAGTTATTCTAACCTTCTTGGTAGTCTCTAATTCACCCTGAAAGACCATCATTTCAAATTGGAAAGATATTCTCTGCAAATTCAGAAGCGTCGAAGTCGCTTAGAAAAGTATCGAATTTGGTTTGAAAAGTTTTGGCGAGAAAATGGTATATATTAGGAGTGAGGGGCAGTTCGTGTGAAGGAGGTGTTCCATATCACAGCAGATAAAATTAAATCAAAGCTTAATCGGCGCATAGACCTGCTTTGACCAGGAGCTTTCCAGAGTTGCAGCCCTCACGCTTGCTGCTGGTGCATTGCCGCTCATGGCTCTGGTGAGCGCCATGGCATCGTGCGCATTCCTGGGACTTCATACGAACTCCATCAGTGTTGTTGCTCTAGCCTTAGCGTATGCTGTCGGTGAGTTCGGAAGCCAGAACCCCCTTTAATTCTTTGAGATGCGTGATCGAGTTTACTGATAAAACCTTTCGTTTTTTAAGTTTTCGTTCTGAGTGCCCAGTTTATATGTAATCAATCACTGTTCTTTGCACCGCATAACATTTCGTGAGTTTAGCTAACCACTTTCAATAACTGTAATACGATTATGAATTTAGGAATTGATGGAGCTCTAATTCTCTACAACACTTGGATTGCCGATACAAGGCGAAGCAGCCAAGTTGAACAGATGGCAAAGGTAAGCCACCACCAGTCTTTCCTATTTCTCAGTGCACTACTGCTCACAGCTAATTTTCAAACGCCCATTGGTTCAAGCCAACTGCCTCACAAAATGTTCACTTTCCAATGTCGCTACTGAATAAGCATATTAGATAATCGGATCAATTCACATTAGAATGGAACACCTCACTCTGTCACTTTGACAACGGCGGCAAATTTGAAATTAAACTATTTTTAAAAATCTTTGCGCTGAACTAGCTAAGTAGCTAACTAACTACATCTTTCTTTGGAATTTCCAAGCTGGAATAGGTCATAATGTTTCTGTTTGTTTTGCTTTTCGTGCGACGCCCCTCCCTCTGACTAGGGTAGGTCATCCGGACTTCTCCTCGTTCTGTCGCTATATCCCTTCACCGCTCTGTCCATGAGATAATGGTGACAGTAAGGTGTAGAACACTCTTTTTGAATTAAAGTCAAAGAAATGCTTAGCGTTGTTCTTTGGATTACGTATGCTCAGAAGTTTTGGAAAAAAATTCATAACGCAGAAAACCACATTTGGCAGAAATTGTTACTGGAACACAGAGAAGCCAAACAGCAGAAAACAAACATTCTTAATTTTTTATTACAGGCAGACGCTACACAAACTTTAAAGATGCATTCATTTTGTAACATACGCACTGCATGCCTGGAAACGAGTTCTTGACTTATAATCATAGAGGATCTAGCAACTTCCGTGATGAAGCACTGTTTCTCAGCTCCCTGTTATCCACCCTCACTGAAAATGTAGGCATGCAGAGATGCTACGAAAAATATGCGCATTGCTCTTAAAAGTTCGATGCGAAACAGAGGGATCTAAACATCTGAATTGTTTATAGATGGCGTTAGGATTTGCTCACAACGTTCAGATTAGCGAACAAACCGACTTGAAGGGCACCTGGTTACGTTGTCCTGTCGTCGAATTCCTGTGGCATGACGCGACAGTTTTCTAGTACTGTGTTGAATATCATTTTATGTTGCTCACTCTGCCCGACGCCTTAGGCTACCCACGAAGTTGTAAGCTCTTGTTGTCCCCTGTCTTGACGCCGCTTTCTTGCAATCTTCAGGAACTGTCTAGGCTTCCCGCACTTTCTTGCGGTGTTGTCGCACACATTGACAGCTGGTGCAGGGAGTTCAGTCAACAGCACATACACCCTTATCTACATGGGTTTCTTATTACACGGGAGTTCGTTATTGTAATTCCTCGCAATAGGTCCACGTTACCCTTTTCTCTGGGCATTTCGCTTCATCGAACGCACAGTTGTAGCCATAGTCCCCCACCTTTCGATCCGTTGAGCGAGATTCTTGAGCTTTTCGCAGGCGTCGGGAGGTGTGGAGGTTTCCATTAGAGCAAAAATTTGGGGTGTCTCAAGCCAAGTGGTTGGTTGTGACACGAGTTCACTGGCACGCACCGTGGGCAAGTCAGTTTCTGGATCTGTCATCTGTTCCGAGTTTGCTGCTCCCGTGAGCTCTCGAGCTGCACACAGTACTCAGAAACAGAACCCGCCATTCTCAGCTGTCTCAGCACTATGTGGGCTTCGCAGAGCTCTACTCAGCGAATTTCGCCTTTATGGAGCCACAAATCCTACGGACCTGCCATGTCGAATAGCAGCTGGTAAGGTTTTCGTGACCTCTTTTGAACATCCTTCCAACTTTTCACTCATTAAGTAGTTGAGCATATCACCTGTTAACCGAATTCTACCGTATTTTATTGTGAAGGATGTTTCGAACATTGTAGAACCTTTTACTTCGGGGTGGCCGAGATTCTTAACCTACGGAAGCGCCATCGCTACTATTACGACTCCTGTTCCTCACCAGGTATGAGCTGGCATTACATAATGTTGAGACGTTCCTCGCGGGACATCATGTCTGCTCGCAGATGGCGATAATCGTTTCTGCTATTTATTAGAGCCGACCACGACGACGAAGAGATCGAAGCCTTTTACGTGGAGCTGGAGAAGTTCTATAAGGAAGATCACACCTTCTACAAGGTGATCGTCGGTGACTTCAACGCCAAGATCGGATCACGAAGGTCGCCGGAAGAACTTCACATCGGAACCCACGGATTGGAGTGGAACGAGCAAGGTGAAAGGCTGTCTGAGTTTATCATGTCGACCTAGACGATCCATGGAAACTCACAGTTCCAGAAGCCTCCCTCCCTACGATGGACCTGGGAATCTCCCGGTGGCCAGTTCCACAACGAGATCGACCACGTCATCTTCAACCCCAAGTATTGCCTGACCGACGTCTCCGTTGTCCCCAAGTTGTACACGGGACCGGACCACCGCCTCCTTCGCGCGAGGTTCCGCTTTTCGCGTCAAGGAGAGAAGGCCGCGAAGTTCAAGAAGAGGAGTCCCAGAACGACCATCAACTGGGACCTCTACACCTCTCTTGCCGGTCTTTGGGAAGATGCCGTCACGGACAACGTCGACGAGGAATACGACCGCTTCGTGATCCATCTCCACGATAGTGCTAAGGAAGCTGAGAGCTTGAAGACCACCAAGAGACGTCTGTCTCCGGAAACTCTCGAGCTGATACGCCAGCGTGGAGCAGCACGAGCGTCAGGCAACTACCAACTGACGTCCGAGCTTGCGAAGCTATGCAGAGCGGCGATAAAGGAGGATCTTAAGGAGAGAAGGGCGGAAGTCTTGGCTGAAGCGGCAGAGGCAGGTTTGAGCATCCGCAATGCCCGCCGGAACTTCGCTAACTTCAAGACCAAGATGACCGCTCTCCGACGTCCCGACGGAACCGTTACCTCTTCCAGAAGGACCATGGAGAAGGTCATCCACGGTTTCTACTCCGATCTCTTCGATAGCCACGTCCACCTGCCCCCATGCCATCTTCCGCAGGATGGATACGTCGTCCCCTCTGTTCTCCCTTCCGAGATCCGACGCCATCTCGTCGGTGAAGAAAGGTACAGCACCCGGTCCCGACAGGATCAGACCCGAACACCTGAAGAACCTCCCGCCAGCGCTCATCAACACCCTGGCGCGGCTCTTCACGCGCTACCTGTCGGAGTGCAAGGTTCCATCTCAGTGGAAGACCAGCAGGGCCGTCTTGCTGTACAAGAAGGGAGACGTGTACGACATTGGCAACTGTCGCCCGATCTGCCTGCTGTCCGTAGTCTACAAGATGTTCACTTGAGTCATCCTGAATAAGATCAGCCGAACGCTGGACGAAGGACAGCCATGCGAACAAGAAGGATTTCGGAGAGGATTCAGCACGATTGACCACTTACACACCATTACAAAGCTCAACGAAGTGTCGCAAGAGTACAAGCTGCCGCTTTGCCTTACGTACATCGACCTGAAGAAAGCATTCGACTCCGTTGAAACTGCAGCGGTCATCGAAGCCCTGCTCACTCAGGGCGCTCCTACTCATTACATCAGAGTCCTCGAGAGCTGTACAGTGGATTCACGACCAAGATCTCACCATTCTACAACGACGTCGTCATCGGCGTAAAGAGAGGGGTTCGGCAAGAGGATGCCATATCCCCGAAGCTCTTCAGCGGCACTCTCGAAAACGTCATGAGCGAACTAGAATGGGAAGACATGGGAGTGAAGGTCGACGGCCGGCAACTACATCATCTTCGCTTCGCTGACGACATCGTGCTCATAACACCGAGCATCAGCTAGGCGGAGCGAATGCTGGCCGACTTCGATCGTGTATGTGGGAACGTTGGACTGCAGCTGAATCTTACGAAGACGATGTTCATAAGGAACGGATGGGTTTCTAATGCCGCATTCTCGCTCAACGGAACGAACATCTCCGAGTGCTCCAGCTATGTGTATCTGGGTCGCGAAGTCAACATGGTCAACGACCTAGCACCAGAGCTGAGCAGGAGGAAAAGAGCGGCTTGGGGAACTTTCAAGAGCGTCGAAGAAGTCGCGAAGAAGAAGAAGAACGTCCGACTCCGTGCCCACCTGTTCGACTCCACTGTTCTTCCTGCCCTAACATACGCCTCAGAGACCTGGGCTAAACGAAAGCAGGATGAACACGCGATCAGCGTCGCGCAGCGTGGAATCGAGAGGACGATGCTCGGAGTGACACGACTCACGCAAGTG
Source organism: Heligmosomoides polygyrus polygyrus (assembly GCA_947396885.1). NCBI lineage: Eukaryota > Metazoa > Nematoda > Chromadorea > Rhabditida > Heligmosomidae > Heligmosomoides > Heligmosomoides polygyrus. The sequence continues at coordinate 14,593,039 of OX377204.1, forward strand.
AGAGAGGGCCTCCGGAGTTCCGAGCTTCGCCGACGTTCCAAGATCAGAGACGCTGTCGCGTGGGCTAATTTGTCGAAAATTAGGTGGGCCGGCCACGTAATGCGCTTCGCAGACACCCGCTGGACGAGAGCCATCACCGACTGGATTCCGCAGGATTTCAAGAGAACACCAGGACGCCCACCAACGCGTTGGTCGGACTTCTTCGTGAAAGCCCTGAACGACCGCTATGACGTGTTCCTCGAGCGAGGAGGATCCATTGGGGTGCTCTAGCACGCAAAAGGGACGAATGGAGACGCTGCTGGCACCCGCTCGAGCAATTCGATGATCAACGGGACGACAGGTGATACAGGTGATTTATTAGAGGCGCTGATCTGAGCATGTTTCGTTCTTAGGATAGAAGTCCTTCTATCACCAGCGCTAGCCATTAGCCGATTCCACCTATTATTGCCTGTGGAACGTAACCAGCGCGAGCGAGGCTTCAACGTCGAGAACGTTTGTGCTCAAGAAGCGGAAGGCAGTACCGAAATAATCATCCTGTGTATTAACCTCACCAGCCTTCATGAGTATTCAAGTCCGTTTATTGACGACCAGCAGCCTGAAATTCCGCCGTGTTTATAAGCGTTAGGCTATTGAGGACCAAAGGTGTTCCTTTGGGTAACACCGCGTTTCTTGTGATAGAGTGTGATAGACCTTTAAAAACTACCTCCCTCTGGTCTTTTCTCAACTAGGCAGTTTACTGCGCCTACGACCTATCGCATAAAATTGCGAACGCATTACCGGACGCCCCATGATCGATTTCGAGGATCTCTGAGGGTTGTTCTCCACACAGCACTTCCAGCAATCCCTTTTCGTTAAGCATTTGAGCGGACGCCTTGCCTAGCTTAGCAGTCACTGCAGCAACAGAATGTCATATCTGTAGTGCACAGATATTTACTGCACGAGGTCATGAACTTGTAGCCTCAGCCGGGCTAACTCTTGTTGCAGTCTTTGCATCATGATGTATAGTTCCCGATGATTCAATGATGCAGGATATCTCTAAATCGATGGTGACTGAAACAATCGATTTCTGGACGAAGAAGTTCCTCTGGGTCGAGGTGGCAGAGAGACTTAATGCCGTGCCTTCCCGACGTGCGACATCCAAAGGTGCCCACTGGTGCACTCCCCCAATGCCTGATGCGGAATAAACGATCGTGTAGAGAGGCAACTAGAATTGAAACCCAAATGATCTTTCTATATTTCTATAGATGGTTTAAGGTATAAAAAATTATCCAGCTAAGCCGCCTCCTGGCATGCGCAATTTTCGCAAACGTAAAAGGTTCACTTTGTCTGGACTCCAGTGCCAACGACGTCCTCTGGTTTCTTCCTCTAGCGACAGAATAACGTCATCTGTCATCTCTCCTCTTGTTTCTCCATTCGTCACTGTCGTGTGCCAGAGTGCTCCAGTGGATCTTCCTCGCTCGTGGGATTCAGGGCTTATCATGAAGAAGTCCGACCAAGGCATTGATGGACGTCCTGGGGCCGGATTCATCAACGACTTACGTAACTTTAACGGAGAATGGTAAGCGAAAAGCTCAGATAACGCGGCTTATCAAGCGAAGCAATGGTGAGCAATAAGCCGCGTTATCTGGGCTTTTCGCTTACAATTCTCCGTTAAAATGAAGAAGTCGTTGATGATTCCG